>OZ005758.1:17637076-17904247 GCA_963930825.1 Silvanus unidentatus | reverse complement strand
AAAGATAGGACATCGCGGTTTTCACCAGTGGATTTAGCACCTCATTTTACATAAAATAGGTCCTATAAGTCTACTCTCAAGAGTTGATAAAGGTTAAATCGAATAAAATGTTTATATATCACATTTTCAAATTTCTATTATTCTCCATTTTACTCGATCTCCTAAACGGTTAAAGATAGGACATCGCGGTTTTCACCAGTGGATTTAGCACCTCATTTTACATAAAATAGGTCCTATAAGTCTACTCTCAAAAGTTGATAAAGGTACAAACGAATAAAATGTTTATATATCACATTTTCAAATATCTATTATTCTCCATTTTACCCTATCTCCTAAACGGTTCAAGATAGGACATCGGGGTTTTCACCAGTGGATTTAGCACCTCATTTTACATAAAATAAGTCCTATAAGTCTACTCTCAAGAGTTGATCAAGGTACAAACGAACAAAATGTTTATATATCACATTTTCAAATATCTATTATTTTACTTTTTACTCGATCTCCTAAACGGTTCAAGATAGGACATCGGGGTTTTCACCAGTGGATTTAGCACCTCATTTTACATAAAATAAGTCCTATAAGTCTACTCTCAAGAGTTGATCAAGGTACAAACGAACAAAATGTTTATATATCACATTTTCAAATATCTATTATTCTCCATTTTACTCGATCTCCTAAACGGTTCAAGATAGGACATCGCGGTTTTCACCAGTGGATTTAGCACCTCATTTTACATAGAATAAGTTCTATAAGTCTACTCTTAAGAGTTGATAAATGTACAAACGAATAAAATGTTTATATATCACATTTTCAAATATCTATTATTCTCCATTTTACTCGATCTCCTAAACGGTTAAAAATAGGACATCGCGGTTTTCACCAGTGGATTTAGCACCTCATTTTACTTAAAATAAGTCTTATAAGTCTACTATCAAGAGTTGATAAAGGTACAAACGAATAAAATGTTTATATATCACATTATAAAATATCTATTATTCTCCATTTTACTCGATCTCCTAAACGGTTAAAGAAAGGACATCGCGGTTTTTACTAGTGGATTTAGCACCTCATTTTACATAAAATAACTCCTATAAGTCTACTCTCAAGAGTTGATAAAGGTACAAACGAATAAAATGTTTATATATCACATTTTCAAATATCAATTAATATCAATTTTACTCGATATCCTAAACGGTTAAAGATAGGACATCGCAGTTTTCACCAGTGGATTTAGCACCTCATTTTACATAAAATAGGTCTTATAAGTCTACTCTCAAAAGTTGATAAAGGTACAAACGAATAAAATGTTTATATATCACATTTTCAAATGTCTATTATTCTCCATTTTAAGCGATCTCCTAAACGGTTAAAGATAGGACATCGAGGTTTTCTCCAGTGGATTTAGCACCTCATTTTACATAAAATAGGTCCTATAAGTCAACTCTCAAAAGTTGATAAAGGTACAAACGAATAAAATGTTTATATATCACGTTATAAAATATCTATTATTCTCCATTTTACTCGATCTCCTAAACGGTTAAAGATAGGACATCGCGGTTTTCACCAGTGGATTTAGCACCTCATTTTACATAAAATAACTCCTATAAGTCTACTCTCAAGAGTTGATAAAGGTACAAACGAATAAAATGTTTATATATCACATTTTCAAATTTCTATTATTCTCCATTTTACTCGATCTCCTAAACGGTTAAAGATAGGACATCGCGGATTTCACCAGTGGATTTAGCACCTCATTTTACATAAAATTGGTCCTATAAGTCTACTCTCAAAAGTTGATAAAGTTACAAACGAATAAAATGTTTATATATCACATTTTCAAATATCTATTATTCTCCATTTTACCCGATCTCCTAAACGGTTAAAGATAGGACATCGAGGTTTTCACCAGTGGATTTAGCACCGTATTTTACATAAAATAGGTCCTATAAGTCAACTCTCAAAAGTTGATAAAGGTACAAACGAATAAAATGTTTATATATCACGTTATAAAATATCTATTATTCTCCATTTTACTCGATCTCCTAAACGGTTAAAGATAGGACATCGCGGTTTTCACCAGTGGATTTAGCACCTCATTTTACATAAAATAACTCCTATAAGTCTACTCTCAAGAGTTGATAAAGGTACAAACGAATAAAATGTTTATATATCACATTTTCAAACATCTATTATTCTCCATTTTACTCGATCTCCTAAACGGTTCAAGATAGGACATCGCGGTTTTCACCAGTGGATTAAGCACCTCGTTTTATATAAAATAAGTCCTATAAGTCTACTCTTTAGAGTTGATAAAGGTACAAACGAACAAAATGTTTATATATCACATTTTCAAATATCTTTTATTCTCCATTTTACTCGATCTCCTAAACGGTTAAAGATAGGACATCGCGGTTTTTACCAGTAGATTTAGCACCTCATTTTACATAAAATAAGTCCTATAAGTCTACTCTCAAGAGTTGATCAAGGTACAAACGAACAAAATGTTTATATATCACATTTTCAAATATCTATTATTCTCCATTTTACTCGATCTGCTAAACGGTTAAAGATAGGACATCGCGGTTTTCACCAGTGGATTTAGCACCTCATTTTACATAAAATAGGTTCTATAAGTCTACTCTCAAGAGTTGATAAAGGTAAAAACGAACAAAATGTTTATATATCACATTTTCAAATATCTATTATTCTCCATTTTACTCGATCTCCTAAACGGTTAAAGATAGGACATCGCGGTTTTTACCAGTAGATTTAGCACCTCATTTTACATGAAATAAGTCTTATAAGTCTACTCTCAAGAGTTGATAAAGGTACAAACGAATAAAATGTTTATATATCACATTATCAAATATCTATTATTCTCCATTTTACTCGATCTGCTAAACGGTTAAAGATAGGACATCGCGGTTTTCACCAGTGGATTTAGCACCTCATTTTACATAAAATAGGTCCTATAAGTCTACTCTCAAGAGTTGATAAAGGTAAAAACGAATAAAATGTTTATATATCACATTTTCAAATTTCTATTATTCTCCATTTTACTCGATCTCCTAAACGGTTCAAGATAGGACATCGCGGTTTTCACCAGTGGATTTAGCACCTCATTTTACATAAAATAAGTCCTATAAGTCTACTCTCAAGAGTTGATCAAGGTACAAACGAACAAAATGTTTATATATAACATTTTCAAATATCTATTATTCTCCATTTTACTCGATCTCCTAAACGGTTCAAGATAGGACATCGCGGTTTTCACCAGTGGATTAAGCACCTCATTTTACATAAAATAAGTCCTATAAGTCTACTCTTTAGAGTTGATAAAGGTACAAACGAACAAAATGTTTATATATCACATTTTCAAATATCTATTATTCTCCATTTTACTCGATCTGCTAAACGGTTAAAGATAGGACATCGCGGTTTTCACCAGTGGATTTAGCACCTCATTTTACATTATATAGGTCCTATAAGTCTACTCTCAAGAGTTGATAAAGGTAAAAACGAACAAAATGTTTATATATCACATTTTCAAATATCTATTATTCTCCATTTTACTCGATCTCCTAAACTGTTAAAGATAGGACATCGCGGTTTTCACCAGTGGATTTAGCACCTCATTTTACATATAATAAGTCCTATTAGTCTACTCTCAAAAGTTGATAAAGGTACAAACGAATAAAATGTTTATATATCACATTTTCAAATATCTATTAATATCCATTTTACTCGATCTCCTAAACGGTTCAAGATAGGACATCGGGGTTTTCACCAGTGGATTTAGCACTTCATTTTACATAAAATAAGTCCTATAGGTCTACTCTCAAGAGTTGATCAAGGTACAAACGAACAAAATGTTTATATATAACATTTTCAAATATCTATTATTCTCCATTTTACTCGATCTCCTAAACGGTTCAAGATAGGACATCGCGGTTTTCACCAGTGGATTTAGCACCTCATTTTACATAAAATAGGTCCTATAAGTCTACTCTCAAGAGTTGATAAAGGTTAAATCGAATAAAATGTTTATATATCACATTTTCAAATTTCTATTATTTTCCATTTTACTCGATCTCCTAAACGGTTAAAGATAGGACATCGCGGTTTTCACCAGTTGATTTAGCACCTCATTTTACATAAAATAGGTCCTATAAGTCTACTCTCAAAAGTTGATAAAGGTATAAACGAATAAAATGGTTATATATCACATTTTCAAATATCTATTAATATCCATTTTACTCGATCTCCTAAACGGTTAAAGATAGGACATCGCAGTTTTCACCAGTGGATTTAGCACCTCATTTTACATAAAATAGGTCTTATAAGTCTACTCTCAAAAGTTGATAAAGGTACAAACGAATAAAATGTTTATATATCACATTTTCAAATGTCTATTATTCTCCATTTTACCCGATCTCCTAAACGGTTAAAGATAGGACATCGAGGTTTTCACCAGTGGATTTAGCACCTCATTTTACATAAAATAGGTTCTATAAGTCAACTCTCAAAAGTTGATAAAGGTACAAACGAATAAAATGTTTATATATCACGTTATAAAATATCTATTATTCTCCATTTTACTCGATCTCCTAAACGGTTAAAGATAGGACATCGCGGTTTTCACCAGTGGATTTAGCACCTCATTTTACATAAAATTGGTCCTATAAGTCTACTCTCAAAAGTTGATAAAGTTACAAACGAATAAAATGTTTATATATCACATTTTCAAATATCTATTATTCTCCATTTTACCCGATCTCCTAAACGGTTAAAGATAGGACATCGAGGTTTTCACCAGTGGATTTAGCACCTCATTTTACATAAAATAACTCCTATAAGTCTACTCTCAAGAGTTGATAAAGGTACAAACGAATAAAATGTTTATATATCACATTTTCAAATATCTATTATTCTCCATTTTACTCGATCTCCTAAACGGTTAAAGATAGGACATCGCGGTTTTCACCAGTGGATTTAGCACCTCATTTTACATAAAATAGGTCCTATAAGTCTACTCTCAAGAGTTGATAAAGGTAAAAACGAATAAAATGTTTATATATCACGTTATAAAATATCTATTATTCTCCATTTTACTCGATCTCCTAAACGGTTGAAGATAGGACATCGCGGTTTTCACCAGTGGATTTAGCACCTCATTTTACATAAAATAACTCCTATAAGTCTACTCTCAAGAGTTGATAAAGGTACAAACGAATAAAATGTTTATATATCACGTTATAAAATATCTATTATTCTCCATTTTACTCGATCTCCTAAACGGTTAAAGATAGGACATCGCGGTTTTCACCAGTGGATTTAGCACCTCATTTTACATAAAATAACTCCTATAAGTCTACTCTCAAGAGTTGATAAAGGTACAAACGAATAAAATGTTTATATATCACATTTTCAAATATCTATTATTCTCCATTTTACTCGATCTCCTAAACGGTTCAAGATAGGACATCGCGGTTTTCACCAGTGGATTAAGCACCTCATTTTATATAAAATAAGTCCTATAAGTCTACTCTTTAGAGTTGATAAAGGTACAATCGAACAAAATGTTTATATATCACATTTTCAAATATCTATTATTCTCCATTTTACTCGATCTCCTAAACGGTTAAAGATAGGACATCGCGGTTTTTACCAGTAGATTTAGCACCTCATTTTACATACAATAAGTCCTATAAGTCTACTCTCAAGAGTTGATCAAGGTACAAACGAACAAAATGTTTATATATCACATTTTCAAATATCTATTATTCTCCATTTTACTCGATCTGCTAAACGGTTAAAGATAGGACATCGCGGTTTTCACCAGTGGATTTAGCACCTCATTTTACATAAAATAGGTTCTATAAGTCTACTCTCAAGAGTTGATAAAGGTAAAAACGAACAAAATGTTTATATATCACATTTTCAAATATCTATTATTCTCCATTTTACTCGATCTCCTAAACGGTTAAAGATAGGACATCGCGGTTTTTACCAGTAGATTTAGCACCTCATTTTATATGAAATAAGTCTTATAAGTCTACTCTCAAGAGTTGATAAAGGTACAAACGAATAAAATGTTTATATATCACATTATCAAATATCTATTATTCTCCATTTTACTCGATCTGCTAAACGGTTAAAGATAGGACATCGCGGTTTTCACCAGTGGATTTAGCACCTCATTTTACATAAAATAGGTCCTATAAGTCTACTCTCAAGAGTTGATAAAGGTAAAAACTAATAAAATGTTTATATATCACATTTTCAAATTTCTATTATTCTCCATTTTACTCGATCTCCTAAACGGTTAAAGATAGGACATCGCGGTTTTCACCAGTGGATTTAGCACCTCATTTTACATAAAATTGGTCCTATAAGTCTACTCTCAAAAGTTGATAAAGGTACAAACGAATAAAATGTTTATATATCACATTTTCAAATATCTATTATTCTCCATTTTACCCGATCTCCTAAACGGTTAAAGATAGGACATCGAGGTTTTCACCAGTGGATTTAGCACCGTATTTTACATAAAATAGGTCCTATAAGTCTACTCTCAAAAGTTGATAAAGGTACAAACGAATAAAATGTTTATATATCACATTTTCAAATATCTATTATTCTCCATTTTACTCGATCTCCTAAACGGTTAAAAATAGGACATCGCGGTTTTTACCAGTGGATTTAGCACCTCATTTTACATAAAATAAGTCCTATAAGTCTACTCTTTAGAGTTGATAAAGGTACAAACGAATAAAATGTTTATATAACACATTTTCAAATATTTATTATTACCCATTTTACTCGATCTCCTAAACGGTTAAAGATAGGACATCGCGGTTTTCACCAGTAGATTTAGCACCTCATTTTACATAAAATAAGTCTTATAAGTCTACTCTCAAGAGTTGATAAAGGTACAAACGAATAAAATGTTTATATATCACATTTTCAAATATCTATTAATATCCATTTTACTCGATATCCTAAACGGTTAAAGATAGGACATCGCGGTTTTCACCAGTGGATTTAGCACCTCATTTTACATAAAATAAGTCTTATAAGTCTACCCTCAAAAGTTGATAAAGGTACAAACGAATAAAATGTTTATATATCACATTTTCAAATATCTATTAATATCCATTTTACTCGATCTCCTAAACGGTTAAAGATAGGACATCGCAGTTTTCACCAGTGGATTTAGCACCTCATTTTACATAAAATAGGTCCTATAAGTCTACTCTCAAAAGTTGATAAAGGTACAAACGAATAAAATGTTTATATATCACATTTTCAAATATCTATTATTCTCCATTTTACCCGATCTCCTAAACGGTTAAAGATAGGACATCGAGGTTTTCACCAGTGGATTTAGCACCTCATTTTACATAAAATAGGTCCTATAAGTCAACTCTCAAAAGTTGATAAAGGTACAAACGAAAAAAATGTTTATATATCACGTTATAAAATATCTATTATTCTCCATTTTACTCGATCTCCTAAACGGTTCAAGATAGGACATCGCGGTTTTCACCAGTGGATTAAGCACCTCATTTTACATAAAATAAGTCCTATAAGTCTACTCTTTAGAGTTGATAAAGGTACAAACGAACAAAATGTTTATATATCACATTTTCAAATATCTATTATTCTCCATTTTACTCGATCTCCTAAACGGTTAAAGATAAGACATCGCGGTTTTTACCAGTAGATTTAGCACCTCATTTTACATGAAATAAGACTTATATTATAAGTCTACTCTCAAGAGTTGATAAAGGTACAAACGAATAAAAAGTTTATATATCACATTATCAAATATCTATTATTCTCCATTTTACTCGATCTGCTAAACGGTTAAAGATAGGACATCGCGGTTTTCACCAGTGGATTTAGCACCTCATTTTACATAAAATAGGTCCTATAAGTCTACTCTCAAGAGTTGATAAAGGTTAAATCGAATAAAATGTTTATATATAACATTTTCAAATTTCTATTATTCTCCATTTTACTCGATCTCCTAAACGGTTAAAGATAGGACATCGCGGTTTTCACCAGTGGATTTAGCACCTCATTTTACATAAAATAGGTCCTATAAGTCTACTCTCAAAAGTTGATAAAGGTACAAACGAATAAAATGTTTAAATATCACATTTTCAAATATCTATTATTTTCTATTTTACTCGATCTCCTAAACGATTAAAGATAGGACATCGCTGTTTTCACCAGTGGATGTAGCACCTTATTTTACATAAAATATGTCCTATAAGTCTACTCTCAAGAGTTGATAAAGGTACAAACGAACAAAATGTTTATATATCACATTTTAAGTATCAATTATTCTCCATTTTACTCGATCTCCTAAACAGTTCAAGATAGGACATCGCGGTTTTCACCAGTGGATTTAGCACCTCATTTTACATAAAATAAGTCCTATAAATCTACTCTCAATAGTTGATCAAGGTACAAACGAACAAAATGTTTATATATCACATTTTCAAATATCAATTATTCTCCATTTTACTCGATCTCCTAAACGGTTCAAGATAGGACATCGCGGTTTTCACCAGTGGATTAAGCACCTTATTTTACATAAAATAAGTTCTATAAGTCTACTCTTAAGAGTTGATAAAGGTACAAACGAACAAAATGTTTATATATCACATATTCAAGTATCAATTATTCTCCATTTTACTCGATCTCCTAAACGGTTCAAGATAGGACATCGCGGTTTTCACCAGTGGATTTAGCACCTCATTTTACATAAAATAGGTCCTATAAGTCTACTCTCAAGAGTTGATAAAGGTTAAATCGAATAAAATGTTTATATATCACATTTTCAAATTTCTATTATTCTCCATTTTTCTCGCTCTCCTAAACGGTTCAAGATAGGACATCGCGGTTTTCACCAGTGGATTTAGCACCTCATTTTACATAGAAAAAGTTCTATAAGTCTACTCTTAAGAGTTGATAAATGTACAAACGAATAAAATGTTTATATATCACATTTTCAAATATCTATTATTCTCCATTTTACTCGATCTCCTAAACGGTTAAAAATAGGACATCGCGGTTTTACCAGTGGATTATCACCTCATTTTACATAAAATAAGTCCTATAAGTCTACTCTTTAGAGTTGATAAAGGTACAAACGAATAAAATGTTTATATATCACATTTTCAAATATCTATTATTCTCCATTTTACTCGATCTCCTAAACGGTTAAAAATAGGACATCGCGGTTTTACCAGTGGATTATCACCTCATTTTACATAAAATAGGTCCTATAAGTCAACTCTCAAAAGTTGATAAAGGTACAAACCAAAAAAATGTTTATATATCACGTTATAAAATATCTATTATTCTCCATTTTACTCGATCTCCTAAACGGTTAAAGATATGACATCGCGGTTTTCACCAGTGGATTTAGCACCTCATTTTACATAAAATAACTCCTATAAGTCTACTCTCAAGAGTTGATAAAGGTACAAACGAATAAAATTTTTATATTTCACATTTTCAAATATCTATTATTCTCCATTTTACTCGATCTCCTAAACGGTTAAAGATAGGACATCGCGGATTTCACCAGTGAATTTAGCACCTCATTTTACATAGAATAAGTTCTATAAGTCTACTCTTAAGAGTTGATAAATGTACAAACGAATAAAATGTTTATATATCACATTTTCAAATATCTATTATTCTCCATTTTACTCGATCTCCTAAACGGTTAAAAATAGGACATCGCGGTTTTACCAGTGGATTATCACCTCATTTTACATAAAATAAGTCCTATAAGTCTACTCTTTAGAGTTGATAAAGGTACAAACGAATAAAATGTTTATATATCACATTTTCAAATATCTATTATTCTCCATTTTACTCGATCTCCTAAACGGTTAAATATAGGACATCGCGGTTTACACCAGTGGATCTAGCACCTCATTTTACGTAAAATAAGTCCTATAAGTCTACTCTCAAGAGTTGATAAAGGTACAAACGAATAAAATGTTTATATATCACATTTTCAAATATCTATTATTCTCCATTTTACTCGATCTCCTAAACGGTTAAAGATAGGATATCACGGTTGTCACCAGTGGATTTAGCACCTTATTTTACTTAAAATAAGTCTTATAAGTCTACTATCAAGAGTTGATAAAGGTACAAACGAATAAAATGTTTATATATCACATTATAAAATATCTATTATTCTCCATTTTACTCGATCTCCTAAACGGTTAAAGAAAGGACATCGCGGTTTTTACTAGTGGATTTAGCACCTCATTTTACATAAAATAACTCCTATAAGTCTACTCTCAAAAGTTGATAAAGGTACAAACGAATAAAATGTTTATATATCACATTTTCAAATATTTATTAATATCAATTTTACTCGATATCCTAAACGGTTAAAGATAGGACATCGCGGTTTTCACCAGTGGATTTAGCACCTCATTTTACATATAATAAGTCCTATTAGTCTACTCTCAAAAGTTGATAAAGGTACAAACGAATATAATGTTTATATATCACATTTTCAAATATCTATTAATATCCATTTTACTCGATCTCCTAAACGGTTAAAGATAGGACATCGCAGTTTTCACCAGTGGATTTAGCACCTCATTTTACATAAAATAGGTCTTATAAGTCTACTTTCAAAAGTTGATAAAGGTACTAACGAATAAAATGTTTATATATCACATTTTCAAATGTCTATTATTCTCCATTTTACCCGATCTCCTAAACGGTTAAAGATAGGACATCGAGGTTTTCACCAGTGGATTTAGCACCTCATTTTACATAAAATAGGTCCTATAAGTCAACTCTCAAAAGTTGATAAAGGTACAAACGAATAAAATGTTTATATATCACATTATAAAATATCTATTATTCTCCATTTTACTCGATCTCCTAAACGGTTAAAGAAAGGACATCGCGGTTTTTACTAGTGGATTTAGCACCTCATTTTACATAAAATAACTCCTATAAGTCTACTCTCAAGAGTTGATAAAGGTACAAACGAATAAAATTTTTATATTTCACATTTTCAAATATCTATTATTCTCCATTTTACTCGATCTCCTAAACGGTTAAAGATAGGACATCGCGGATTTCACCAGTGAATTTAGCACCTCATTTTACATAGAATAAGTTCTATAAGTCTACTCTTAAGAGTTGATAAATGTACAAACGAATAAAATGTTTATATATCACATTTTCAAATATCTGTTATTCTCCATTTTACTCGATCTCCTAAACGGTTAAAAATAGGACATCGCGGTTTTACCAGTGGATTATCACCTCATTTTACATAAAATAAGTCCTATAAGTCTACTCTTTAGAGTTGATAAAGGTACAAACGAATAAAATGTTTATATATCACATTTTCAAATATCTATTATTCTCCATTTTACTCGATCTCCTAAACGGTTAAATATAGGACATCGCGGTTTACACCAGTGGATCTAGCACCTCATTTTACGTAAAATAAGTCCTATAAGTCTACTCTCAAGAGTTGATAAAGGTACAAACGAATAAAATGTTTATATATCACATTTTCAAATATCTATTATTCTCCATTTTACTCGATCTCCTAAACGGTTAAAGATAGGATATCGCGGTTGTCACCAGTGGATTTAGCACCTCATTTTACTTAAAATAAGTCTTATAAGTCTACTATCAAGAGTTGATAAAGGTACAAACGAATAAAATGTTTATATATCACATTATAAAATATCTATTATTCTCCATTTTACTCGATCTCCTAAACGGTTAAAGAAAGGACATCGCGGTTTTTACTAGTGGATTTAGCACCTCATTTTACATAAAATAACTCCTATAAGTCTACTCTCAAAAGTTGATAAAGGTACAAACGAATAAAATGTTTATATATCACATTTTCAAATATCTATTAATATCAATTTTACTCGATATCCTAAACGGTTAAAGATAGGACATCGCGGTTTTCACCAGTGGATTTAGCACCTCAGTTTACATATAATAAGTCCTATTAGTCTACTCTCAAAAGTTGATAAAGGTACAAACGAATATAATGTTTATATATCACATTTTCAAATATCTATTAATATCCATTTTACTCGATCTCCTAAACGGTTAAAGATAGGACATCGCAGTTTTCACCAGTGGATTTAGCACCTCATTTTACATAAAATAGGTCTTATAAGTCTACTTTCAAAAGTTGATAAAGGTACTAACGAATAAAATGTTTATATATCACATTTTCAAATGTCTATTATTCTCCATTTTACCCGATCTCCTAAACGGTTAAAGATAGGACATCGAGGTTTTCACCAGTGAATTTAGCACCTCATTTTACATAAAATAGGTCCTATAAGTCAACTCTCAAAAGTTGATAAAGGTACAAACGAATAAAATGTTTATATATCACATTTTCAAATTTCTATTATTCTCCATTTTACTCGATCTCCTAAACGGTTAAAGATAGGACATCGCGGTTTTCACCAGTGGATTTAGCACCTCATTTTACATATAATAAGTCCTATTAGTCTACTCTCAAATGTTGATGAAAATACAAACGAATAAAATGTTTATATATCACATTTTCAAATATCTATTAATATCCATTTTACTCGATCTCCTAAACGGTTCAAGATAGGACATCGGGGTTTTCACCAGTGGATTTAGCACCTCATTTTACATAAAATAAGTCCTATAAGTCTACTCTCAAGAGTTGATCAAGGTACAAACGAACAAAATGTTTATATATAACATTTTCAAATATCTATTATTCTCCATTTTACTCGATCTCCTAAACGGTTCAAGATAGGACATCGCGGTTTTCACCAGTGGATTAAGCACCTCATTTTACATAAAATAAGTCCTATAAGTCTACTCTTTAGAGTTGATAAAGGTACAAACGAACAAAATGTTTATATATCACATTTTCAAATATCTATTATTCTCCATTTTACTCGATCTCCTAAACGGTTAAAGATAGGACATCGCGGTTTTTACCAGTAGATTTAGCACCTCATTTTACATAAAATAAGTCCTATAAGTCTACTCTCAAGAGTTGATCAAGGTACAAACGAACAAAATGTTTATATATCACATTTTCAAATATCTATTATTCTCCATTTTACTCGATCTGCTAAACGGTTAAAGATAGGACATCGCGGTTTTCACCAGTGGATTTAGCACATCATTTTACATTATATAGGTCCTATAAGTCTACTCTCAAGAGTTGATAAAGGTAAAAACGAACAAAATGTTTATATATCACATTTTCAAATATCTATTATTCTCCATTTTACTCGATCTCCTAAACTGTTAAAGATAGGACATCGCGGTTTTCACCAGTGGATTTAGCACCTCATTTTACATATAATAAGTCCTATTAGTCTACTCTCAAAAGTTGATAAAGGTACAAACGAATAAAATGTTTATATATCACATTTTCAAATATCTATTAATATCCATTTTACTCGATCTCCTAAACGGTTCAAGATAGGACATCGGGGTTTTCACCAGTGGATTTAGCACCTCATTTTACATAAAATAAGTCCTATAGGTCTACTCTCAAGAGTTGATCAAGGTACAAACGAACAAAATGTTTATATATAACATTTTCAAATATCTATTATTCTCCATTTTACTCGATCTCCTAAACGGTTCAAGATAGGACATCGCGGTTTTCACCAGTGGATTTAGCACCTCATTTTACATAAAATAGGTCCTATAAGTCTACTCTCAAGAGTTGATAAAGGTTAAATCGAATAAAATGTTTATATATCACATTTTCAAATTTCTATTATTCTCCATTTTACTCGATCTCCTAAACGGTTAAAGATAGGACATCGCGGTTTTCACCGGTTGATTTAGCACCTCATTTTACATAAAATAGGTCCTATAAGTCTACTCTCAAAAGTTGATAAAGGTATAAACGAATAAAATGTTTATATATCACATTTTCAAATATCTATTATTCTCCATTTTACCCTATCTCCTAAACGGTTCAAGATAGGACATCGGGGTTTTCACCAGTGGATTTAGCACCTCATTTTACTTAAAATAAGTCTTATAAGTCTACTATCAAGAGTTGATAAAGGTACAAACGAATAAAATGTTTATATATCACATTATAAAATATCTATTATTCTCCATTTTACTCGATCTCCTAAACGGTTAAAGAAAGGACATCGCGGTTTTTACTAGTGGATTTAGCACCTCATTTTACATAAAATAACTCCTATAAGTCTACTCTCAAGAGTTGATAAAGGTACAAACGAATAAAATTTTTATATTTCACATTTTCAAATATCTATTATTCTCCATTTTACTCGATCTCCTAAACGGTTAAAGATAGGACATCGCGGATTTCACCAGTGAATTTAGCACCTCATTTTACATAGAATAAGTTCTATAAGTCTACTCTTAAGAGTTGATAAATGTACAAACGAATAAAATGTTTATATATCACATTTTCAAATATCTGTTATTCTCCATTTTACTCGATCTCCTAAACGGTTAAAAATAGGACATCGCGGTTTTACCAGTGGATTATCACCTCATTTTACATAAAATAAGTCCTATAAGTCTACTCTTTAGAGTTGATAAAGGTACAAACGAATAAAATGTTTATATATCACATTTTCAAATATCTATTATTCTCCATTTTACTCGATCTCCTAAACGGTTAAATATAGGACATCGCGGTTTACACCAGTGGATCTAGCACCTCATTTTACGTAAAATAAGTCCTATAAGTCTACTCTCAAGAGTTGATAAAGGTACAAACGAATAAAATGTTTATATATCACATTTTCAAATATCTATTATTCTCCATTTTACTCGATCTCCTAAACGGTTAAAGATAGGATATCGCGGTTGTCACCAGTGGATTTAGCACCTCATTTTACTTAAAATAAGTCTTATAAGTCTACTATCAAGAGTTGATAAAGGTACAAACGAATAAAATGTTTATATATCACATTATAAAATATCTATTATTTTCCATTTTACTCGATCTCCTAAACGGTTAAAGAAAGGACATCGCGGTTTTTACTAGTGGATTTAGCACCTCATTTTACATAAAATAACTCCTATAAGTCTACTCTCAAAAGTTGATAAAGGTACAAACGAATAAAATGTTTATATATCACATTTTCAAATATCTATTAATATCAATTTTACTCGATATCCTAAACGGTTAAAGATAGGACATCGCGGTTTTCACCAGTGGATTTAGCACCTCAGTTTACATATAATAAGTCCTATTAGTCTACTCTCAAAAGTTGATAAAGGTACAAACGAATATAATGTTTATATATCACATTTTCAAATATCTATTAATATCCATTTTACTCGATCTCCTAAACGGTTAAAGATAGGACATCGCAGTTTTCACCAGTGGATTTAGCACCTCATTTTACATAAAATAGGTCTTATAAGTCTACTTTCAAAAGTTGATAAAGGTACTAACGAATAAAATGTTTATATATCACATTTTCAAATGTCTATTATTCTCCATTTTACCCGATCTCCTAAACGGTTAAAGATAGGACATCGAGGTTTTCACCAGTGAATTTAGCACCTCATTTTACATAAAATAGGTCCTATAAGTCAACTCTCAAAAGTTGATAAAGGTACAAACGAATAAAATGTTTATATATCACATTTTCAAATTTCTATTATTCTCCATTTTACTCGATCTCCTAAACGGTTAAAGATAGGACATCGCGGTTTTCACCAGTGGATTTAGCACCTCATTTTACATATAATAAGTCCTATTAGTCTACTCTCAAATGTTGATGAAAATACAAACGAATAAAATGTTTATATATCACATTTTCAAATATCTATTAATATCCATTTTACTCGATCTCCTAAACGGTTCAAGATAGGACATCGCGGTTTTCACCAGTGGATTTAGCACCTCATTTTACATAAAATAAGTCCTATAAGTCTACTCTCAAGAGTTGATCAAGGTACAAACGAACAAAATGTTTATATATAACATTTTCAAATATCTATTATTCTCCATTTTACTCGATCTCCTAAACGGTTCAAGATAGGACATCGCGGTTTTCACCAGTGGATTAAGCACCTCATTTTACATAAAATAAGTCCTATAAGTCTACTCTTTAGAGTTGATAAAGGTACAAACGAACAAAATGTTTATATATCACATTTTCAAATATCTATTATTCTCCATTTTACTCGATCTCCTAAACGGTTAAAGATAGGACATCGCGGTTTTTACCAGTAGATTTAGCACCTCATTTTACATAAAATAAGTCCTATAAGTCTACTCTCAAGAGTTGATCAAGGTACAAACGAACAAAATGTTTATATATCACATTTTCAAATATCTATTATTCTCCATTTTACTCGATCTGCTAAACGGTTAAAGATAGGACATCGCGGTTTTCACCAGTGGATTTAGCACATCATTTTACATTATATAGGTCCTATAAGTCTACTCTCAAGAGTTGATAAAGGTAAAAACGAACAAAATGTTTATATATCACATTTTCAAATATCTATTATTCTCCATTTTACTCGATCTCCTAAACTGTTAAAGATAGGACATCGCGGTTTTCACCAGTGGATTTAGCACCTCATTTTACATATAATAAGTCCTATTAGTCTACTCTCAAAAGTTGATAAAGGTACAAACGAATAAAATGTTTATATATCACATTTTCAAATATCTATTAATATCCATTTTACTCGATCTCCTAAACGGTTCAAGATAGGACATCGGGGTTTTCACCAGTGGATTTAGCACCTCATTTTACATAAAATAAGTCCTATAGGTCTACTCTCAAGAGTTGATCAAGGTACAAACGAACAAAATGTTTATATATAACATTTTCAAATATCTATTATTCTCCATTTTACTCGATCTCCTAAACGGTTCAAGATAGGACATCGCGGTTTTCACCAGTGGATTTAGCACCTCATTTTACATAAAATAGGTCCTATAAGTCTACTCTCAAGAGTTGATAAAGGTTAAATCGAATAAAATGTTTATATATCACATTTTCAAATTTCTATTATTCTCCATTTTACTCGATCTCCTAAACGGTTAAAGATAGGACATCGCGGTTTTCACCGGTTGATTTAGCACCTCATTTTACATAAAATAGGTCCTATAAGTCTACTCTCAAAAGTTGATAAAGGTATAAACGAATAAAATGTTTATATATCACATTTTCAAATATCTATTATTCTCCATTTTACCCTATCTCCTAAACGGTTCAAGATAGGACATCGGGGTTTTCACCAGTGGATTTAGCACCTCATTTTACTTAAAATAAGTCTTATAAGTCTACTATCAAGAGTTGATAAAGGTACAAACGAATAAAATGTTTATATATCACATTATAAAATATCTATTATTCTCCATTTTACTCGATCTCCTAAACGGTTAAAGAAAGGACATCGCGGTTTTTACTAGTGGATTTAGCACCTCATTTTACATAAAATAAGTCCTATAAGTCTACTCTCAAGAGTTGATAAAGGTACAAACGAATAAAATGTTTATATATCACATTTTCAAATATCTATAATTCTCCATTTTACTCGATCTCCTAAACGGTTAAAGATAGGATATCGCGGTTGTCACCAGTGGATTTAGCACCTCATTTTACTTAAAATAAGTCTTATAAGTCTACTATCAAGAGTTGATAAAGGTACAAACGAATAAAATGTTTATATATCACATTATAAAATATCTATTATTCTCCATTTTACTCGATCTCCTAAACGGTTAAAGAAAGGACATCGCGGTTTTTACTAGTGGATTTAGCACCTCATTTTACATAAAATAACTCCTATAAGTCTACTCTCAAGAGTTGATAAAGGTACAAACGAATAAAATTTTTATATTTCACATTTTCAAATATCTATTATTCTCCATTTTACTCGATCTCCTAAACGGTTAAAGATAGGACATCGCGGATTTCACCAGTGAATTTAGCACCTCATTTTACATAGAATAAGTTCTATAAGTCTACTCTTAAGAGTTGATAAATGTACAAACGAATAAAATGTTTATATATCACATTTTCAAATATCTGTTATTCTCCATTTTACTCGATCTCCTAAACGGTTAAAAATAGGACATCGCGGTTTTACCAGTGGATTATCACCTCATTTTACATAAAATAAGTCCTATAAGTCTACTCTTTAGAGTTGATAAAGGTACAAACGAATAAAATGTTTATATATCACATTTTCAAATATCTATTATTCTCCATTTTACTCGATCTCCTAAACGGTTAAATATAGGACATCGCGGTTTACACCAGTGGATCTAGCACCTCATTTTACGTAAAATAAGTCCTATAAGTCTACTCTCAAGAGTTGATAAAGGTACAAACGAATAAAATGTTTATATATCACATTTTCAAATATCTATTATTCTCCATTTTACTCGATCTCCTAAACGGTTAAAGATAGGATATCGCGGTTGTCACCAGTGGATTTAGCACCTCATTTTACTTAAAATAAGTCTTATAAGTCTACTATCAAGAGTTGATAAAGGTACAAACGAATAAAATGTTTATATATCACATTATAAAATATCTATTATTCTCCATTTTACTCGATCTCCTAAACGGTTAAAGAAAGGACATCGCGGTTTTTACTAGTGGATTTAGCACCTCATTTTACATAAAATAACTCCTATAAGTCTACTCTCAAAAGTTGATAAAGGTACAAACGAATAAAATGTTTATATATCACATTTTCAAATATCTATTAATATCAATTTTACTCGATATCCTAAACGGTTAAAGATAGGACATCGCGGTTTTCACCAGTGGATTTAGCACCTCAGTTTACATATAATAAGTCCTATTAGTCTACTCTCAAAAGTTGATAAAGGTACAAACGAATATAATGTTTATATATCACATTTTCAAATATCTATTAATATCCATTTTACTCGATCTCCTAAACGGTTAAAGATAGGACATCGCAGTTTTCACCAGTGGATTTAGCACCTCATTTTACATAAAATAGGTCTTATAAGTCTACTTTCAAAAGTTGATAAAGGTACTAACGAATAAAATGTTTATATATCACATTTTCAAATGTCTATTATTCTCCATTTTACCCGATCTCCTAAACGGTTAAAGATAGGACATCGAGGTTTTCACCAGTGAATTTAGCACCTCATTTTACATAAAATAGGTCCTATAAGTCAACTCTCAAAAGTTGATAAAGGTACAAACGAATAAAATGTTTATATATCACATTTTCAAATTTCTATTATTCTCCATTTTACTCGATCTCCTAAACGGTTAAAGATAGGACATCGCGGTTTTCACCAGTGGATTTAGCACCTCATTTTACATATAATAAGTCCTATTAGTCTACTCTCAAATGTTGATGAAAATACAAACGAATAAAATGTTTATATATCACATTTTCAAATATCTATTAATATCCATTTTACTCGATCTCCTAAACGGTTCAAGATAGGACATCGGGGTTTTCACCAGTGGATTTAGCACCTCATTTTACATAAAATAAGTCCTATAAGTCTACTCTCAAGAGTTGATCAAGGTACAAACGAACAAAATGTTTATATATAACATTTTCAAATATCTATTATTCTCCATTTTACTCGATCTCCTAAACGGTTCAAGATAGGACATCGCGGTTTTCACCAGTGGATTAAGCACCTCATTTTACATAAAATAAGTCCTATAAGTCTACTCTTTAGAGTTGATAAAGGTACAAACGAATAAAATGTTTATATATCACATTTTCAAATATCTATTATTCTCCATTTTACTCGATCTCCTAATCGGTTAAAGATAGGACATCGCGGTTTTTACCAGTAGATTTAGCACCTCATTTTACATAAAATAAGTCCTATAAGTCTACTCTCAAGAGTTGATCAAGGTACAAACGAACAAAATGTTTATATATCACATTTTCAAATATCTATTATTCTCCATTTTACTCGATCTGCTAAACGGTTAAAGATAGGACATCGCGGTTTTCACCAGTGGATTTAGCACATCATTTTACATTATATAGGTCCTATAAGTCTACTCTCAAGAGTTGATAAAGGTAAAAACGAACAAAATGTTTATATATCACATTTTCAAATATCTATTATTCTCCATTTTACTCGATCTCCTAAACTGTTAAAGATAGGACATCGCGGTTTTCACCAGTGGATTTAGCACCTCATTTTACATATAATAAGTCCTATTAGTCTACTCTCAAAAGTTGATAAAGGTACAAACGAATAAAATGTTTATATATCACATTTTCAAATATCTATTAATATCCATTTTACTCGATCTCCTAAACGGTTCAAGATAGGACATCGGGGTTTTCACCAGTGGATTTAGCACCTCATTTTACATAAAATAAGTCCTATAGGTCTACTCTCAAGAGTTGATCAAGGTACAAACGAACAAAATGTTTATATATAACATTTTCAAATATCTATTATTCTCCATTTTACTCGATCTCCTAAACGGTTCAAGATAGGACATCGCGGTTTTCACCAGTGGATTTAGCACCTCATTTTACATAAAATAGGTCCTATAAGTCTACTCTCAAGAGTTGATAAAGGTTAAATCGAATAAAATGTTTATATATCACATTTTCAAATTTCTATTATTCTCCATTTTACTCGATCTCCTAAACGGTTAAAGATAGGACATCGCGGTTTTCACCGGTTGATTTAGCACCTCATTTTACATAAAATAGGTCCTATAAGTCTACTCTCAAAAGTTGATAAAGGTATAAACGAATAAAATGTTTATATATCACATTTTCAAATATCTATTATTCTCCATTTTACCCTATCTCCTAAACGGTTCAAGATAGGACATCGGGGTTTTCACCAGTGGATTTAGCACCTCATTTTACTTAAAATAAGTCTTATAAGTCTACTATCAAGAGTTGATAAAGGTACAAACGAATAAAATGTTTATATATCACATTATAAAATATCTATTATTCTCCATTTTACTCGATCTCCTAAACGGTTAAAGAAAGGACATCGCGGTTTTTACTAGTGGATTTAGCACCTCATTTTACATAAAATAAGTCCTATAAGTCTACTCTCAAGGGTTGATAAAGGTACAAACGAATAAAATGTTTATATATCACATTTTCAAATATCTATAATTCTCCATTTTACTCGATCTCCTAAACGGTTAAAGATAGGATATCGCGGTTGTCACCAGTGGATTTAGCACCTCATTTTACTTAAAATAAGTCTTATAAGTCTACTATCAAGAGTTGATAAAGGTACAAACGAATAAAATGTTTATATATCACATTATAAAATATCTATTATTCTCCATTTTACTCGATCTCCTAAACGGTTAAAGAAAGGACATCGCGGTTTTTACTAGTGGATTTAGCACCTCATTTTACATAAAATAACTCCTATAAGTCTACTCTCAAGAGTTGATAAAGGTACAAACGAATAAAATGTTTATATATCACATTTTCAAATATCAATTAATATCAATTTTACTCGATATCCTAAACGGTTAAAGATAGGACATCGCAGTTTTCACCAGTGGATTTAGCACCTCATTTTACATAAAATAGGTCTTATAAGTCTACTCTCAAAAGTTGATAAAGGTACAAACGAATAAAATGTTTATATATCACATTTTCAAATGTCTATTATTCTCCATTTTACCCGATCTCCTAAACGGTTAAAGATAGGACATCGAGGTTTTCTCCAGTGGATTTAGCACCTCATTTTACATAAAATAGGTCCTATAAGTCAACTCTCAAAAGTTGATAAAGGTACAAACGAATAAAATGTTTATATATCACGTTATAAAATATCTATTATTCTCCATTTTACTCGATCTCCTAAATGGTTAAAGATAGGACATCGCGGTTTTCACCAGTGGATTTAGCACCTCATTTTACATAAAATAACTCCTATAAGTCTACTCTCAAGAGTTAATAAAGGTACAAACGAATAAAATGTTTATATATCACATTTTCAAATTTCTATTATTCTCCATTTTACTCGATCTCCTAAACGGTTAAAGATAGGACATCGCGGATTTCACCAGTGGATTTAGCACCTCATTTTACATAAAATTGGTCCTATAAGTCTACTCTCAAAAGTTGATAAAGTTACAAACGAATAAAATGTTTATATATCACATTTTCAAATATCTATTATTCTCCATTTTACCCGATCTCCTAAACGGTTAAAGATAGGACATCGAGGTTTTCACCAGTGGATTTAGCACCGTATTTTACATAAAATAGGTCCTATAAGTCAACTCTCAAAAGTTGATAAAGGTACAAACGAATAAAATGTTTATATATCACGTTATAAAATATCTATTATTCTCCATTTTACTCGATCTCCTAAACGGTTAAAGATAGGACATCGCGGATTTCACCAGTGGATTAAGCACCTCATTTTATATAAAATAAGTCCTATAAGTCTACTCTTTAGAGTTGATAAAGGTACAAACGAACAAAATGTTTATATATCACATTTTCAAATATCTATTATTCTCCATTTTACTCGATCTCCTAAACGGTTAAAGATAGGACATCGCGGTTTTTACCAGTAGATTTAGCACCTCATTTTACATAAAATAAGTCCTATAAGTCTACTATCAAGAGTTGATCAAGGTACAAACGAACAAAATGTTTATATATCACATTTTCAAATATCTATTATTCTCCATTTTACTCGATCTGCTAAACGGTTAAAGATAGGACATCGCGGTTTTCACCAGTGGATTTAGCACCTCATTTTACATAAAATAGGTTCTATAAGTCTACTCTCAAGAGTTGATAAAGGTAAAAACGAACAAAATGTTTATATATCACATTTTCAAATATCTATTATTCTCCATTTTACTCGATCTCCTAAACGGTTAAAGATAGGACATCGCGGTTTTTACCAGTAGATTTAGCACCTCATTTTACATGAAATAAGTCTTATAAGTCTACTCTCAAGAGTTGATAAAGGTACAAACGAATAAAATGTTTATATATCACATTATCAAATATCTATTATTCTCCATTTTACTCGATCTGCTAAACGGTTAAAGATAGGACATCGCGGTTTTCACCAGTGGATTTAGCACCTCATTTTACATAAAATAGGTCCTATAAGTCTACTCTCAAGAGTTGATAAAGGTAAAAACGAATAAAATGTTTATATATCACATTTTCAAATTTCTATTATTCTCCATTTTACTCGATCTCCTAAACGGTTCAAGATAGGACATCGCGGTTTTCACCAGTGGATTTAGCACCTCATTTTACATAAAATAAGTCCTATAAGTCTACTCTCAAGAGTTGATCAAGGTACAAACGAACAAAATGTTTATATATAACATTTTCAAATATCTATTATTCTCCATTTTACTCGATCTCCTAAACGGTTCAAGATAGGACATCGCGGTTTTCACCAGTGGATTAAGCACCTCATTTTACATAAAATAAGTCCTATAAGTCTACTCTTTAGAGTTGATAAAGGTACAAACGAACAAAATGTTTATATATCACATTTTCAAATATCTATCATTCTCCATTTTACTCGATCTCCTAAACGGTTAAAGATAGGACATCGCGGTTTTTACCAGTAGATTTAGCACCTCATTTTACATAAAATAAGTCCTATAAGTCTACTCTCAAGAGTTGATCAAGGTACAAACGAACAAAATGTTTATATATCACATTTTCAAATATCTATTATTCTCCATTTTACTCGATCTGCTAAACGGTTAAAGATAGGACATCGCGGTTTTCACCAGTGGATTTAGCACCTCATTTTACATTATATAGGTCCTATAAGTCTACTCTCAAGAGTTGATAAAGGTAAAAACGAACAAAATGTTTATATATCACATTTTCAAATATCTATTATTCTCCATTTTACTCGATCTCCTAAACTGTTAAAGATAGGACATCGCGGTTTTCACCAGTGGATTTAGCACCTCATTTTACATATAATAAGTCCTATTAGTCTACTCTCAAAAGTTGATAAAGGTACAAACGAATAAAATGTTTATATATCACATTTTCAAATATCTATTAATATCCATTTTACTCGATCTCCTAAACGGTTCAAGATAGGACATCGGGGTTTTCACCAGTGGATTTAGCACTTCATTTTACATAAAATAAGTCCTATAGGTCTACTCTCAAGAGTTGATCAAGGTACAAACGAACAAAATGTTTATATATAACATTTTCAAATATCTATTATTCTCCATTTTACTCGATCTCCTAAACGGTTCAAGATAGGACATCGCGGTTTTCACCAGTGGATTTAACACCTCATTTTACATAAAATAGGTCCTATAAGTCTACTCTCAAGAGTTGATAAAGGTTAAATCGAATAAAATGTTTATATATCACATTTTCAAATTTCTATTATTCTCCATTTTACTCGATCTCCTAAACGGTTAAAGATAGGACATCGCGGTTTTCACCAGTTGATTTAGCACCTCATTTTACATAAAATAGGTCCTATAAGTCTACTCTCAAAAGTTGATAAAGGTATAAACGAATAAAATGGTTATATATCACATTTTCAAATATCTATTATTCTCCATTTTACCCTATCTCCTAAACGGTTCAAGATAGGACATCGGGGTTTTCACCAGTGGATTTAGCACCTCATTTTACTTAAAATAAGTCTTATAAGTCTACTATCAAGAGTTGATAAAGGTACAAACGAATAAAATGTTTATATATCACATTATAAAATATCTATTATTCTCCATTTTACTCGATCTCCTAAACGGTTAAAGAAAGGACATCGCGGTTTTTACTAGTGGATTTAGCACCTCATTTTACATAAAATAAGTCCTATAAGTCTACTCTCAAGAGTTGATAAAGGTACAAACGAATAAAATGTTTATATATCACATTTTCAAATATCTATTATTCTCCATTTTACTCGATCTCCTAAACGGTTAAAGATAGGATATCGCGGTTGTCACCAGTGGATTTAGCACCTCATTTTACTTAAAATAAGTCTTATAAGTCTACTATCAAGAGTTGATAAAGGTACAAACGAATAAAATGTTTATATATCACATTATAAAATATCTATTATTCTCCATTTTACTCGATCTCCTAAACGGTTAAAGAAAGGACATCGCGGTTTTTACTAGTGGATTTAGCACCTCATTTTACATAAAATAACTTCTATAAGTCTACTCTCAAGAGTTGATAAAGGTACAAACGAATAAAATGTTTATATATCACATTTTCAAATATCTATTAATATCAATTTTACTCGATATCCTAAACGGTTAAAGATAGGACATCGCGGTTTTCACCAGTGGATTTAGCACCTCATTTTACATATAATAAGTCCTATTAGTCTACTCTCAAAAGTTGATAAAGGTACAAACGAATATAATGTTTATATATCACATTTTCAAATATCTATTAATATCCATTTTACTCGATCTCCTAAACGGTTAAAGATAGGACATCGCAGTTTTCACCAGTGGATTTAGCACCTCATTTTACATAAAATAGGTCTTATAAGTCTACTCTCAAAAGTTGATAAAGGTACAAACGAATAAAATGTTTATATATCACATTTTCAAATGTCTATTATTCTCCATTTTACCCGATCTCCTAAACGGTTAAAGATAGGACATCGAGGTTTTCACCAGTGGATTTAGCACCTCATTTTACATAAAATAGGTCCTATAAGTCAACTCTCAAAAGTTGATAAAGGTACAAACGAATAAAATGTTTATATATCACGTTATAAAATATCTATTATTCTCCATTTTACTCGATCTCCTAAACGGTTAAAGATAGGACATCGCGGTTTTCACCAGTGGATTTAGCACCTCATTTTACATAAAATGACTCCTATAAGTCTACTCTCAAGAGTTGATAAAGGTACAAACGAATAAAATGTTTATATATCACATTTTCAAATTTCTATTATTCTCCATTTTACTCGATCTCCTAAACGGTTAAAGATAGGACATCGCGGTTTTCACCAGTGGATTTAGCACCTCATTTTACATAAAATTGGTCCTATAAGTCTACTCTCAAAAGTTGATAAAGGTACAAACGAATAAAATGTTTATATATCACGTTATAAAATATCTATTATTCTCCATTTTACTCGATCTCCTAAACGGTTAAAGATAGGACATCGCGGTTTTCACCAGTGGATTTAGCACCTCATTTTACATAAAATGACTCCTATAAGTCTACTCTCAAGAGTTGATAAAGGTACAAACGAATAAAATGTTTATATATCACATTTTCAAATATCTATTATTCTCCATTTTACCCGATCTCCTAAACGGTTAAAGATAGGACATCGAGGTTTTCACCAGTGGATTTAGCACCGTATTTTACATAATATAGGTCCTATAAGTCAACTCTCAAAAGTTGATAAAGGTACAAACGAATAAAATGTTTATATATCACGTTATAAAATATCTATTATTCTCCATTTTACTCGATCTCCTAAACGGTTAAAGATAGGACATCGCGGTTTTCACCAGTGGATTTAGCACCTCATTTTACATAAAATAACTCCTATAAGTCTACTCTCAAGAGTTGATAAAGGTACAAACGAATAAAATGTTTATATATCACATTTTCAAATATCTATTATTCTCCATTTTACTCGATCTCCTAAACGGTTCAAGATACGACATCGCGGTTTTCACCAGTGGATTAAGCACCTCAGTTTATATATAAAATAAGTCCTATAAGTCTACTCTTTAGAGTTGATAAAGGTACAAACGAACAAAATGTTTATATATCACATTTTCAAATATCTATTATTCTCCATTTTACTCGATCTCCTAAACGGTTAAAGATAGGACATCGCGGTTTTTACCAGTAGATTTAGCACCTCATTTTACATACAATAAGTCCTATAAGTCTACTCTCAAGAGTTGATCAAGGTACAAACGAACAAAATGTTTATATATCACATTTTCAAATATCTATTATTCTCCATTTTACTCGATCTGCTAAACGGTTAAAGATAGGACATCGCGGTTTTCACCAGTGGATTTAGCACCTCATTTTACATAAAATAGGTTCTATAAGTCTACTCTCAAGAGTTGATAAAGGTAAAAACGAACAAAATGTTTATATATCACATTTTCAAATATCTATTATTCTCCATTTTACTCGATCTCCTAAACGGTTAAAGATAGGACATCGCGGTTTTAACCAGTGGATTTAGCACCTCATTTTACATGAAATAAGTCTTATAAGTCTATTCTCAAGGGTTGATAAAGGTACAAACGAATAAAATGTTTATATATCACATTTTCAAATATCTATTATTCTCCATTTTACTCGATCTCCTAAACGGTTAAAGATAGGACATCGCGGTTTTAACCAGTGGATTTAGCACCTCATTTTACATAAAATAAGTCCTATAAGTCTACTCTCAAGAGTTGATAAAAGTACAAACGAATAAAATGTTTAAATATCACATTTTCAAATATCTATTATTTTCTATTTTACTCGATCTCCTAAACGGTTAAAGATAGGACATCGCTGTTTTCACCAGTGGATGTAGCACCTTATTTTACATAAAATATGTCCTATAAGTCTACTCTCAAGAGTTGATAAAGGTACAAACGAACAAAATGTTTATATATCACATATTCAAGTATCAATTATTCTCCATTTTACTCGATCTCCTAAACGGTTCAAGATAGGACATCGCGGTTTTCACCAGTGGATTTAGCACCTCATTTTACATAAAATAAGTCCTATAAATCTACTCTCAAGAGTTGATCAAGGTACAAACGAACAAAATGTTTATATATCACATTTTCAAATATCAATTATTCTCCATTTTACTCGATCTCCTAAACGGTTCAAGATAGGACATCGCGGTTTTCACCAGTGGATTTAGCACCTTATTTTACATAAAATAAGTTCTATAAGTCTACTCTTAAGAGTTGATAAAGGTACAAACGAATAAAATGTTTATATATCACATATTCAAATATCTATTATTCTCCATTTTACTCGATCTCCTAAAAGGTTAAAAATAGGACATCGCGGTTTTCACCAGTGGATTTAGCACCTCATTTTACATAAAATAAGTCCTATAAGTCTACTCATTAGAGTTGATAAAGGTACAAACGAACAAAATGTTTATATATCACATTTTCAAATATCTATTATTCTCCATTTTACTCGATCTCCTAAACGGTTCAAGATAAGACATCGCGGTTTTTACCAGTGGATTTAGCACCTCATTTTACATAAAATAAGTCCTATAAGTCTACTCATTAGAGTTGATAAAGGTACAAACGAACAAAATGTTTATATATCACATTTTCAAATATCTATTATTTTCCATTTTACTCGATCTCCTAAACGGTTAAAGATAGGACATCGCGGTTTTCACCAGTAGATTTAGCACCTCATTGTACATGAAATAAGTCTTATAAGTCTACTCTTAAGAGTTGATAAAGGTACAAACGAATAAAATGTTTATATTTCACATATTCAAATATCTATTATTCTCCATTTTACTCGATTTCCTAAAAGGTTAAAAATAGGACATCGCGGTTTTCACCAGTGGATTTAGCACCTCATTTTACATAAAATAAGTCCTATAAGTCTACTCTCAAGAGTTGATAAAGGTACAAACGAATAATATGTTTATATATCACATTTTCAAATATCTATTATTCTCCATTTTACTCGATTTCTTAAACGGTTAAAGATAGGACATCGCGGTTTTCACCAGTGGATTTAGCAACTCATTTTACTTAAAATATGTCTTATAAGTCTACTCTCAAGAGTTGATAAAGGTACAAACGAACAAAATGTTTATATATCACATATTCAAGTATCAATTATTCTCCATTTTACTCGATCTCCTAAACGGTTCAAGATAGGACATCGCGGTTTTCACCAGTGGATTTAGCACCTCATTTTACATAAAATAAGTCCTATAAATCTACTCTCAAGAGTTGATCAAGGTACAAACGAACAAAATGTTTATATATCACATTTTCAAATATCAATTATTCTCCATTTTACTCGATCTCCTAAACGGTTCAAGATAGGACATCGCGGTTTTCACCAGTGGATTTAGCACCTTATTTTACATAAAATAAGTTCTATAAGTCTACTCTTAAGAGTTGATAAAGGTACAAACGAATAAAATGTTTATATATCACATATTCAAATATCTATTATTCTCCATTTTACTCGATCTCCTAAAAGGTTAAAAATAGGACATCGCGGTTTTCACCAGTGGATTTAGCACCTCATTTTACATAAAATAAGTCCTATAAGTCTACTCATTAGAGTTGATAAAGGTACAAACGAACAAAATGTTTATATATCACATTTTCAAATATCTATTATTCTCCATTTTACTCGATCTCCTAAACGGTTCAAGATAAGACATCGCGGTTTTTACCAGTGGATTTAGCACCTCATTTTACATAAAATAAGTCCTATAAGTCTACTCATTAGAGTTGATAAAGGTACAAACGAACAAAATGTTTATATATCACATTTTCAAATATCTATTATTTTCCATTTTACTCGATCTCCTAAACGGTTAAAGATAGGACATCGCGGTTTTCACCAGTAGATTTAGCACCTCATTGTACATGAAATAAGTCTTATAAGTCTACTCTTAAGAGTTGATAAAGGTACAAACGAATAAAATGTTTATATTTCACATATTCAAATATCTATTATTCTCCATTTTACTCGATTTCCTAAAAGGTTAAAAATAGGACATCGCGGTTTTCACCAGTGGATTTAGCACCTCATTTTACATAAAATAAGTCCTATAAGTCTACTCTCAAGAGTTGATAAAGGTACAAACGAATAAAATGTTTATATATCACATTTTCAAATATCTATTATTCTCCATTTTACTCGATCTCTTAAACGGTTAAAGATAGGACATCGCGGTTTTCACCAGTGGATTTAGCAACTCATTTTACTTAAAATAAGTCTTATAAGTCTACTCTCAAGAGTTGATAAAGGTACAAACGAATAAAATGTTTATATATCACATTATAAAATATCTATTATTCTCCATTTTACTCGATCTCCTAAACGGTCAAAGATAGGACATCGCGGTTTTCACTAGTGGATTAAGCACCTCATTTTACATAAAATAACTCCTATAAGTCTACTCTCAAGAGTTGATAAAGGTACAAACGAATAAAATGTTTATATATCACATTTTCAAACATCTATTAATATCCATTTTACTCGATATCCTAAACGGTTAAAGATAGGACATCGCGGTTTTCACCAGCAGATTTAGCACCTCATTTTACATATAATAAGTCCTATTAGTCTACTCTCAAAAGTTGATAAAGGTACAAACGAATAAAATGTTTATATATCACATTTTCAAATATCTATTAATATCCATTTTACTCGATCTCCTAAACGGTTCAAGATAGGACATAGGGGTTTTCACCAGTGGATTTAGGACCTCATTTTACATAAAATAAGTCCTATAAGTCTACTCTCAAGAGTTGATCAAGGTACAAACGAACAAAATGTTTATATATCACATTTTCTAATGTCTATTATTTTCCATTTTACTCGATCTCCTATACGGTTCAAGATAGGACATCGCGGTTTTTACCAGTGGATTTAGCACCTCATTTTACATAAAATAAGTCCTATAAGTCTACTCTTTAGAGTTGATAAAGGTACAAACGAACAAAATATTTATATATCACATTTTCAAATATCTATTATTTTCCATTTTACTCGATCTCCTAAAGGGTTAAAAATAGGACATCGCGGTTTTCACCAGTGGATTTAGCACCTCATTTTACATAAAATAAGTCCTATAAGTCTACTCTTTAGAGTTGATAAAGGTACAAACGAATAAAATGTTTATATAACACATTTTCAAATATTTATTATTACCCATTTTACTCGATCTCCTAAACGGTTAAAGATAGGACATCGCGGTTTTCACCAGTAGATTTAGCACCTCATTTTACATAAAATAAGTCTTATAAGTCTACTCTCAAGAGTTGATAAAGGTACAAACGAATAAAATGTTTATATATCACATTTTCAAATATCTATTAATATCCATTTTACTCGATCTCCTAAACGGTTAAAGATAGGACATCGCAGTTTTCACCAGTGGATTTAGCACCTCATTTTACATAAAATAGGTCCTATAAGTCTACTCTCAAAAGTTGATAAAGGTACAAACGAATAAAATGTTTATATATCACATTTTCAAATATCTATTATTCTCCATTTTACCCGATCTCCTAAACAATTAAAGATAGGACATCGAGGTTTTCACCAGTGGATTTAGCACCTCATTTTACATAAAATAGGTCCTATAAGTCAACTCTCAAAAGTTGATAAAGGTACAAACGAAAAAAATGTTTATATATCACGTTATAAAATATCTATTATTCTCCATTTTACTCGATCTCCTAAACGGTTCAAGATAGGACATCGCGGTTTTCACCAGTGGATTAAGCACCTCATTTTACATAAAATAAGTCCTATAAGTCTACTCTTTAGAGTTGATAAAGGTACAAACGAACAAAATGTTTATATATCACATTTTCAAATATCTATTATTCTCCATTTTACTCGATCTCCTAAACGGTTAAAGATAAGACATCGCGGTTTTTACCAGTAGATTTAGCACCTCATTTTACATGAAATAAGACTTATAAGTCTACTCTCAAGAGTTGATAAAGGTACAAACGAATAAAAAGTTTATATATCACATTATCAAATATCTATTATTCTCCATTTTACTCGATCTGCTAAACGGTTAAAGATAGGACATCGCGGTTTTCACCAGTGGATTTAGCACCTCATTTTACATAAAATAGGTCCTATAAGTCTACTCTCAAGAGTTGATAAAGGTTAAATCGAATAAAATGTTTATATATAACATTTTCAAATTTCTATTATTCTCCATTTTACTCGATCTCCTAAACGGTTAAAGATAGGACATCGCGGTTTTCACTAGTGGATTTAGCACCTCATTTTACATAAAATAGGTCCTATAAGTCTACTCTCAAAAGTTGATAAAGGTACAAACGAATAAAATGTTTAAATATCACATTTTCAAATATCTATTATTTTCTATTTTACTCGATCTCCTAAACGATTAAAGATAGGACATCGCTGTTTTCACCAGTGGATGTAGCACCTTATTTTACATAAAATATGTCCTATAAGTCTACTCTCAAGAGTTGATAAAGGTACAAACGAACAAAATGTTTATATATCACATATTCAAGTATCAATTATTCTCCATTTTACTCGATCTCCTAAACGGTTCAAGATAGGACATCGCGGTTTTCACCAGTGGATTTAGCACCTCATTTTACATAAAATAAGTCCTATAAATCTACTCTCAAGAGTTGATCAAGGTACAAACGAACAAAATGTTTATATATCACATTTTCAAATATCAATTATTCTCCATTTTACTCGATCTCCTAAACGGTTCAAGATAGGACATCGCGGTTTTCACCAGTGGATTTAGCACCTTATTTTACATAAAATAAGTTCTATAAGTCTACTCTTAAGAGTTGATAAAGGTACAAACGAATAAAATGTTTATATATCACATATTCAAATATCTATTATTCTCCATTTTACTCGATCTCCTAAAAGGTTAAAAATAGGACATCGCGGTTTTCACCAGTGGATTTAGCACCTCATTTTACATAAAATAAGTCCTATAAGTCTACTCATTAGAGTTGATAAAGGTACAAACGAACAAAATGTTTATATATCACATTTTCAAATATCTATTATTCTCCATTTTACTCGATCTCCTAAACGGTTCAAGATAAGACATCGCGGTTTTTACCAGTGGATTTAGCACCTCATTTTACATAAAATAAGTCCTATAAGTCTACTCATTAGAGTTGATAAAGGTACAAACGAACAAAATGTTTATATATCACATTTTCAAATATCTATTATTTTCCATTTTACTCGATCTCCTAAACGGTTAAAGATAGGACATCGCGGTTTTCACCAGTAGATTTAGCACCTCATTGTACATGAAATAAGTCTTATAAGTCTACTCTTAAGAGTTGATAAAGGTACAAACGAATAAAATGTTTATATATCACATTTTCAAATATCTATTATTCTCCATTTTACTCGATCTCTTAAACGGTTAAAGATAGGACATCGCGGTTTTCACCAGTGGATTTAGCAACTTATTTTACTTAAAATAAGTCTTATAAGTCTACCCTCAAGAGTTGATAAAGGTACAAACGAATAAAATGTTTATATATCACATTATAAAATATCTATTATTCTACATTTTACTCGATCTCCTAAACGGTCAAAGATAGGACATCGCGGTTTTCACTAGTGGATTAAGCACCTCATTTTACATAAAATAACTCCTATAAGTCTACTCTCAAGAGTTGATAAAGGTACAAACGAATAAAATGTTTATATATCACATTTTCAAACATCTATTAATATCCATTTTACTCGATATCCTAAACGGTTAAAGATAGGACATCGCGGTTTTCACCAGCAGATTTAGCACCTCATTTTACATATAATAAGTCCTATTAGTCTACTCTCAAAAGTTGATAAAGGTACAAACGAATAAAATGTTTATATATCACATTTTCAAATATCTATTAATATCCATTTTACTCGATATCCTAAACGGTTGAAGATAGGACATCGCGGTTTTAACCAGTGGATTTAGCACCTCATTTTACATAAAATATGACCTATAAGTCTCCTCTCAAGAGTTGATAATGGAACAAACGAATAAAATGTTTATATATCACATTTTCAAATATCTATTATTCTCCATTATACTCGATCTCCTAAACGGTTAAAGATAGGACAACGCGGTTTTCACCAGCAGATTTAGCACCTCATTTTACATATAATAAGTCCTATTAGTCTACTCTCAAAAGTTGATAAAGGTACAAACGAATAAAATGTTTATATATCACATTTTCAAATATCTATTAATATCCATTTTACTCGATATCCTAAACGGTTGAAGATAGGACATCGCGGTTTTAACCAGTGGATTTAGCACCTCATTTTACATAAAATATGACCTATAAGTCTCCTCTCAAGAGTTGATAATGGAACAAACGAATAAAATGTTTATATATCACATTTTCAAATATCTATTATTCTCCATTATACTCGATCTCCTAAACGGTTAAAGATAGGACAACGCGGTTTTCACCAGTGGATTTAGCACCTCATTTTACATAAAATAGGTCCTATAAGTCTACTCTCAAGAGTTGATAAAGGTAAAAATGAATAAAATGTTTATATATCACATTTTCAAATATTTATTTTTCTCCATTTTATTCGATCTCCTATACGGTTCAAGATAGGACATCGCGGTTTTCACCAGTGGATTTAGCACCTCATTTTACATAAAATAAGTCCTATAAGTCTACTCTTAAGAGTTGATAAAGGTACAAACGAATAAAATGTTTATATATCACATTTTAAAATATCTATTATTTTCCATTTCACTCGATCTCCTAAACGGTAAAAGATAGGACATCGCGGTTTTCACCAGTGGATTTAGCACCTCATTTTACATAAAATAAGACCTATAAGTCTCCTCTCAAGAGTTGATAAAGGAACAAACGAATAAAATGTTTATATATCACATTTTCAAATATCTATTATTCTCCATTATACTCGATCTCCTAAACGGTTAAAGATAGGACAACGCGGTTTTCACCAGTGGATTTAGCACCTCATTTTACATAAAATAGGTCCTATAAGTCTACTCTCAAGAGTTGATAAAGGTAAAAACGAATGAAATGTTTATATATCACATTTTCAAATATCCATTATTCTCCATTTCACTCGATCTCCTAAACGGTAAAAGATAGGACATCGCGGTTTTCACCAGTGGATTTAGCACCTCATTTTACATAAAATAAGACCTATAAGTCTCCTCTCAAGAGTTGATAAAGGAAAAAACGAATAAAATGTTTATATATCACATTTTCAAATATCTATTATTCTCCATTTTACTCGATCTCCTAAACGGTTAAAGATAGGACATCGCGGTTTTCACCAGTAGATTTAGCACCTCATTTTACATAAAATAACTTCTATAAGTCTACTCTCAAGAGTTGATAAAGGTACAAACGAATAAAATGTTTATATATCTCATTATCAAATATCTATTAATATCCATTTTACTCGATATCCTAAACGGTTAAAGATAGGACATCGCGGTTTACACCAGTGGATTTAGCACCTCATTTTACATAAAATAACTCTTATAAGTCTACTCTCAAGAGATGATAAAGGTACAAACGAATAAAATGTTTATATATCACATTTTCAAATATCTATTAATATCCATTTTACTCGATATCCTAAACGGTTGAAGATAGGACATCGCGGTTTTAACCAGTGGATTTAGCACCTCATTTTACATAAAATAAGTCCTATAAGTCTACTCTCAAGAGTTGATAAAGGTACAAACAAATAAAATGTTTATATATCACATTTTCAAATATCTATTATTCTCCATTTTACTCGATCTCCTAAACGGTTAAAGATAGGACATCGCGGTTTTAACCAGTGGATTTGGCACCTCATTTTACATTAAATATATCCTATAAGTCTATTCTCAAGGGTTGATAAAGGTACAAACGAATAAAATGTTTATATATCACATTTTCAAATATCTATTATTTTCCATTTTACTCGATCTCCTAAACGGTTAAAGATAGGACATCGCGGTTTTAACCAGTGGATTTAGCACCTCATTTTACATAAAATAAGTCCTATAGGTCTACTCTCAAGAGTTGATAAAGGTACAAACGAATAAAATGTTTAAATATCACATTTTCAAATATCTATTATTTTCTATTTTACTCGATCTCCTAAACGGTTAAAGATAGGACATCGCGGTTTTCACCAGTGGATTTAGCACCTTATTTTACATAAAATAAGTCCTATAAGTCTACTCTTAAGAGTTGATAAAGGTACAAACAAATAAAATGTTTATATATCACATTTTAAAATATCTATTATTTTCCATTTCACTCGATCTCCTAAACGGTAAAAGATAGGACATCGCGGTTTTCACCAGTGGATTTAGCACCTCATTTTACATAAAATAAGACCTATAAGTCTCCTCTCAAGAGTTGATAATGGAACAAACGAATAAAATGTTTATATATCACATTTTCAAATATCTATTATTCTCCATTATACTCGATCTCCTAAACGGTTAAAGATAGGACAACGCGGTTTTCACCAGTAAATTTAGCACCTCATTTTACAGAAAATAGGTCCTATAAGTCTACTCTCAAGAGTTGATAAAGGTAAAAACGAATAAAATGTTTATATATCACATTTTCAAATATTTATTTTTCTCCATTTTATTCGATCTCCTATACGGTTCAAGATAGGACATCGCGGTTTTCACCAGTGGATTTAGCACCTCATTTTACATAAAATAAGTCCTATAAGTCTACTCTTGAGAGTTGATAAAGGTACAAACGAATAAAATGTTTATATATCACATTTTAAAATATCTATTATTTTCCATTTCACTCGATCTCCTAAACGGTAAAAGATAGGACATCGCGGTTTTCACCAGTGGATTTAGCACCTCATTTTACATAAAATAAGACCTATAAGTCTCCTCTCAAGAGTTGATAAAGGAACAAACGAATAAAGTGTTTATATATCACATTTTCAAATATCTATTATTCTCCATTATACTCGATCTCCTAAACGGTTAAAGATAGGACAACGCGGTTTTCACCAGTGGATTTAGCACCTCATTTTACATAAAATAGGTCCTATAAGTCTACTCTCAAGAGTTGATAAAGGTAAAAACGAATAAAATGTTTATATATCACATTTTCAAATATCCATTATTCTCCATTTCACTCGATCTCCTAAACGGTAAAAGATAGGACATCGCGGTTTTCACCAGTGGATTTAGCACCTCATTTTACATAAAATAAGACCTATAAGTCTCCTCTCAAGAGTTGATAAAGGAACAAACGAATAAAATGTTTATATATCACATTTTCAAATATCTATTATTCTCCATTTTACTCGATCTCTTAAACAATTAAAGATAGGACATCGCGGTTTTCACCAGTGGATTTAGCACCTCATTTTACATAAAATAAGTCCTTTAAGTCTACTCTTCAGAGTTGATAAAGGTACAAACGAATAAAATGTTTATATATCACATTTTCAAATATCTATAATTCTCCATTTTACTCGATCTCCTAAACAATTAAAGATAGGACATCGCGGTTTTCACCAGTGGATTTAGCACCTCATTTTAATTAAAATAAGTGTTATAAGTCTACTCTCAAGAGTTGATAAAGGTTCAAACGAATAAAATGTTTATATATCACATTATCAAATATCTATTATTCTCCATTTTACTCGATCTCCTAAACGGTTAAAGATAGGACATCGCGGTTTTCACCAGTAGATTTAGCACCTCATTTTACATGAAATAAGTCTTATAAGTCTACTCTCAAGAGTTGATAAAGGTACAAACGAATAAAATGTTTATATATCACATTTTCAAATATCTATTATTCTCCATTTTACTCGATCTCCTAAACAATTAAAGATAGGACATCGCGGTTTTCACCAGTGGATTTAGCACCTCATTTTACATAAAATAAGTCCTATAAGTCTACTCTTCAGAGTTGATAAAGGTACAAACGAATAAAATGTTTATATATCACATTTTCAAATATCTATTACTCTCCATTTTACTCGATCTCCTAAACAATTAAAGATAGGACATCGCGGTTTTCACCAGTGGATTTAGCACCTCATTTTACTTAAAATAACTCCTAAAAGTCTACTCTCAAGAGTTGATAAAGGTACAAACGAATAAAATGTTTATATATCACATTTTCAAATATCTATTATTCTCCATTTTACTCGATCTCCTAAACAATTAAAGATAGGATATCGCGGTTTTCACCAGTGGATTTAGCACCACATTTTACTTAAAATAAGTCTTATAAGTCTACTCTCAAGAGTTGATAAAGGTTCAAACGAATAAAATGTTTATATATCACATTTTCAAATATCTATTATTCTCCATTTTACTCGATCTCCTAAACAATTAAAGATAGGACATCGCGGTTTTTACCAGTGGATTTAGCACCTTATTTTACATAAAATAAGTCCTATAAGTCTACTCTCAAGAGTTGATAAAGGTACAAACGAATAAAATGTTTATATATCACATTTTCAAATATCTATTATTCTCCATTTTACTCGATCTCCTAAACAATTAAAGATAGGACATCGCGGTTTTCACCAGTGGATTTAGCACCACATTTTACTTAAAATAAGTCTTATAAGTCTACTCTCAAGAGTTGATAAAGGTTCAAACGAATAAAATGTTTATATATCACATTTTCAAATATCTATTATTCTCCATTTTACTCGATCTCCTAAACAATTAAAGATAGGACATCGCGGTTTTTACCAGTGGATTTAGCACCTTATTTTACATTAAATAAGTCCTATAAGTCTACTCTCAAGAGTTGATAAAGGTACAAACGAATAAAATGTTTATATATCACATTATCAAATATCTATTATTCTCCATTTTACTCGATCTCCTAAACGGTTAAAGATAGGACATCGCGGTTTTCACCAGTGAATTTAGCACTATATTTTACATAAAATAAGTCCTATAAGTCTACTCTCAAGAGCTGATAAAGGTACAAACGAATAAAATTTTTATATATCACATTTTCAAATATCTATTATTCTCCATTTTACTCGATCTCCTAAACGGATAAAGATAGGACATCGCGGTTTTAACCAGTGGATTTAGCACCTCATTTTACATAAAATAAGTCCTATAAGTCTACTTTCAAGAGTTGATAAAGGTACAAACGAATAAAATGTTTATATATCATATTATCAAATATCTATTATTCTCCATTATACTCGATCTCCTAAACGGTTAAAAATAGGACATCGCGGTTTTCACCAGTGGATTTAGCACCTCATTTTACATAAAATAAGTCCTATAAGTCTACTCTCAAGAGTTGATAAAGGTACAAACAAATAAAATGTTTATATATCACATTTTCAAATATCTATCATTCTCCATTTTACTCCATCTCCTAAACGGTTAAAGATAGGGCATCGAGGTTTTCACCAGTGGATTTAGCACCTCATTTTACATAAAATAAGTCCTATAAGTCTTCTCTCAAGAGTTGATAAAGGTACAAACGAATAAAATGTTTATATATCACATTATCAAATATCTATTATTCTCCATTTTACTCGATCTCCTAAACGGTTTAAGATAGGACATCGCGGTTTTCACTAGTGAATTTAGCACCTCATTTTACATAAATTAGGTCCTATAAGTCTACTCTCAAGAGTTGATAAAGGTACAAACGAATAAAATGTTTATATATCACATTATCAAATATCTATTATTCTCCATTTTACTCGATCTCCTAAACAGTTAAAGATAGGACATCGCGGTTTTCACCAGTGAATTTAGCACCTCATTTTACATAAAATAGGTCCTATAAGTCTACTCTCAAGAGTTGATAAAGGTAAAAACGAATTAAATGTTTATATATCACATTTTCAAATATCTATTATTCTCCATTTTACTCGATCTCCTAAACGGTTAAAGATAGGACATCGCGGTTTTCACCAGTGAATTTAGCACTATATTTTACATAAAATAAGTCCTATAAGTCTACTTTCAAGAGTTGATAAAGGTAAAAACGAATAAAATGTTTATATATCACATTTTCAAATATCTATTATTCTCCATTTTACTCGATCTCCTAAACGGTTAAAGATAGGACACCGCGGATTTCACCAGTGGATTTGGCACGTCATTTTCATAAAATAAGTCCTATAAGTCTACTCTCAAGAGTTGATAAAGGTACAAACGAATAAAATGTTTATATATTACATTTTCAAATATCTATTATTCTCCATTTTATTCGATCTCCTATACAATTAAAGATAGGACATCGCGGTTTTCTCCAGTGGATTTAGCACCTCATTTTACTTAAAATAAGTTTTATAAGTCTACTCTCAAGAGTTGATAAAGGTTCAAACGAGTAAAATGTTTATATATCACATTTTCAAATATCTATTATTCTCCATGTTACTCGATCTCCTAAACGGTTAAAGATAGGACATCGCGGGTTTCACCAGTGAATTTAGCACTATATTTTACATAAAATAAGTTTTATAAGTCTACCCTCAAAAATTGATCAAGGTACAAACGAATAAAATGTTTATATATCACATTTTCAAATATCTATTATTCTCCATTTTACTCGATCTCCTAGACGGTGATAGATAGGACATCGCGGTTTTCACCAGTGGATTTAGCACCTCATTTTACATATAATAAGTCCTATAAGTCTACTCTCAAAAGTTGATAAAGGTACAAACGAATAAAATGTTTATATATCACATTTTCAAATATCTATTAATATCCATTTTACTCGATCTCCTAAACGGTTAAAGATAGGACATCGCGGTTTTCACCAGTGGATTTAGTACTTCATTTTACATAAAATAAGACCTATAATTCTCCTCTCAAGAGTTGATAAAGGTGCAAACGAATAAAATGTTTATATATCTCATTTTCAAATATCTATTATTCTCTATTTTACTCGATCTCCTAAACGGTTAAAGATAGGACACCGCGGATTTCACCAGTGGATTTAGCACCTCATTTTCATAAAATAAGTCCTATAAGTCTACTCTCAAGAGTTGATAAAGGTAGAAACGAATAAAATGTTTATATATCACATTTTCAAATATCTATTATTCTATATTTTACTCCATCTCTAAACGGTTAAAGATAGGGCATCGAGGTTTTCACCAGTGGATTTAGCACCTCATTTTACATAAAATAGGTCCTGTAAGTCTACTCTCAAGAGTTGATAAAGGTACAAACGAATAAAATGTTTATATATCACATTTTCAAATATTTATTTTTCTCCATTTTATTCGATCTCCTGTACGGTTCAAGATAGGACATCGCGGTTTTCACCAGTGGATTTAGCACCTCATTTTACATAAAATAAGTCCTATAAGTCTACTTTTAAGAGTTGATAAAGGTACAAACGAATAAAATGTTTATATGTCACATTTTCAAATATCTATTATTCTCCATTTTCCTCGATCTCCTAAACGGATAAAGATAGGACATCGCGGTTTTCACCAGTGGATTTAGCACCTCATTTTACATAAAATAAGTCCTATAAGTCTACTTTTAAGAGTTGATAAAGGTACAAACGAATAAAATGTTTATATATCACATTTTCAAATATTTATTTTTCTCCATTTTATTCGATCTCCTGTACGGTTCAAGATAGGACATCGCGGTTTTAACCAGTGGATTTAGCACCTCATTTTACATGAAATAAGTCTTATAAGTCTACTCTTAAGAGTTGATAAAGGTACAAACGAATAAAATGTTTATATATCACATTTTCAAATATCTATTTTTCTCCATTTTACTCGATCTCCTAAACGGTTTAAGATAGGACATCGCTGTTTTCACCAGTAAATGTAGCACCTCATTTTACATAAAATATGTCCTATAAGTCAACTCTCAAGAGTTGATAAATTTACAAACGAATAAAATGTTTATATATCACATTTTCAAATATCTGTTATTATCAATTTTACTCGATCTCTTAAACGGTTAAAGATAGGACATCGCTGTTTTTACCGGTAAATTTAGCACCTTATTTTACATAAAATAAGTCCTATTAGTCTACTCTCAAGAGTTGATAAAGGTACAAACGAATAAAATTTTTATATATCACATTTTCAAATATCTATTATTCTCCATTTTACTCGATCTCCTAAACGGTTAAAGATAGGACTTCGCGGTTTTCACCAGTGGATTTAGCACCTCATTTTACATAGAATATGTCCTATAAGTCTACTCTCAAGAGTTGATAAAGGTACAAACGAATAAAATGTTTATATATCACATTTTCAAATATCTATTATTCTCCATTTTACTTGATCTCCTAAACGGTTAAAGATAGGACATCGCGGTTTTTACTAGTGGATTTAGCACCTCATTTTACATAAAATAAGTTTTATATGTCTACTTAAAAAATTGATCAAGGTACAAACGAATAAAATGTTTATATATCACATTTTCAAATATCTATTATTCTCCATTTTACTCGATCTCCTAAACGGTTAAAGATTGGACACCGCGGATTTCACCAGTGGATTTGGCACCTCATTTTCATAAAATAAGTCCTATAAGTCTACTCTCAAGAGTTGATAAAGGTACAAACGAATAAAAAGTTTATATATCACATTTTCAAATATCTATTATTCTCCATTTTACTCCATCTCCTAAACGGTTAAAGATAGGGCATCGAGGTTTTCACCAGTGGATTTAGCACCTCATTTTACATAAAATAGGTCCTATAAGTCTACTCTCAAGAGTTGATAAAGGTAAAAACGAATAAAATGTTTATATATCACATTTTCAAATATTTATTTTTCTCCATTTTATTCGATCTCCTGTACGGTTCAAGATAGGACATCGCGGTTTTCACCAGTGGATTTAGTACCTCATTTTACATAAAATAAGTCCTATAAGTCTACTCATAAGAGTTAATAAAGGTACAAACGAATAAAATGTTTATATGTCACATTTTCAAATATCTATTATTCTCCATTTTACTCCATCTCCTAAACGGTTAAAGATAGGACATCGCGGTTTTCACCAGTGAATTTAGCACTATATTTTACATAAAATAGGTCCTATAAGTCTACTCTCAAGAGTTGATAAAGGTAAAAACGAATAAAATGTTTATATATCACATTTTCAAATATCTATTATTCTCCATTTTACTCGATCTCCTAAACGGTTAAAGATAGGACACCGCGGATTTCACCAGTGGATTTGGCACGTCATTTTCATAAAATAAGTCCTATAAGTCTACTCTCAAGAGTTGATAAAGGTACAAACGAATAAAATGTTTATATATTACATTTTCAAATAACTATTATTCTCCATTTTACTCGATCTCCTAAACAATTAAAGATAGGACATCGCGGTTTTCACCAGTGGATTAAGCACCTCATTTTACATAAAATAAGTCCTATAAGTCTACTCTTTAGAGTTGATAAAGGTACAAACGAACAAAATGTTTATATATCACATTTTCAAATATCTATTATTCTCCATTTTACTCGATCTCCTAAACGGTTAAAGATAAGACATCGCGGTTTTTACCAGTAGATTTAGCACCTCATTTTACATGAAATAAGACTTATAAGTCTACTCTCAAGAGTTGATAAAGGTACAAACGAATAAAAAGTTTATATATCACATTATCAAATATCTATTATTCTCCATTTTACTCGATCTGCTAAACGGTTAAAGATAGGACATCGCGGTTTTCACCAGTGGATTTAGCACCTCATTTTACATAAAATAGGTCCTATAAGTCTACTCTCAAGAGTTGATAAAGGTTAAATCGAATAAAATGTTTATATATAACATTTTCAAATTTCTATTATTCTCCATTTTACTCGATCTCCTAAACGGTTAAAGATAGGACATCGCGGTTTTCACCAGTGGATTTAGCACCTCATTTTACATAAAATAGGTCCTATAAGTCTACTCTCAAAAGTTGATAAAGGTACAAACGAATAAAATGTTTAAATATCACATTTTCAAATATCTATTATTTTCTATTTTACTCGATCTCCTAAACGGTTCAAGATAAGACATCGCGGTTTTTACCAGTGGATTTAGCACCTCATTTTACATAAAATAAGTCCTATAAGTCTACTCATTAGAGTTGATAAAGGTACAAACGAACAAAATGTTTATATATCACATTTTCAAATATCTATTATTTTCCATTTTACTCGATCTCCTAAACGGTTAAAGATAGGACATCGCGGTTTTCACCAGTAGATTTAGCACCTCATTGTACATGAAATAAGTCTTATAAGTCTACTCTTAAGAGTTGATAAAGGTACAAACGAATAAAATGTTTATATTTCACATATTCAAATATCTATTATTCTCCATTTTACTCGATTTCCTAAAAGGTTAAAAATAGGACATCGCGGTTTTCACCAGTGGATTTAGCACCTCATTTTACATAAAATAAGTTTTATAAGTCTACTCTCAAGAGTTGATAAAGGTACAAACGAATAAAATGTTTATATATCACATTTTCAAATATCTATTATTCTCCATTTTACTCGATCTCTTAAACGGTTAAAGATAGGACATCGCGGTTTTCACCAGTGGATTTAGCAACTTATTTTACTTAAAATAAGTCTTATAAGTCTACCCTCAAGAGTTGATAAAGGTACAAACGAATAAAATGTTTATATATCACATTATAAAATATCTATTATTCTCCATTTTACTCGATCTCCTAAACGGTCAAAGATAGGACATCGCGGTTTTCACTAGTGGATTAAGCACCTCATTTTACATAAAATAACTCCTATAAGTCTACTCTCAAGAGTTGATAAAGGTACAAACGAATAAAATGTTTATATATCACATTTTCAAACATCTATTAATATCCATTTTACTCGATATCCTAAACGGTTAAAGATAGGACATCGCGGTTTTCACCAGCAGATTTAGCACCTCATTTTACATATAATAAGTCCTATTAGTCTACTCTCAAAAGTTGATAAAGGTACAAACGAATAAAATGTTTATATATCACATTTTCAAATATCTATTAATATCCATTTTACTCGAAATCCTAAACGGTTGAAGATAGGACATCGCGGTTTTAACCAGTGGATTTAGCACCTCATTTTACATAAAATAAGACCTATAAGTCTCCTCTCAAGAGTTGATAATGGAACAAACGAATAAAATGTTTATATATCACATTTTCAAATATCTATTATTCTCCATTATACTCGATCTCCTAAACGGTTAAAGATAGGACAACGCGGTTTTCACCAGTGGATTTAGCACCTCATTTTACATAAAATAGGTCCTATAAGTCTACTCTCAAGAGTTGATAAAGGTAAAAACGAATAAAATGTTTATATATCACATTTTCAAATATTTATTTTTCTCCATTTTATTCGATCTCCTATACGGTTCAAGATAGGACATCGCGGTTTTCACCAGTGGATTTAGCACCTCATTTTACATAAAATAAGTCCTATAAGTCTACTCTTAAGAGTTGATAAAGGTACAAACGAATAAAATGTTTATATATCACATTTTAAAATATCTATTATTTTCCATTTCACTCGATCTCCTAAACGGTAAAAGATAGGACATCGCGGTTTTCACCAGTGGATTTAGCACCTCATTTTACATAAAATAAGACCTATAAGTCTCCTCTCAAGAGTTGATAAAGGAACAAACGAATAAAATGTTTATATATCACATTTTCAAATATCTATTATTCTCCATTATACTCGATCTCCTAAACGGTTAAAGATAGGACAACGCGGTTTTCACCAGTGGATTTAGCACCTCATTTTACATAAAATAGGTCCTATAAGTCTACTCTCAAGAGTTGATAAAGGTAAAAACGAATAAAATGTTTATATATCACATTTTCAAATATCCATTATTCTCCATTTCACTCGATCTCCTAAACGGTAAAAGATAGGACATCGCGGTTTTCACCAGTGGATTTAGCACCTCATTTTACATAAAATAAGACCTATAAGTCTCCTCTCAAGAGTTGATAAAGGAAAAAACGAATAAAATGTTTATATATCACATTTTCAAATATCTATTATTCTCCATTTTACTCGATCTCCTAAACGGTTAAAGATAGGACATCGCGGTTTTCACCAGTAGATTTAGCACCTCATTTTACATAAAATAACTTCTATAAGTCTACTCTCAAGAGTTGATAAAGGTACAAACGAATAAAATGTTTATATATCTCATTATCAAATATCTATTAATATCCATTTTACTCGATATCCTAAACGGTTAAAGATAGGACATCGCGGTTTACACCAGTGGATTTAGCACCTCATTTTACATAAAATAACTCTTATAAGTCTACTCTCAAGAGTTGATAAAGGTACAAACGAATAAAATGTTTATATATCACATTTTCAAATATCTATTAATATCCATTTTACTCGATATCCTAAACGGTTGAAGATAGGACATCGCGGTTTTAACCAGTGGATTTAGCACCTCATTTTACATAAAATAAGTCCTATAAGTCTACTCTCAAGAGTTGATTAAGGTACAAACAAATAAAATGTTTATATATCACATTTTCAAATATCTATTATTCTCCATTTTACTCGATCTCCTAAACGGTTAAAGATAGGACATCGCGGTTTTAACCAGTGGATTTGGCACCTCATTTTACATTAAATATATCCTATAAGTCTATTCTCAAGGGTTGATAAAGGTACAAACGAATAAAATGTTTATATATCACATTTTCAAATATCTATTATTCTCCATTTTACTCGATCTCCTAAACGGTTAAAGATAGGACATCGCGGTTTTAACCAGTGGATTTAGCACCTCATTTTACATAAAATAAGCCCTATAAGTCTACTCTCAAGAGTTGATAAAGGTACAAACGAATAAAATGTTTAAATATCACATTTTCAAATATCTATTATTTTCTATTTTACTCGATCTCCTAAACGGTTAAAGATAGGACATCGCGGTTTTCACCAGTGGATTTAGCACCTTATTTTACATAAAATAAGTCCTATAAGTCTACTCTTAAGAGTTGATAAAGGTACAAACAAATAAAATGTTTATATATCACATTTTAAAATATCTATTATTTTCCATTTCACTCGATCTCCTAAACGGTAAAAGATAGGACATCGCGGTTTTCACCAGTGGATTTAGCACCTCATTTTACATAAAATAAGACCTATAAGTCTCCTCTCAAGAGTTGATAATGGAACAAACGAATAAAATGTTTATATATCACATTTTCAAATATCTATTATTCTCCATTATACTCGATCTCCTAAACGGTTAAAGATAGGACAACGCGGTTTTCACCAGTAAATTTAGCACCTCATTTTACAGAAAATAGGTCCTATAAGTCTACTCTCAAGAGTTGATAAAGGTAAAAACGAATAAAATGTTTATATATCACATTTTCAAATATTTATTTTTCTCCATTTTATTCGATCTCCTATACGGTTCAAGATAGGACATCGCGGTTTTCACCAGTGGATTTAGCACCTCATTTTACATAAAATAAGTCCTATAAGTCTACTCTTAAGAGTTGATAAAGGTACAAACGAATAAAATGTTTATATATCACATTTTAAAATATCTATTATTTTCCATTTCACTCGATCTCCTAAACGGTAAAAGATAGGACATCGCGGTTTTCACCAGTGGATTTAGCACCTCATTTTACATAAAATAAGACCTATAAGTCTCCTCTCAAGAGTTGATAAAGGAACAAACGAATAAAATGTTTATATATCACATTTTCAAATATCTATTATTCTCCATTATACTCGATCTCCTAAACGGTTAAAGATAGGACAACGCGGTTTTCACCAGTGGATTTAGCACCTCATTTTACATAAAATAGGTCCTATAAGTCTACTCTCAAGAGTTGATAAAGGTAAAAACGAATAAAATGTTTATATATCACATTTTCAAATATCCATTATTCTCCATTTCACTCGATCTCCTAAACGGTAAAAGATAGGACATCGCGGTTTTCACCAGTGGATTTAGCACCTCATTTTACATAAAATAAGACCTATAAGTCTCCTCTCAAGAGTTGATAAAGGAACAAACGAATAAAATGTTTATATATCACATTTTCAAATATCTATTATTCTCCATTTTACTCGATCTCTTAAACAATTAAAGATAGGACATCGCGGTTTTCACCAGTGGATTTAGCACCTCATTTTACATAAAATAAGTCCTTTAAGTCTACTCTTCAGAGTTGATAAAGGTACAAACGAATAAAATGTTTATATATCACATTTTCAAATATCTATAATTCTCCATTTTACTCGATCTCCTAAACAATTAAAGATAGGACATCGCGGTTTTCACCAGTGGATTTAGCACCTCATTTTACTTAAAATAAGTGTTATAAGTCTACTCTCAAGAGTTGATAAAGGTTCAAACGAATAAAATGTTTATATATCACATTATCAAATATCTATTATTCTCCATTTTACTCGATCTCCTAAACGGTTAAAGATAGGACATCGCGGTTTTCACCAGTAGATTTAGCACCTCATTTTACATGAAATAAGTCTTATAAGTCTACTCTCAAGAGTTGATAAAGGTACAAACGAATAAAATGTTTATATATCACATTTTCAAATATCTATTATTCTCCATTTTACTCGATCTCCTAAACAATTAAAGATAGGACATCGCGGTTTTCACCAGTGGATTTAGCACCTCATTTTACATAAAATAAGTCCTATAAGTCTACTCTCAAGAGTTGATAAAGGTACAAACGAATAAAATGTTTATATATCACATTTTCAAATATCTATTATTCTCCATTTTACTCGATCTCCTAAACAATTAAAGATAGGACATCGCGGTTTTCACCAGTGGATTTAGCACCACATTTTACTTAAAATAAGTCTTATAAGTCTACACGCAAGAGATGATAAAGGTTCAAACGAATAAAATGTTTATATATCACATTTTCAAATGTCTATTATTCTCCATTTTACTCGATCTCCTAAACAATTAAAGATAGGACATCGCGGTTTTTACCAGTGGATTTAGCACCTTATTTTACATAAAATAAGTCCTATAAGTCTACTCTCAAGAGTTGATAAAGGTACAAACGAATAAAATGTTTATATATCACATTATCAAATATCTATTATTCTCCATTTTACTCGATCTCCTAAACGGTTAAAGATAGGACATCGCGGTTTTCACCAGTGAAATTAGCACTATATTTTACATAAAATAAGTCCTATAAGTCTACTCTCAAGAGCTGATAAAGGTACAAACGAATAAAATTTTTATATATCACATTTTCAAATATCTATTATTCTCCATTTTACTCGATCTCCTAAACGGATAAAGATAGGACATCGCGGTTTTAACCAGTGGATTTAGCACCTCATTTTACATAAAATAAGTCCTATAAGTCTACTTTCAAGAGTTGATAAAGGTACAAACGAATAAAATGTTTATATATCATATTATCAAATATCTATTATTCTCCATTATACTCGATCTCCTAAACGGTTAAAAATAGGACATCGCGGTTTTCACCAGTGGATTTAGCACCTCATTTTACATAAAATAAGTCCTATAAGTCTACTCTCAAGAGTTGATAAAGGTACAAACAAATAAAATGTTTATATATCACATTTTCAAATATCTATCATTCTCCATTTTACTCCATCTCCAAAACGGTTAAAGATAGGACATCGCGGTTTTAACCAGTGGATTTAGCACTATATTTTACATAAAATAAGTCCTATAAGTCTACTCTCAAGAGCTGATAAAGGTACAAACGAATAAAATTTTTATATATCACATTTTCAAATATCTATTATTCTCAATTTTACTTGATCTCCTAAACGGTTAAAGATAGGACATCGCGGGTTTCACCAGTGAATTTAGCACTATATTTCACATAAAATAAGTCCTATAAGTCTACTCTCAAGAGTTGATAAAGGTAAAAACGAATAAAATGTTTATATATCACATTTTCAATTATCTATTATTCTCCATTTTACTCGATCTCCTAAACGGTTAAAGATAGGACATCGCTGTTTTCACCAGTGAATTTAGCACCTCATTTTACTTAAAATAAGTCTTATAAGTCTACTCTCTACAGTTGATAAAGTTACAAACGAATAAAATGTTTATATATCACATTTTCAAATATATGTTATTATCAATTTTACTCGATCTCTTAAACGGTTAAAGATAGGACATCGCGGTTTTCACCAGTGGATTTAGCACCTCATTTTACATAAAATAGGTCCTATAAGTCTACTCTCAAGAGTTGATAAAGGTAAAAACGAATAAAATGTTTATATATCACATTTTCAAATATCCATTATTCTCCATTTCACTCGATCTCCTAAACGGTAAAAGATAGGACATCGCGGTTTTCACCAGTGGATTTAGCACCTCATTTTACATAAAATAAGACCTATAAGTCTCCTCTCAAGAGTTGATAAAGGAAAAAACGAATAAAATGTTTATATATCACATTTTCAAATATCTATTATTCTCCATTTTACTCGATCTCCTAAACGGTTAAAGATAGGACATCGCGGTTTTCACCAGTAGATTTAGCACCTTATTTTACATAAAATAACTTCTATAAGTCTACTCTCAAGAGTTGATAAAGGTACAAACGAATAAAATGTTTATATATCACATTATCAAATATCTATTATCATCCATTTTACTCGATCTCCTAAACGGTTAAAAATAGGACATCGCGGTTTTCACCAGTGGATTTAGCACCTCATTTTACATAAAATAGGTCCTATAAGTCTACTCTCAAGAGTTGATAAAGGTAAAAACGAATAAAATGTTTATATATCACATTTTCAAATATCTGTTATTATCAATTTTACTCGATCTCTTAAACGGTTAAAGATAGGAAATCGCTGTTTTTACCAGTGGATTTAGCACCTTATTTTACATAAAATAAGTCCTATAAGTCTACTCTCAAGAGTTGATAAAGGTACACACGAATAAAATGTTTATATATCACATTATCAAATATCTATTATCATCCATTTTACTCGATCTCCTAAACGGTTAAAGATAGGACATCGCGGTTTTCACCAGTGGGTTTAGCACCTCATTTTACTTAAAATAACTCCTATAAGTCAACTCTTAAGAGTTGATAAAGTTACAAACGATTAAAATGTTTATATATCACATTTTCAAATATCTGTTATTATCAATTTTACTCGATCTCTTAAACGGTTAAAGATAGGACATCGCGGTTTAAAACTGTGAATTTAGCACTATATTTTACATAAAATAAGTCCTATAAGTCTACTCTCAAGAGTTGATAAAGGTACAAACGAATAAAATGTTTATATATCACATTATCAAATATCTATTATCATCCATTTTACTCGATCTCCTAAACGGTTAAAAATAGGACATCGCGGTTTTCACCAGTGGATTTAGCACCTCATTTTACATAAAATAGGTCCTATAAGTCTACTCTCAAATGTTGATAAAGGTACAAACGAATAAAATGTTTATATATCACATTTTCAAATTTCTATTATTTTCCATTTTACTCGATCTCCTAAACGGTTAAAGATAGGACATCGTGGTTTTTACCAGTGGATTTAGCACCTCATTTTACATAAAATAGGTCCTATAAGTCTACTCTCAAATGTTGATAAAGGTACAAACGAATAAAATGTTTATATATCACATTATCAAATATCTATTATTCTCCATTTTACTCGATCTCCTAAACGGTTAAAGATAGGACATCGAGGTTTCACCAGTGGATTTAGCACGTCATTTTACATGAAATAAGTCTTATAAGTCTACTATCAAGAGTTGATAAAGTTACAAACGATTAAAATGTTTATATATCACATTTTCAAATATCTGTTATTATCAATTTTACTCGATCTCTTAAACGGTTAAAGATAGGACATCGCGGTTTAAAACTGTGAATTTAGCACTATATTTTACATAAAATAAGTCCTATAAGTCTACTCTCAAGAGTTGATAAAGGTACAAACGAATAAAATGTTTATATATCACATTATCAAATATCTATTATCATCCATTTTACTCGATCTCCTAAACGGTTAAAAATAGGACATCGCGGTTTTCACCAGTGGATTTAGCACCTCATTTTACATAAAATAGGTCCTATAAGTCTACTCTCAAGAGTTGATAAAGGTAAAAACGAATAAAATGTTTATATATCACATTTTCAAATATCTGTTATTATCAATTTTACTCGATCTCCTAAACGGTTAAAGATAGGAAATCGCTGTTTTTACCAGTGGATTTAGCACCTTATTTTACATAAAATAAGTCCTATAAGTCTACTCTCAAGAGTTGATAAAGGTACAAACGAATAAAATGTTTATATATCACATTATCAAATATCTATTATCATCCATTTTACTCGATCTCCTAAACGGTAAAAAATAGGACATCGCGGTTTAAAACTGTAAATTTAGCACTATATTTTACATAAAATAAGTCCTATAAGTCTACTCTCAAGAGTTGATAAAGGTACAAACGAATAAAATGTTTATATATCACATTATCAAATATCTATTATCATCCATTTTACTCGATCTCCTAAACGGTTAAAAATAGGACATCGCGGTTTTCACCAGTGGATTTAGCACCTCATTTTACATAAAATAGGTCCTATAAGTCTACTCTCAAGAGTTGATAAAGGTAAAAACGAATAAAATGTTTATATATCACATTTTCAAATATCTGTTATTATCAATTTTACTCGATCTCTTAAACGGTTAAAGATAGGAAATCGCTGTTTTTACCAGTGGATTTAGCACCTTATTTTACATAAAATAAGTCCCATAAGTCAACTCTCAAGAGTTGATAAAGGTACACACGAATAAAATGTTTATATATCACATTATCAAATATCTATTATCATCCATTTTACTCGATCTCCTAAACGGTTAAAGATAGGACATCGTGGTTTTCACCAGTGGATTAAGCACCTCATTTTACATAAAATAGGTCCTATAAGTCTACTCTCAAATGTTGATAAAGGTACAAACGAATAAAATGTTTATATATCACATTTTCAAATTTCTATTATTCTCCATTTTACTCGATCTCCTAAACGGTTAAAGATAGGACATCGAGGTTTCACCAGTGGATTTAGCACCTCATTTTACATGAAATAAGTCTTATAAGTCTACTATCAAGAGTTGATAAAGGTACAAACGAATAAAATGTTTATATATCACATTATCAAATATCTATTATTCTCCATTTTACTCGATCTCCTAAACGGTTAAAGATAGGACATCGCGGTTTTTACCAGTGGATTTAGCACCTCATTTAACATATAATAAGTCCTATAAGTCTACTCTTAAGAGTTGATAAAGGTACAAACGAATAAAATGTTTATATATCACATATTCAAATATCTATTATTCTCCATTTTACTCGATCTCCTAAACGGTTAAAAATTGGACATCGCGGTTTTCACCAGTGGATTTAGCACCTTATTTTACATAAAACAAGTCCTATAAGTCTACTCTCAAGAGTTGATAAAGGTACACACGAATAAAATGTTTATATATCACATTTTCAAATATCTATTATTCTCCATTTTACTCGATCTCCTAAACGGTTAAAGATAGGACATCGCGGTTTTCACCAGTGGGTTTAGCACCTCATTTTACTTAAAATAACTCCTATAAGTCAACTCTCAAGAGTTGATAAAGTTACAAACGATTAAAATGTTTATATATCACATTTTCAAATATCTGTTATTATCAATTTTACTCGATCTCTTAAACGGTTAAAGATAGGACATCGCGGTTTAAAACTGTGAATTTAGCACTATATTTTACATAAAATAAGTCCTATAAGTCTACTCTCAAGAGTTGATAAAGGTACAAACGAATAAAATGTTTATATATCACATTATCAAATATCTATTATCATCCATTTTACTCGATCTCCTAAACGGTTAAAAATAGGACATCGCGGTTTTCACCAGTGGATTTAGCACCTCATTTTACATAAAATAGGTCCTATAAGTCTACTCTCAAGAGTTGATAAAGGTAAAAACGAATAAAATGTTTATATATCACATTTTCAAATATCTGTTATTATCAATTTTACTCGATCTCTTAAACGGTTAAAGATAGGAAATCGCTGTTTTTACCAGTGGATTTAGCACCTTATTTTACATAAAATAAATCCTATAAGTCTACTCTCAAGAGTTGATAAAGGTACAAACGAATAAAATGTTTATATATCACATTTTCAAATATCTATTATTCTACATTTTACTCGATCTCCTAAACGGTTCAAGATTGGACATCGGGGTTTTCACCAGTGGATTTAGCACCTCATTTTACAAAAAATAAGTCCTATAAGTCTACTCTTAACAGTTGATCAAGGTACAAACGAACAAAATGTTTATATATCACATTTTCAAATATCTATTATTCTCCATTTTACTCGATCTCCTAAACGGTTCAACATTGGACATCGCGGTTTTCACCAGTCGATTAAGCACCTCATTTTACATAAAATAAGTCCTATAAGTCTGCTCTCAAGAGTTGATCAAGGTACAAACGAACAAAATGTTTATATATCACATTTTCAAATATCTATTATTCTACATTTTACTCGATCTCCTAAACGGTTCAAGATTGGACATCGGGGTTTTCACCAGTGGATGTAGCACCTCATTTTACATAAAATATGTCCTATAAGTCTACTCACAAGAGTTGATAAAGGTACAAACGAACAAAATGTTTATATATCACATTATCAAATATCCATTTTTCTCCATTTTACTCGATCTCCTAAACGGTTCAAGATAGGACATCGCTGTTTTCACCAGTGGATGTAGCACCTCATTTTACATAAAATATGTCCTATAAGTCTACTCACAAGAGTTGATAAAGGTACAAACGAACAAAATGTTTATATATCACATTTTCAAATATCTATTATTCTACATTTTACTCGATCTCCTAAACGGTTCAAGATTGGACATCGGGGTTTTCACCAGTGGATTTAGCAACTCATTTTACAAAAAATAAGTCCTATAAGACTACTCTCAAGAGTTGATCAAGGTACAAACGAACAAAATGTTTATATATCACATTTTCAAATATCTATTAATCTCCATTTTACTCGATCTCCTAAACGGTTCAAGATAGGACATCGCGCTTTTCACCAGTGGATTTAGCACCTCATTTTACATAAAATAGGTCCTATAAGTCTACTCTCAAGAGTTGATAAAGGTAAAAACGAATAAAATGTATATATATCACATCTTCAAATTTCTATTTTTCTCCATTTTAGTCGATCTCCTAAACGGTTCAAGATAGGACATCGCGGTTTTTACCAGTGGATTTAGCACCTCATTTCACATAAAATTGGTCCTATAAGTCTACTCTCAAAAGTTGATAAAGGTACAAGCGAATAAAATGTTTAAATATCACATTTTCAAATATCTATTATTCTCCATTTTACTCGATCTCCTAAACGGTTAAAGATAGGACATCGAGGTTTTCACCAGTGGATTTAGCACCTCATTTTACATCAAATAGGTCTTATAAGTCTACTCTCAAAAGTTGATAAAGGTACAAACGAATAAAATGTTTATGTATCACATTTTCAAATATCTATTATTCTCCATTTTACTCGATCTCCTAAACGGTTATAGATAGGACATCGCAGTTTTCACCAGTGGATTTAGCACCTCATTTTACATGAAATAAGTCTTATAAGTCTACTATCAAGAGTTGATAAAGGTACAAACGAATAAAATGTTTATATATCACATTATCAAATATCTATTATTCTCCATTTTACTCGATCTCCTAAACGGTTAAAGATAGGACATCGAGGTTTTCACCAGTGGATTTAGCACCTCATTTTACATCAAATAGGTCTTATAAGTCTACTCTCAAAAGTTGATAAAGGTACAAACGAATAAAATGTTTATATATCACATTTTCAAATATCTATTATTCTCCATTTTACTCGATCTCCTAAACGGTTATAGATAGGACATCGCAGTTTTCACCAGTGGATTTAGCACCTCATTTTACATGAAATAAGTCTTATAAGTCTACTATCAAGAGTTGATAAAGGTACAAACGAATAAAATGTTTATATATCACATTATCAAATATCTATTATTCTCCATTTTACTCGATCTCCTAAACGGTTAAAGATAGGACATCGCGGTTTTTACCAGTGGATTTAGCACCTCATTTAACATATAATAAGTCCTATAAGTCTACTCTTAAGAGTTGATAAAGGTACAAACGAATAAAATGTTTATATATCACATATTCAAATATCTATTATTCTCCATTTTACTCGATCTCCTAAACGGTTAAAAATAGGACATCGCGGTTTTCACCAGTGGATTTAGCACCTTATTTTACATAAAATAAGTCCTATAAGTCTACTCTCAAGAGTTGATAAAGGTACACACGAATAAAATGTTTATATATCACATTTTCAAATATCTATTATTCTCCATTTTACTCGATCTCCTAAACGGTTAAAGATAGGACATCGCGGTTTTCACCAGTGGGTTTAGCACCTCATTTTACTTAAAATAACTCCTATAAGTCAACTCTCAAGAGTTGATAAAGTTACAAACGATTAAAATGTTTATATATCACATTTTCAAATATCTGTTATTATCAATTTTACTCGATCTCTTAAACGGTTAAAGATAGGACATCGCGGTTTAAAACTGTGAATTTAGCACTATATTTTACATAAAATAAGTCCTATAAGTCTACTCTCAAGAGTTGATAAAGGTACAAACGAATAAAATGTTTATATATCACATTATCAAATATCTATTATCATCCATTTTACTCGATCTCCTAAACGGTTAAAGATAGGACATCGCGGTTTTCATCAGTGGATTAAGCACCCCATTTTACATAAAATATGTCCTATAAGTCTACTCTCAAGAGTTGATAAAGGTAAAAACGAATAAAATGTTTATATATCACATTTTCAAATATATACTATTCTCCATTTTACTCGATCTCCTAAACGGTTAAAGATAGGAAATCGCTGTTTTTACCAGTGGATTTAGCACCTCATTTTACATAAAATAGGTCTTATAAGTCTACTCTCAAAAGTTGATAAAGGTACAAACGAATAAAATGTTTATATATCACATTTTCAAATATCTATTATTTTCCATTTTACTCGATCTCCTAAACGGTTAAAGATAGGACATCGTGGTTCTCACCAGTGGATTTAGCACCTCATTTTACATAAAATAGGTCCTATAAGTCTACTCTCAAATGTTGATAAAGGTACAAACGAATAAAATGTTTATATATCACATTTTCAAATTTCTATTATTTTCCATTTTACTCGATCTCCTAAACGGTTAAAGATAGGACATCGTGGTTTTCACCAGTGGATTTAGCACCTCATTTTACATAAAATAGGTCCTATAAGTCTACTCTCAAATGTTGATAAAGGTACAAACGAATAAAATGTTTATATATCACATTTTCAAATTTCTATTATTCTCCATTTTACTCGATCTCCTAAACGGTTAAAGATAGGACATCGAGGTTTCACCAGTGGATTTAGCACCTCATTTTACATGAAATAAGTCTTATAAGTCTACTATCAAGAGTTGATAAAGGTACAAACGAATAAAATGTTTATATATCACATTATCAAATATCTATTATTCTCCATTTTACTCGATCTCCTAAACGGTTAAAGATAGGACATCGCGGTTTTTACCAGTGGATTTAGCACCTCATTTTACATAAAATAAGTCCTATAAGTCTACTCTCAAGAGTTGATAAAGGTACAAACGAATAAAATGTTTATATATCACATTTTCAAATATCTATTATTCTACATTTTACTCGATCTCCTAAACGGTTCAAGATTGGACATCGGGGTTTTCACCAGTGGATTTAGCACCTCATTTTACAAAAATTAAGTCCTATTAGACTACTCTCAAGAGTTGATCAAGGTACAAACGAACAAAATGTTTATATATCACATTTTCAAATATCAATTATTCTCCATTTTACTCGATCTCCTAAACGGTTCAACATAGGACATCGCGGTTTTCACCAGTGGATTAAGCACCTCATTTTACATAAAAAAAGTCCTATAAGTCTACTCTCAAGAGTTGATCAAGGTACAAACGAACAAAATGTTTATATATCACATTTTCAAATATCTATTATTCTACATTTTACTCGATCTCCTAAACGGTTCAAGATTGGACATCGGGGTTTTCACCAGTGGATTTAGCACCTCATTTTACATAAAATAGGTCCTATAAGTCTACTCTCAAATGTTGATAAAGGTACAAACGAATAAAATATTTATATATCACATTTTCAAATATCTATTATTCTCCATTTTACTCGATCTCCTAAACGGTTAAAGATAGGACATCGAGGTTTTCACCAGTGGATTTAGCACCTCATTTTACATAAAATAGGTCCTATAAGTCTACTCTCAAATGTTGATAAAGGTACAAACGAATAAAATATTTATATATCACATTTTCAAATATCTATTATTCTCCATTTTACTCGATCTCCTAAACGGTTAAAGATAGGACATCGAGGTTTTCACCAGTGGATTTAGCACCTCATTTAACATATAATAAGTCCTATAAGTCTACTCTTAAGAGTTGATAAAGGTACAAACGAATAAAATGTTTATATATCACATATTCAAATATCTATTATTCTCCATTTTACTCGATCTCCTAAACGGTTAAAAATAGGACATCGCGGTTTTCACCAGTGGATTTAGCACCTTATTTTACATAAAATAAGTCCTATAAGTCTACTCTCAAGAGTTGATAAAGGTACACACGAATAAAATGTTTATATATCACATTTTCAAATATCTATTATTCTCCATTTTACTCGATCTCCTAAACGGTTAAAGATAGGACATCGCGGTTTTCACCAGTGGGTTTAGCACCTCATTTTACTTAAAATAACTCCTATAAGTCAACTCTCAAGAGTTGATAAAGTTACAAACGATTAAAATGTTTATATATCACATTTTCAAATATCTGTTATTATCAATTTTACTCGATCTCTTAAACGGTTAAAGATAGGACATCGCGGTTTAAAACTGTGAATTTAGCACTATATTTTACATAAAATAAGTCCTATAAGTCTACTCTCAAGAGTTGATAAAGGTACAAACGAATAAAATGTTTATATATCACATTATCAAATATCTATTATCATCCATTTTACTCGATCTCCTAAACGGTTAAAGATAGGACATCGCGGTTTTCATCAGTGGATTAAGCACCCCATTTTACATAAAATATGTCCTATAAGTCTACTCTCAAGAGTTGATAAAGGTAAAAACGAATAAAATGTTTATATATCACATTTTCAAATATATACTATTCTCCATTTTACTCGATCTCCTAAACGGTTAAAGATAGGAAATCGCTGTTTTTACCAGTGGATTTAGCACCTCATTTTACATAAAATAGGTCTTATAAGTCTACTCTCAAAAGTTGATAAAGGTACAAACGAATAAAATGTTTATATATCACATTTTCAAATATCTATTATTTTCCATTTTACTCGATCTCCTAAACGGTTAAAGATAGGACATCGTGGTTTTCACCAGTGGATTTAGCACCTCATTTTACATAAAATAGGTCCTATAAGTCTACTCTCAAATGTTGATAAAGGTACAAACGAATAAAATGTTTATATATCACATTTTCAAATTTCTATTATTTTCCATTTTACTCGATCTCCTAAACGGTTAAAGATAGGACATCGTGGTTTTCACCAGTGGATTTAGCACCTCATTTTACATAAAATAGGTCCTATAAGTCTACTCTCAAATGTTGATAAAGGTACAAACGAATAAAATGTTTATATATCACATTTTCAAATTTCTATTATTCTCCATTTTACTCGATCTCCTAAACGGTTAAAGATAGGACATCGAGGTTTCACCAGTGGATTTAGCACCTCATTTTACATGAAATAAGTCTTATAAGTCTACTATCAAGAGTTGATAAAGGTACAAACGAATAAAATGTTTATATATCACATTATCAAATATCTATTATTCTCCATTTTACTCGATCTCCTAAACGGTTAAAGATAGGACATCGCGGTTTTTACCAGTGGATTTAGCACCTCATTTTACATAAAATAAGTCCTATAAGTCTACTCTCAAGAGTTGATAAAGGTACAAACGAATAAAATGTTTATATATCACATTTTCAAATATCTATTATTCTACATTTTACTCGATCTCCTAAACGGTTCAAGATTGGACATCGGGGTTTTCACCAGTGGATTTAGCACCTCATTTTACAAAAATTAAGTCCTATTAGACTACTCTCAAGAGTTGATCAAGGTACAAACGAACAAAATGTTTATATATCACATTTTCAAATATCAATTATTCTCCATTTTACTCGATCTCCTAAACGGTTCAACATAGGACATCGCGGTTTTCACCAGTGGATTAAGCACCTCATTTTACATAAAAAAAGTCCTATAAGTCTACTCTCAAGAGTTGATCAAGGTACAAACGAACAAAATGTTTATATATCACATTTTCAAATATCTATTATTCTACATTTTACTCGATCTCCTAAACGGTTCAAGATTGGACATCGGGGTTTTCACCAGTGGATTTAGCACCTCATTTTACATAAAATAGGTCCTATAAGTCTACTCTCAAATGTTGATAAAGGTACAAACGAATAAAATATTTATATATCACATTTTCAAATATCTATTATTCTCCATTTTACTCGATCTCCTAAACGGTTAAAGATAGGACATCGAGGTTTTCACCAGTGGATTTAGCACCTCATTTTACATAAAATAGGTCCTATAAGTCTACTCTCAAGAGTTGATAAAGGTAAAAACGAATAAAATGTATATATATCTCATTTTCAAATTTCTATTTTTCTCCATTTTAGTCGATCTCCTAAACGGTTCAAGATAGGACATCGCGGTTTTCACCAGTGGATTTAGCACCTCATTTCTCATAAATTAGGTCCTATAAGTCTACTCTCAAAAGTTGATAAAGGTACAAACGAATAAAATGTTTATATATCACATTTTCAAATATCTATTATTCTCCATTTTACTCCATCTCCTAAACGGTTAAAGATAGGACATCGCGGTTTTCATCAGTGGATTAAGCACCCCATTTTACATAAAATAAGTCCTATAAGTCTATTCTCAAGAGTTGATAAAGGTAAAAACGAATAAAATGTTTATATATCACATTTTCAAATATCTATTATTTTCCATTTTACTCGATCTCCTAAAGGGTTAAAGATAGGACATCGTGGTTTTCACCAGTGGATTTAGCACCTCATTTTACATAAAATAGGTCCTATAAGTCTACTCTCAAATGTTGATAAAGGTACAAACGAATAAAATGTTTATATATCACATTTTCAAATATCTATTATTCTCCATTTTACTCGATCTCCTAAACGGTTAAAGATAGGACATCGAGGTTTTCACCAGTGGATTTAGCACCTTATTTTACATAAAATAGGTCCTATAAGTCTACTCTCAAGAGTTGATAATGGTAAAAACGAATAAAATGTATATATATCTCATTTTCAAATTTCTATTTTTCTCCATTTTAGTCGATCTCCTAAACGGTTAAAGATAGGACATCGCGGTTTTCACCAGTGGGTTTAGCACCTCATTTTACATAAAATAACTCCTATAAGTCAACTCTCAAGAGTTGATAAAGTTACAAACGAATAAAATGTTTATATATCACATTTTCAAATATCTGTTATTATCAATTTTACTCGATCTCTTAAACGGTTAAAGATAGGAAATCGCTGTTTTTACCAGTGGATTTAGCACCTTTTTTTACATAAAATAAGTCCTATAAGTCTACTCTCAAGAGTTGATAAAGGTACAAACGAATAAAATGTTTATATATCACATTTTCAAATATCTATTATTCTCCATTTTACTCCATCTCCTAAACGGTTAAAGATAGGACATCGCGGTTTTCATCAGTGGATTAGGCACCCCATTTTACATAAAATAAGTCCTATAAGTCTATTCTCAAGAGTTGATAAAGGTAAAAACGAATAAAATGTTTATATATCACATTTTCAAATATCTATTATTTTCCATTTTACTCGATCTCCTAAACGGTTAAAGATAGGACATCGTGGTTTTCACCAGTGGATTTAGCACCTCATTTTACATAAAATAGGTCCTATAAGTCTACTCTCAAATGTTGATAAAGGTACAAACGAATAAAATGTTTATATATCACATTTTCAAATATCTATTATTCTTCATTTTACTCGATCTCCTAAACGGTTAAAGATAGGACATCGAGGTTTTCACCAGTGGATTTAGCACCTCATTTTACATAAAATAGGTCCTATAAGTCTACACTCAAGAGTTGATAATGGTAAAAACGAATAAAATGTATATATATCTCATTTTCAAATTTCTATTTTTCTCCATTTTAGTCGATCTCCTAAACGGTTCAAGATAGGACATCGCGGTTTTCACCAGTGGATTTAGCACCTCATTTCACATAAAATAGGTCCTATAAGTCTACTCTCAAAAGTTGATAAAGGTACAAACGAATAAAATGTTTATATATCACATTTTCAAATATCTATTATTCTCCATTTTACTCGATCTCCTAAACGGTTAAAGATAGGACATCGCGGTTTTTAACAGTGGATTTAGCACCTCATTTTACATAAAAATAAGTCCTATAAGTCTACTCTCAAGAGTTGATAAAGGTACAAAATAATAAAATGTTTAAATATCACATTTTCAAATATCTATTATCATCCATTTTACTCGATCTCCTAAACGGTTAAAAATAGGACATCGCGGTTTTTACCAGTTGATTTAGAACCTCTTTTTACCTAAAATAAGTCCTATAAGTCTACTCTTAAGAGTTGATAAAGGTACAAACGAATAAAATGTTTATATATCACATTTTTAAATATCTATTATTTTCCATTTTACTCGATCTCCTAAACGGTTAAACATAGGACATCGAGGTTTTCACCAGTGGATTTAGCACCTCATTTTACAAAAAATAAGTCCTATAAGTCTACTCTCAACAGTTGATCAAGGTACAAATGAACAAAATGTTTATATATCACATTTTCAAATATCTATTATTCTCCAATTTACTCGATCTCCTAAACGGTTCAACATAGGACATCGCGGTTTTCACCGGTGGATTTAGCACCTCATTTTACATAAAATAGGTCCTATAAGTCTACTCTCAAGAGTTGATAAAGGTAAAAACGAATAAAATGTTTATATATCACATTTTCAAACATCTATTATTCTCCATTTTACTCGATCTCCTAAATGGTTAAAGATAGAACATCGAGGTTTTCACCAGTGGATTTAGCACCTCATTTTACATAAAATAGGTCCTATAAGTCTACTCTCAAGAGTTGATAAAGGTAAAAACGAATAAAATGTTTATAAATCACATTTTCAAATTTCTATTATTCTCCATTTTACTCGATCTCCTAAACGGTTAAAGATAGGACATCGAGGTTTCACCAGTGGATTTAGCACCTCATTTTACATGAAATAAGTCTTATAAGTCTACTATCAAGAGTTGATAAAAGTACAAACGAATAAAATGTTTATATATCACATTATCAAATATCTATTATTCTCCATTTTACTCGATCTCCTAAACGGTTAAAGATAGGACATCGCGGTTTTTACCAGTGGATTTAGCACCTCACTTAACATATAATAAGTCCTATAAGTCTACTCTCAAGAGTTGATAAAGGTACAAACAAATAAAATGTTTATATATCACATTTTCAAATATATACTATTCTCCATTTTACTCGATCTCCTAAACAGTTAAAGATAGGACATCGCGGTTTTCACCAGTGGATTTAGCACCTCATTTTACATAAAATAAGTCCTATTAGTCTACTCTCAAGAGTTGATAAAGGTACAAACGAATAAAATGTTTATATATCACATTTTCAAATATATATTATTCTACATTTTACTCGATCTCCTAAACAGTTCAAGATATGACATCGTTGTTTTCACCAGTGGATTTAGCACCTCATTTTACAAAAAATAAGTCCTATAAGTCTACTCTCAAGAGTTGATCAAGGTACAAACGAACAAAATGTTTATATATCACATTTTCAAATATCTATTATTCTCCATTTTACTCGATCTCCTAAACGGTTCAACATAGGACATCGCGGTTTTCACCAGTGGATTAAGCACCTCATTTTACATAAAATAAGTCCTATAAGTCTACTCTCAAGAGTTGATCAAGGTACAAACGAACAAAATGTTTATATATCACATTTTCAAATATCTATTATTCTACATTTTACTCGATCTCCTAAACGGTTCAAGATTGGACATCAGGGTTTTCACCAGTGGATTTAGCACCTCATTTTACATAAAAATAAGTCCTATAAGTCTACTCTCAAAAGTTGATAAAGGTACAAACGAATAAAATGTTTATATATCACATTTTCAAATATCTATTATTCTCCATTTTACTCTATCTCCTAAACGGTTAAAGATAGGACATCGCGGTTTTCATCAGTGGATTAAGCACCCCATTTTACATAAAATAAGTCCTATAAGTCTATTCTCAAGAGTTGATAAAGGTAAAAACGAATAAAATGTTTATATATCACATTTTCAAATATCTATTATTTTCCATTTTACTCGATCTCCTAAACGGTTAAAGATAGGACATCGTGGTTTTCACCAGTGGATTTAGCACCTCATTTTACATAAAATAGGTCCTATAAGTCTACTCTCAAATGTTGATAAAGGTACAAACGAATAAAATGTTTTTATATCACATTTTCAAATATCTATTATTCTCCATTTTACTCGATCTCCTAAACGGTTAAAGATAGGACATCGAGGTTTTCACCAGTGGATTTAGCACCTCATTTTACATAAAATAGGTCCTATAAGTCTACTCTCAAGAGTTGATAATGGTAAAAACGAATAAAATTTATATATATCTCATTTTCAAATTTCTATTTTTCTCCATTTTAGTCGATCTCCTAAACGGTTCAAGATAGGACATCGCGGTTTTCACCAGTGGATTTAGCACCTCATTTCACATAAAATAGGTCCTATAAGTCTACTCTCAAAAGTTAATAAAGGTACAAACGAATAAAATGTTTATATATCACATTTTCAAATATCTATTATTCTCCATTTTACTCGATCTCCTAAACGGTTAAAGATAGGACATCGAGGTTTTCACCAGTGGATTTAGCACCTCATTTTACATAAAATAGGTTCTATAAGTCTACTCTCAAAAGTTGATAAAGGTACAAACGAATAAAATGTTTATATATCACATTTTCAAATATCTATAATTCTCCAATTTACTCGATCTCCTAAACGGTTAAAGATAGGACATCGCAGTTTTCACCAGTGGATTTAGCACCTCATTTTACTTAAAATAAGTCTTACAAGTCTACTCTCAAGAGTTGATAAAGGGACAAACGAATAAAATGTTTATATATCACATTATCAAATATCTATTATTCTCCATTTTACTCGATCTCCTAAACGGTTAAAGACAGGACATCGCGGTTTTCACCAGTGGGTTTAGCACCTCATTTTACATAAAATAACTCCTATAAGTCAACTCTCAAGAGTTGATAAAGTTACAAACGAATAAAATATTTATATATCACATTTTCAAATATCTGTTATTATCAATTTAACTCGATCTCTTAAACGGTTAAAGATAGGAAATCGCTGTTTTTACCAGTGGATTTAGCACCTTTTTTTACATAAAATAAGTCCTATAAGTCTACTCTCAAGAGTTGATAAAGGTACAAACGAATAAAATGTTTATATATCACATTTTCAAATATCTATTATTCTCCATTTTACTCCATCTCCTAAACGGTTAAAGATAGGACATCGCGGTTTTCATCAGTGGATTAAGCACCCCATTTTACATAAAATAAGTCCTATAAGTCTACTCTCAAGAGTTGATAAAGGTACAAACGAATAAAATGTTTATATATCACATTTTCAAATATCTATTATTCTCCATTTTACTCGATCTCTTAAACGGTTAAAGATAGGACATCGCTGTTTTTACCAGTGGATTTAGCACCTCATTTTACATAAAATAAGTCCTATAAGTCAACTCTCAAGAGTTGATCAAGGTACAAACGAACAAAATGTTTATATATCACATTTTCAAATATCTATTATTCTCCATTTTACTCGATCTCCTAAACGGTTCAAGATAGGACATCGCGGTTTTCACCAGTGGATTTAGCACCTCATTTTACATAAAAATAAGTCCTATAAGTCTACTCTCAAGAGTTGATAAAGGTACAAAATAATAAAATGTTTATATATCACATTTTCAAATATCTATTATTCTCCATTTTACTCCATCTCCTAAACGGTTAAAGATAGGAAATCGCGGTTTTCACCAGTGGATTTAGCACTATATTTTACATAAAATAACTCCTATAAGTCTACTCTCAAGAGTTGATAAAGGTACAAACGAATAAAATGTTTATATATCACATTTTCAAATATCTATTATAATCCATTTTACTCGATCTCCTAAACGGTTAAAAATAGGACATCGCGGTTTTTACCAGTTGATTTAGAACCTCTTTTTACCTAAAATAAGTCCTATAAGTCTACTCTTAAGAGTTGATAAAGGTACAAACGAATAAAATGTTTATATATCACATTTTCAAATATCTATTATTCTCCATTTTACTCCATCTCCTATACGGTTAAAGATAGGACATCGCGGTTTTCATCAGTGGATTAGGCACCCCATTTTACATAAAATAAGTCCTATAATTCTATTCTCAAGAGTTGATAAAGGTAAAAACGAAAAAAATGTTTATATATCACATTTTCAAATATCTATTATTTTCCATTTTACTCGATCTCCTAAACGGTTAAAGATAGGACATCGTGGTTTTCACCAGTGGATTTAGCACCTCATTTTACATAAAATAGGTCCTATAAGTCTACTCTCAAATGTTGATAAAGGTACAAACGAATAAAATGTTTATATATCACATTTTCAAATATCTATTATTCTTCATTTTACTCGATCTCCTAAACGGTTAAAGATAGGACATCGAGGTTTTCACCAGTGGATTTAGCACCTCATTTTACATAAAATAGGTCCTATAAGTCTACACTCAAGAGTTGATAATGGTAAAAACGAATAAAATGTATATATATCTCATTTTCAAATTTCTATTTTTCTCCATTTTAGTCGATCTCCTAAACGGTTCAAGATAGGACATCGCGGTTTTCACCAGTGGATTTAGCACCTCATTTCACATAAAATAGGTCCTATAAGTCTACTCTCAAGAGTTGATAAAGGTAAAAACGAATAAAATGTATATATATCTCATTTTCAAATTTCTATTTTTCTCCATTTTAGTCGATCTCCTAAACGGTTCAAGATAGGACATCGCGGTTTTCACCAGTGGATTTAGCACCTCATTTCTCATAAATTAGGTCCTATAAGTCTACTCTCAAAAGTTGATAAAGGTACAAACGAATAAAATGTTTATATATCACATTTTCAAATATCTATTATTCTCCATTTTACTCCATCTCCTAAACGGTTAAAGATAGGACATCGCGGTTTTCATCAGTGGATTAAGCACCCCATTTTACATAAAATAAGTCCTATAAGTCTATTCTCAAGAGTTGATAAAGGTAAAAACGAATAAAATGTTTATATATCACATTTTCAAATATCTATTATTTTCCATTTTACTCGATCTCCTAAAGGGTTAAAGATAGGACATCGTGGTTTTCACCAGTGGATTTAGCACCTCATTTTACATAAAATAGGTCCTATAAGTCTACTCTCAAATGTTGATAAAGGTACAAACGAATAAAATGTTTATATATCACATTTTCAAATATCTATTATTCTCCATTTTACTCGATCTCCTAAACGGTTAAAGATAGGACATCGAGGTTTTCACCAGTGGATTTAGCACCTTATTTTACATAAAGTAGGTCCTATAAGTCCACTCTCAAGAGTTGATAATGGTAAAAACGAATAAAATGTATATATATCTCATTTTCAAATTTCTATTTTTCTCCATTTTAGTCGATCTCCTAAACGGTTAAAGATAGGACATCGCGGTTTTCACCAGTGGGTTTAGCACCTCATTTTACATAAAATAACTCCTATAAGTCAACTCTCAAGAGTTGATAAAGTTACAAACGAATAAAATGTTTATATATCACATTTTCAAATATCTGTTATTATCAATTTTACTCGATCTCTTAAACGGTTAAAGATAGGAAATCGCTGTTTTTACCAGTGGATTTAGCACCTTTTTTTACATAAAATAAGTCCTATAAGTCTACTCTCAAGAGTTGATAAAGGTACAAACGAATAAAATGTTTATATATCACATTTTCAAATATCTATTATTCTCCATTTTACTCCATCTCCTAAACGGTTAAAGATAGGACATCGCGGTTTTCATCAGTGGATTAGGCACCCCATTTTACATAAAATAAGTCCTATAAGTCTATTCTCAAGAGTTGATAAAGGTAAAAACGAATAAAATGTTTATATATCACATTTTCAAATATCTATTATTTTCCATTTTACTCGATCTCCTAAACGGTTAAAGATAGGACATCGTGGTTTTCACCAGTGGATTTAGCACCTCATTTTACATAAAATAGGTCCTATAAGTCTACTCTCAAATGTTGATAAAGGTACAAACGAATAAAATGTTTATATATCACATTTTCAAATATCTATTATTCTTCATTTTACTCGATCTCCTAAACGGTTAAAGATAGGACATCGAGGTTTTCACCAGTGGATTTAGCACCTCATTTTACATAAAATAGGTCCTATAAGTCTACACTCAAGAGTTGATAATGGTAAAAACGAATAAAATGTATATATATCTCATTTTCAAATTTCTATTTTTCTCCATTTTAGTCGATCTCCTAAACGGTTCAAGATAGGACATCGCGGTTTTCACCAGTGGATTTAGCACCTCATTTCACATAAAATAGGTCCTATAAGTCTACTCTCAAAAGTTGATAAAGGTACAAACGAATAAAATGTTTATATATCACATTTTCAAATATCTATTATTCTCCATTTTACTCGATCTCCTAAACGGTTAAAGATAGGACATCGCGGTTTTTAACAGTGGATTTAGCACCTCATTTTACATAAAAATAAGTCCTATAAGTCTACTCTCAAGAGTTGATAAAGGTACAAAATAATAAAATGTTTAAATATCACATTTTCAAATATCTATTATCATCCATTTTACTCGATCTCCTAAACGGTTAAAAATAGGACATCGCGGTTTTTACCAGTTGATTTAGAACCTCTTTTTACCTAAAATAAGTCCTATAAGTCTACTCTTAAGAGTTGATAAAGGTACAAACGAATAAAATGTTTATATATCACATTTTTAAATATCTATTATTTTCCATTTTACTCGATCTCCTAAACGGTTAAACATAGGACATCGAGGTTTTCACCAGTGGATTTAGCACCTCATTTTACAAAAAATAAGTCCTATAAGTCTACTCTCAACAGTTGATCAAGGTACAAATGAACAAAATGTTTATATATCACATTTTCAAATATCTATTATTCTCCATTTTACTCGATCTCCTAAACGGTTCAACATAGGACATCGCGGTTTTCACCGGTGGATTTAGCACCTCATTTTACATAAAATAGGTCCTATAAGTCTACTCTCAAGAGTTGATAAAGGTAAAAACGAATAAAATGTTTATATATCACATTTTCAAACATCTATTATTCTCCATTTTACTCGATCTCCTAAATGGTTAAAGATAGAACATCGAGGTTTTCACCAGTGGATTTAGCACCTCATTTTACATAAAATAGGTCCTATAAGTCTACTCTCAAGAGTTGATAAAGGTAAAAACGAATAAAATGTTTATAAATCACATTTTCAAATTTCTATTATTCTCCATTTTACTCGATCTCCTAAACGGTTAAAGATAGGACATCGAGGTTTCACCAGTGGATTTAGCACCTCATTTTACATGAAATAAGTCTTATAAGTCTACTATCAAGAGTTGATAAAAGTACAAACGAATAAAATGTTTATATATCACATTATCAAATATCTATTATTCTCCATTTTACTCGATCTCCTAAACGGTTAAAGATAGGACATCGCGGTTTTTACCAGTGGATTTAGCACCTCACTTAACATATAATAAGTCCTATAAGTCTACTCTCAAGAGTTGATAAAGGTACAAACAAATAAAATGTTTATATATCACATTTTCAAATATATACTATTCTCCATTTTACTCGATCTCCTAAACAGTTAAAGATAGGACATCGCGGTTTTCACCAGTGGATTTAGCACCTCATTTTACATAAAATAAGTCCTATTAGTCTACTCTCAAGAGTTGATAAAGGTACAAACGAATAAAATGTTTATATATCACATTTTCAAATATATATTATTCTACATTTTACTCGATCTCCTAAACAGTTCAAGATATGACATCGTTGTTTTCACCAGTGGATTTAGCACCTCATTTTACAAAAAATAAGTCCTATAAGTCTACTCTCAAGAGTTGATCAAGGTACAAACGAACAAAATGTTTATATATCACATTTTCAAATATCTATTATTCTCCATTTTACTCGATCTCCTAAACGGTTCAACATAGGACATCGCGGTTTTCACCAGTGGATTAAGCACCTCATTTTACATAAAATAAGTCCTATAAGTCTACTCTCAAGAGTTGATCAAGGTACAAACGAACAAAATGTTTATATATCACATTTTCAAATATCTATTATTCTACATTTTACTCGATCTCCTAAACGGTTCAAGATTGGACATCAGGGTTTTCACCAGTGGATTTAGCACCTCATTTTACATAAAATAAGTCCTATAAGTCTACTCTCAAGAGTTGATCAAGGTACATACGAACAAAATGTTTATATATCACATTTTCATATATCCATTTCTCTCCATTTTACTCGATCTCCTAAACGGTTCAAGATAGGACATCGCTGTTTTCACCAGTGGATGTAGCACCTCATTTTACATAAAATATGTCTTATAAGTCTACTCACAAGAGTTGATAAAGGTACAAACGAACAAAATGTTTATATATCACATTTTCAAATATCTATTATTCTACATTTTACTCGATCTCCTAAACGGTTCAAGATTGGACATCGGGGTTTCCACCAGTGGATTTAGCACCTCATTTTACAAAAATTAAGTCCTATAAGACTACTCTCAAGAGTTGATCAAGGTACAAACGAACAAAATGTTTATATATCACATTTTCAAATATCAATTATTCTCCATTTTACTCGATCTCCTAAACGGTTCAACATAGGACATCGCGGTTTTCACCAGTGGATTAAGCACCTCATTTTACATAAAAAAAGTCCTATAAGTCTACTCTCAAGAGTTGATCAAGGTACAAACGAACAAAATGTTTATATATCACATTTTCAAATATCTATTATTCTACATTTTACTCGATCTCCTAAACGGTACAAGATTGGACATCGGGGTTTTCACCAGTGGATTTAGCACCTCATTTAACATAAAATAAGTCCTATAAGTCTACTCTCAAAAGTTGATAAAGGTACAAACGAATAAAATGTTTATATATCACATTTTCAAATATCTATTATTCTCCATTTTACTCTATCTCCTAAACGGTTAAAGATAGGACATCGCGGTTTTCATCAGTGGATTAAGCACCCCATTTTACATAAAATAAGTCCTATAAGTCTATTCTCAAGAGTTGATAAAGGTAAAAACGAATAAAATGTTTATATATCACATTTTCAAATATCTATTATTTTCCATTTTACTCGATCTCCTAAACGGTTAAAGATAGGACATCGTGGTTTTCACCAGTGGATTTAGCACCTCATTTTACATAAAATAGGTCCTATAAGTCTACTCTCAAATGTTGATAAAGGTACAAACGAATAAAATGTTTTTATATCACATTTTCAAATATCTATTATTCTCCATTTTACTCGATCTCCTAAACGGTTAAAGATAGGACATCGAGGTTTTCACCAGTGGATTTAGCACCTCATTTTACATAAAATAGGTCCTATAAGTCTACTCTCAAGAGTTGATAATGGTAAAAACGAATAAAATTTATATATATCTCATTTTCAAATTTCTATTTTTCTCCATTTTAGTCGATCTCCTAAACGGTTCAAGATAGGACATCGCGGTTTTCACCAGTGGATTTAGCACCTCATTTCACATAAAATAGGTCCTATAAGTCTACTCTCAAAAGTTAATAAAGGTACAAACGAATAAAATGTTTATATATCACATTTTCAAATATCTATTATTCTCCATTTTACTCGATCTCCTAAACGGTTAAAGATAGGACATCGAGGTTTTCACCAGTGGATTTAGCACCTCATTTTACATAAAATAGGTTCTATAAGTCTACTCTCAAAAGTTGATAAAGGTACAAACGAATAAAATGTTTATATATCACATTTTCAAATATCTATAATTCTCCAATTTACTCGATCTCCTAAACGGTTAAAGATAGGACATCGCAGTTTTCACCAGTGGATTTAGCACCTCATTTTACTTAAAATAAGTCTTACAAGTCTACTCTCAAGAGTTGATAAAGGGACAAACGAATAAAATGTTTATATATCACATTATCAAATATCTATTATTCTCCATTTTACTCGATCTCCTAAACGGTTAAAGACAGGACATCGCGGTTTTCACCAGTGGGTTTAGCACCTCATTTTACATAAAATAACTCCTATAAGTCAACTCTCAAGAGTTGATAAAGTTACAAACGAATAAAATGTTTATATATCACATTTTCAAATATCTGTTATTATCAATTTAACTCGATCTCTTAAACGGTTAAAGATAGGAAATCGCTGTTTTTACCAGTGGATTTAGCACCTTTTTTTACATAAAATAAGTCCTATAAGTCTACTCTCAAGAGTTGATAAAGGTACAAACGAATAAAATGTTTATATATCACATTTTCAAATATCTATTATTCTCCATTTTACTCCATCTCCTAAACGGTTAAAGATAGGACATCGCGGTTTTCATCAGTGGATTAAGCACCCCATTTTACATTATATAAGTCCTATAAGTCTACTCTCAAGAGTTGATAAAGGTACAAACGAATAAAATGTTTATATATCACATTTTCAAATATCTATTATTCTCCATTTTACTCGATCTCTTAAACGGTTAAAGATAGGACATCGCTGTTTTTACCAGTGGATTTAGCACCTCATTTTACATAAAATAAGTCCTATAAGTCAACTCTCAAGAGTTGATCAAGGTACAAACGAACAAAATGTTTATATATCACATTTTCAAATATCTATTATTCTCCATTTTACTCGATCTCCTAAACGGTTCAAGATAGGACATCGCGGTTTTCACCAGTGGATTTAGCACCTCATTTTACATAAAAATAAGTCCTATAAGTCTACTCTCAAGAGTTGATAAAGGTACAAAATAATAAAATGTTTATATATCACATTTTCAAATATCTATTATTCTAAATTTTACTTGATCTCCTAAACGGTTAAAGATAGGACATCGCGGTTTTCACCAGTGGATTTAGCACTATATTTTACATAAAATAACTCCTATAAGTCTACTCTCAAGAGTTGATAAAGGTACAAACGAATAAAATGTTTATATATCACATTTTCAAATATCTATTATAATCCATTTTACTCGATCTCCTAAACGGTTAAAAATAGGACATCGCGGTTTTTACCAGTTGATTTAGAACCTCTTTTTACCTAAAATAAGTCCTATAAGTCTACTCTTAAGAGTTGATAAAGGTACAAACGAATAAAATGTTTATATATCACATTTTCAAATATCTATTATTCTCCATTTTACTCCATCTCCTATACGGTTAAAGATAGGACATCGCGGTTTTCATCAGTGGATTAGGCACCCCATTTTACATAAAATAAGTCCTATAATTCTATTCTCAAGAGTTGATAAAGGTAAAAACGAAAAAAATGTTTATATATCACATTTTCAAATATCTATTATTTTCCATTTTACTCGATCTCCTAAACGGTTAAAGATAGGACATCGTGGTTTTCACCAGTGGATTTAGCACCTCATTTTACATAAAATAGGTCCTATAAGTCTACTCTCAAATGTTGATAAAGGTACAAACGAATAAAATGTTTATATATCACATTTTCAAATATCTATTATTCTTCATTTTACTCGATCTCCTAAACGGTTAAAGATAGGACATCGAGGTTTTCACCAGTGGATTTAGCACCTCATTTTACATAAAATAGGTCCTATAAGTCTACACTCAAGAGTTGATAATGGTAAAAACGAATAAAATGTATATATATCTCATTTTCAAATTTCTATTTTTCTCCATTTTAGTCGATCTCCTAAACGGTTCAAGATAGGACATCGCGGTTTTCACCAGTGGATTTAGCACCTCATTTCACATAAAATAGGTCCTATAAGTCTACTCTCAAAAGTTGATAAAGGTACAAACGAATAAAATGTTTTTATATCACATTTTCAAATATCTATTATTCTCCATTTTACTCGATCTCCTAAACGGTTAAAGATAGGACATCGCGGTTTTCACCAGTGGATTTAGCACTATATTTTACATAAAATAACTCCTATAAGTCTACTCTCAAGAGTTGATAAAGGTACAAACGAATAAAATGTTTATATATCACATTTTCAAATATCTATTATAATCCATTTTACTCGATCTCCTAAACGGTTAAAAATAGGACATCGCGGTTTTTACCAGTTGATTTAGAACCTCTTTTTACCTAAAATAAGTCCTATAAGTCTACTCTTAAGAGTTGATAAAGGTACAAACGAATAAAATGTTTATATATCACATTTTCAAATATCTATTATTCTCCATTTTACTCCATCTCCTATACGGTTAAAGATAGGACATCGCGGTTTTCATCAGTGGATTAGGCACCCCATTTTACATAAAATAAGTCCTATAATTCTATTCTCAAGAGTTGATAAAGGTAAAAACGAAAAAAATGTTTATATATCACATTTTCAAATATCTATTATTTTCCATTTTACTCGATCTCCTAAACGGTTAAAGATAGGACATCGTGGTTTTCACCAGTGGATTTAGCACCTCATTTTACATAAAATAGGTCCTATAAGTCTACTCTCAAATGTTGATAAAGGTACAAACGAATAAAATGTTTATATATCACATTTTCAAATATCTATTATTCTTCATTTTACTCGATCTCCTAAACGGTTAAAGATAGGACATCGAGGTTTTCACCAGTGGATTTAGCACCTCATTTTACATAAAATAGGTCCTATAAGTCTACACTGAAGAGTTGATAATGGTAAAAACGAATAAAATGTATATATATCTCATTTTCAAATTTCTATTTTTCTCCATTTTAGTCGATCTCCTAAACGGTTCAAGATAGGACATCGCGGTTTTCACCAGTGGATTTAGCACCTCATTTCACATAAAATAGGTCCTATAAGTCTACTCTCAAAAGTTGATAAAGGTACAAACGAATAAAATGTTTTTATATCACATTTTCAAATATCTATTATTCTCCATTTTACTCGATCTCCTAAACGGTTAAAGATAGGACATCGCGGTTTTTAACAGTGGATTTAGCACCTCATTTTACATAAAAATAAGTCCTATAAGTCTACTCTCAAGAGTTGATAAAGGTACAAAATAATAAAATGTTTATATATCACATTTTCAAATATCTATTATCATCCATTTTACTCGATCTCCTAAACGGTTAAAAATAGGACATCGCGGTTTTTACCAGTTGATTTAGAACCTCTTTTTACCTAAAATAAGTCCTATAAGTCTACTCTTAAGAGTTGATAAAGGTACAAACGAATAAAATGTTTATATATCACATTTTTAAATATCTATTATTCTCCATTTTACTCCATCTCCTAAACGGTTAAAGATAGGGCATCGCGGTTTTCATCAGTGGATTAAGCACACCATTTTACATAAAATAAGTTCTATAAGTCTATTCTCAAGAGTTGATAAAGGTAAAAACGAATAAAATGTTTATATATCACATTTTCAAATATCTATTATTTTCCATTTTACTCGATCTCCTAAACGGTTAATGATAGGACATCGTGGTTTTCACCAGTGGATTTAGCACCTCATTTTACATAAAATAGGTCCTATAAGTCTACTCTCAAATGTTGATAAAGGTACAAACGAATAAAATGTTTATATATCACATTTTCTAATATCTATTATTCTCCATTTTACTCGATCTCCTAAACGGTTAAAGATAGGACATCGAGGTTTTCACCAGTGGATTTAGCCCCTCATTTTACATAAAATAGGTCCTATAAGTCTACTCTCAAAAGTTGATAATGGTAAAAACGAATAAAATGTATATATATCTCATTTTCAAATTTCTATTTTTCTCCATTTTAGTCGATCTCCTAAACGGTTCAAGATAGGATATCGCGGTTTTTACCAGCGGATTTAGCACCTCATTTCACATAAAATAGGTCCTATAAGTCTACTCTCAAAAGTTGATAAAGGTACAAACGAATAAAATGTTTATATATCACATTTTCAAATATCTATTATTCTCCATTTTACTCGATCTCCTAAACGGTTAAAGATAGGACATCGAGGTTTTCACCAGTGGATTTAGCACCTCATTTTACATAAAATAGGTTCTATAAGTCTACTCTCAAAAGTTGATAAAGGTACAAACGAATAAAATGTTTATATATCACATTTTCAAATATCTATTATTCTCCAATTTACTCGATCTCCTAAACGGTTAAAGATAGGACATCGCAGTTTTCACCAGTGGATTTAGCACCTCATTTTACTTAAAATAAGTCTTACAAGTCTACTCTCAAGAGTTGATAAAGGGACAAACGAATAAAATGTTTATATATCACATTATCAAATATCTATTATTCTCCATTTTACTCGATCTCCTAAACGGTTAAAGATAGGACATCGCGGTTTTCACCAGTGGGTTTAGCACCTCATTTTACATAAAATAACTCCTATAAGTCAACTCTCAAGAGTTGATAAAGTTACAAACGAATAAAATGTTTATATATCACATTTTCAAATATCTGTTATTATCAATTTTACTCGATCTCTTGAACGGTTAAAGATAGGAAATCGCTGTTTTTACCAGTGGATTTAGCACCTTTTTTTACATAAAATAAGTCCTATAAGTCTACTCTCAAGAGTTGATAAAGGTACAAACGAATAAAATGTTTATATATCACATTTTCAAATATCTATTATTCTCCATTTTACTCCATCTCCTAAACAGTTAAAGATAGGACATCGCGGTTTTCATCAGTGGATTAAGCACCCCATTTTACATAAAATAAGTCCTATAAGTCTACTCTCAAGAGTTGATAAAGGTACAAACGAATAAAATGTTTATATATCACATTTTCAAATATCTATTAATATCCATTTTACTCGATCTCCTAAGCGGTTAAAGATAGGACATCGCGGTTTTCACCAGTGGATTTAGAACCTCATTTTACATAAAATAAGACCTATAAGTCTACTCTCAAGAGTAGATAAAGGTACAAATGAATAAAATGTTTATATATCACATTTTCAAATATCTATTATTCTCCATTTTACTCGATCTCTTAAACGGTTAAAGATAGGACATCGCTGTTTTTACCAGTGGATTAAGCACCTCATTTTACATAAAATAAGTCCTATAAGTCTACTCTCAAGAGTTGATCAAGGTACAAACGAACAAAATGTTTATATATCACATTTTCAAATATCTATTATTCTCCATTTTACTCGATCTCCTAAACGGTTCAAGATAGGACATCGCGGTTTTCACCAGTAAATTTAGCACCTCATTTTACATAAAAATAAGTCCTATAAGTCTACTCTCAAGAGTTGATAAAGGTACAAAATAATAAAATGTTTATATATCACATTTTCAAATATCTATTATTCTCCATTTTACTTGATCTCCTAAACGGTTAAAGATAGGACATCGCGGTTTTCACCAGTGGATTTAGCACTATATTTTACATAAAATAACTCCTATAAGTCTACTCTCAAGAGTTGATAAAGGTACAAACGAATAAAATGTTTATATATCACATTTTCAAATATCTATTAATATCCATATTACTCGATATCCTAAACGGTTCAAGATAGAACATCGGGGATTTCACCAGTGAATTTAGCACCTCATTTTACATAAAATAACTCCTATAAGTCTACTCTCAAGAGTTGATAAAGGTACAAACGAATAAAATGTTTATATATCACATTTTCAAATAACTATTTTTATACATTTTACTCGATCTCCTAAACGGATCAAGATAGAACATCGGGGTTTTCACCAGTGGATTTAGCACCTCATTTAACATAAAATAAGTCCTATAAGTCTACTCTCAAGAGTTGATCAAGGTACATACGAACAAAATGTTTATATATCACATTTTCAAATATCTATTATTTTCCATTTTACTCGATCTCCTAAACGGTTAATGATAGGACATCGTGGTTTTCACCAGTGGATTTAGCACCTCATTTTACATAAAATAGGTCCTATAAGTCTACTCTCAAATGTTGATAAAGGTACAAACGAATAAAATGTTTATATATCACATTTTCTAATATCTATTATTCTCCATTTTACTCGATCTCCTAAACGGTTAAAGATAGGACATCGAGGTTTTCACCAGTGGATTTAGCCCCTCATTTTACATAAAATAGGTCCTATAAGTCTACTCTCAAAAGTTGATAATGGTAAAAACGAATAAAATGTATATATATCTCATTTTCAAATTTCTATTTTTCTCCATTTTAGTCGATCTCCTAAACGGTTTAAGATAGGATATCGCGGTTTTTACCAGCGGATTTAGCACCTCATTTCACATAAAATAGGTCCTATAAGTCTACTCTCAAAAGTTGATAAAGGTACAAACGAATAAAATGTTTATATATCACATTTTCAAATATCTATTATTCTCCAATTTACTCGATCTCCTAAACGGTTAAAGATAGGACATCGCAGTTTTCACCAGTGGATTTAGCACCTCATTTTACTTAAAATAAGTCTTACAAGTCTACTCTCAAGAGTTGATCAAGGTACAAACGAACAAAATGTTTATATATCACATTTTCAAATATCTATTATTCTCCAATTTACTCGATCTCTTAAACGGTTAAAGATAGGACATCGCTGTTTTTACCAGTGGATTTAGCACCTCATTTTACATAAAATAGGTCCTATAAGTCTACTCTCAAAAGTTGATAATGGTAAAAACGAATAAAATGTATATATATCTCATTTTCAAATTTCTATTTTTCTCCATTTTAGTCGATCTCCTAAACGGTTTAAGATAGGATATCGCGGTTTTTACCAGCGGATTTAGCACCTCATTTCACATAAAATAGGTCCTATAAGTCTACTCTCAAAAGTTGATAAAGGTACAAACGAATAAAATGTTTATATATCACATTTTCAAATATCTATTATTCTCCAATTTACTCGATCTCTTAAACGGTTAAAGATAGGACATCGCTGTTTTTACCAGTGGATTTAGCACCTCATTTTACATAAAATAAGTCCTATAAGTCTACTCTCAAGAGTTGATCAAGGTACAAACGAACAAAATGTTTATATATCACATTTTCAAATATCTATTATTCTCCATTTTACTCGATCTCTTAAACGGTTAAAGATAGGACATCGCTGTTTTTACCAGTGGATTTAGCACCTCATTTTACATAAAATAAGACCTATAAGTCTATTCTCAAGAGTTGATAAAGGTAAAAACGAATAAAATGTTTATATATCACATTTTCAAATATCTATTATTTTCCATTTTACTCGATCTCCTAAACGGTTAATGATAGGACATCGTGGTTTTCACCAGTGGATTTAGCACCTCATTTTACATAAAATAGGTCCTATAAGTCTACTCTCAAATGTTGATAAAGGTACAAACGAATAAAATGTTTATATATCACATTTTCTAATATCTATTATTCTCCATTTTACTCGATCTCCTAAACGGTTAAAGATAGGACATCGAGGTTTTCACCAGTGGATTTAGCCCCTCATTTTACATAAAATAGGTCCTATAAGTCTACTCTCAAAAGTTGATAATGGTAAAAACGAATAAAATGTATATATATCTCATTTTCAAATTTCTATTTTTCTCCATTTTAGTCGATCTCCTAAACGGTTCAAGATAGGATATCGCGGTTTTTACCAGCGGATTTAGCACCTCATTTCACATAAAATAGGTCCTATAAGTCTACTCTCAAAAGTTGATAAAGGTACAAACGAATAAAATGTTTATATATCACATTTTCAAATATCTATTATTCTCCATTTTACTCGATCTCCTAAACGGTTAAAGATAGGACATCGAGGTTTTCACCAGTGGATTTAGCACCTCATTTTACATAAAATAGGTTCTATAAGTCTACTCTCAAAAGTTGATAAAGGTACAAACGAATAAAATGTTTATATATCACATTTTCAAATATCTATTATTCTCCAATTTACTCGATCTCCTAAACGGTTAAAGATAGGACATCGCAGTTTTCACCAGTGGATTTAGCACCTCATTTTACTTAAAATAAGTCTTACAAGTCTACTCTCAAGAGTTGATAAAGGGACAAACGAATAAAATGTTTATATATCACATTATCAAATATCTATTATTCTCCATTTTACTCGATCTCCTAAACGGTTAAAGATAGGACATCGCGGTTTTCACCAGTGGGTTTAGCACCTCATTTTACATAAAATAACTCCTATAAGTCAACTCTCAAGAGTTGATAAAGTTACAAACGAATAAAATGTTTATATATCACATTTTCAAATATCTGTTATTATCAATTTTACTCGATCTCTTGAACGGTTAAAGATAGGAAATCGCTGTTTTTACCAGTGGATTTAGCACCTTTTTTTACATAAAATAAGTCCTATAAGTCTACTCTCAAGAGTTGATAAAGGTACAAACGAATAAAATGTTTATATATCACATTTTCAAATATCTATTATTCTCCATTTTACTCCATCTCCTAAACAGTTAAAGATAGGACATCGCGGTTTTCATCAGTGGATTAAGCACCCCATTTTACATAAAATAAGTCCTATAAGTCTACTCTCAAGAGTTGATAAAGGTACAAACGAATAAAATGTTTATATATCACATTTTCAAATATCTATTAATATCCATTTTACTCGATCTCCTAAGCGGTTAAAGATAGGACATCGCGGTTTTCACCAGTGGATTTAGAACCTCATTTTACATAAAATAAGACCTATAAGTCTACTCTCAAGAGTAGATAAAGGTACAAATGAATAAAATGTTTATATATCACATTTTCAAATATCTATTATTCTCCATTTTACTCGATCTCTTAAACGGTTAAAGATAGGACATCGCTGTTTTTACCAGTGGATTAAGCACCTCATTTTACATAAAATAAGTCCTATAAGTCTACTCTCAAGAGTTGATCAAGGTACAAACGAACAAAATGTTTATATATCACATTTTCAAATATCTATTATTCTCCATTTTACTCGATCTCCTAAACGGTTCAAGATAGGACATCGCGGTTTTCACCAGTAAATTTAGCACCTCATTTTACATAAAAATAAGTCCTATAAGTCTACTCTCAAGAGTTGATAAAGGTACAAAATAATAAAATGTTTATATATCACATTTTCAAATATCTATTATTCTCCATTTTACTTGATCTCCTAAACGGTTAAAGATAGGACATCGCGGTTTTCACCAGTGGATTTAGCACTATATTTTACATAAAATAACTCCTATAAGTCTACTCTCAAGAGTTGATAAAGGTACAAACGAATAAAATGTTTATATATCACATTTTCAAATATCTATTAATATCCATATTACTCGATATCCTAAACGGTTCAAGATAGAACATCGGGGATTTCACCAGTGAATTTAGCACCTCATTTTACATAAAATAACTCCTATAAGTCTACTCTCAAGAGTTGATAAAGGTACAAACGAATAAAATGTTTATATATCACATTTTCAAATAACTATTTTTATACATTTTACTCGATCTCCTAAACGGATCAAGATAGAACATCGGGGTTTTCACCAGTGGATTTAGCACCTCATTTAACATAAAATAAGTCCTATAAGTCTACTCTCAAGAGTTGATCAAGGTACATACGAACAAAATGTTTATATATCACATTTTCAAATATCTATTATTTTCCATTTTACTCGATCTCCTAAACGGTTAATGATAGGACATCGTGGTTTTCACCAGTGGATTTAGCACCTCATTTTACATAAAATAGGTCCTATAAGTCTACTCTCAAATGTTGATAAAGGTACAAACGAATAAAATGTTTATATATCACATTTTCTAATATCTATTATTCTCCATTTTACTCGATCTCCTAAACGGTTAAAGATAGGACATCGAGGTTTTCACCAGTGGATTTAGCCCCTCATTTTACATAAAATAGGTCCTATAAGTCTACTCTCAAAAGTTGATAATGGTAAAAACGAATAAAATGTATATATATCTCATTTTCAAATTTCTATTTTTCTCCATTTTAGTCGATCTCCTAAACGGTTTAAGATAGGATATCGCGGTTTTTACCAGCGGATTTAGCACCTCATTTCACATAAAATAGGTCCTATAAGTCTACTCTCAAAAGTTGATAAAGGTACAAACGAATAAAATGTTTATATATCACATTTTCAAATATCTATTATTCTCCAATTTACTCGATCTCCTAAACGGTTAAAGATAGGACATCGCAGTTTTCACCAGTGGATTTAGCACCTCATTTTACTTAAAATAAGTCTTACAAGTCTACTCTCAAGAGTTGATAAAGGGACAAACGAATAAAATGTTTATATATCACATTATCAAATATCTATTATTCTCCATTTTACTCGATCTCCTAAACGGTTAAAGATAGGACATCGCGGTTTTCACCAGTGGGTTTAGCACCTCATTTTACATAAAATAACTCCTATAAGTCAACTCTCAAGAGTTGATAAAGTTACAAACGAATAAAATGTTTATATATCACATTTTCAAATATCTGTTATTATCAATTTTACTCGATCTCTTGAACGGTTAAAGATAGGAAATCGCTGTTTTTACCAGTGGATTTAGCACCTTTTTTTACATAAAATAAGTCCTATAAGTCTACTCTCAAGAGTTGATAAAGGTACAAACGAATAAAATGTTTATATATCACATTTTCAAATATCTATTATTCTCCATTTTACTCCATCTCCTAAACGGTTAAAGATAGGACATCGCGGTTTTCATCAGTGGATTAAGCACCCCATTTTACATAAAATAAGTCCTATAAGTCTACTCTCAAGAGTTGATAAAGGTACAAACGAATAAAATGTTTATATATCACATTTTCAAATATCTATTAATATCCATTTTACTCGATCTCCTAAGCGGTTAAAGATAGGACATCGCGGTTTTCACCAGAGGATTTAGAACCTCATTTTACATAAAATAAGACCTATAAGTCTACTCTCAAGAGTAGATAAAGGTACAAATGAATAAAATGTTTATATATCACATTTTCAAATATCTATTATTCTCCATTTTACTCGATCTCTTAAACGGTTAAAGATAGGACATCGCTGTTTTTACCAGTGGATTTAGCACCTCATTTTACATAAAATAAGTCCTATAAGTCTACTCTCAAGAGTTGATCAAGGTACAAACGAACAAAATGTTTATATATCACATTTTCAAATATCTATTATTCTCCATTTTACTCGATCTCCTAAACGGTTCAAGATAGGACATCGCGGTTTTCACCAGTAAATTTAGCACCTCATTTTACATAAAAATAAGTCCTATAAGTCTACTCTCAAGAGTTGATAAAGGTACAAAATAATAAAATGTTTATATATCACATTTTCAAATATCTATTATTCTCCATTTTACTTGATCTCCTAAACGGTTAAAGATAGGACATCGCGGTTTTCACCAGTGGATTTAGCACTATATTTTACATAAAATAACTCCTATAAGTCTACTCTCAAGAGTTGATAAAGGTACAAACGAATAAAATGTTTATATATCACATTTTCAAATATCTATTATCATCCATTTTACTCGATCTCCTAAACGGTTAAAAATAGGACATCGCGGTTTTTACCAGTTGATTTAGAACCTCTTTTTACCTAAAATAAGTCCTATAAGTCTACTCTTAAGAGTTGATAAAGGTACAAACGAATAAAATGTTTATATATCACATTTTCAAATATCTATTATTCTCCATTTTACTCCATCTCCTAAACGGTTAAAGATAGGACATCGCGGTTTTCATCAGTGGATTAGGCACCCCATTTTACATAAAATAAGTCCTATAAGTCTATTCTCAAGAGTTGATAAAGGTAAAAACGAATAAAATGTTTATATATCACATTTTCAAATATCTATTAATATCCATATTACTCGATATCCTAAACGGTTCAAGATAGAACATCGGGGATTTCACCAGTGAATTTAGCACCTCATTTTACATAAAATAACTCCTATAAGTCTACTCTCAAGAGTTGATAAAGGTACAAACGAATAAAATGTTTATATATCACATTTTCAAATAACTATTTTTATACATTTTACTCGATCTCCTAAACGGATCAAGATAGAACATCGGGGTTTTCAATAGTGGATTTAGCACCTCATTTAACATAAAATAAGTCCTATAAGTCTACTCTCAAGAGTTGATCAAGGTACATACGAACAAAATGTTTATATATCACATTTTCAAATATCTATTATTTTCCATTTTACTCGATCTCCTAAACGGTTAAAGATAGGACATCGTGGTTTTCACCAGTGGATTTAGCACCTCATTTTACATAAAATAGGTCCTATAAGTCTACTCTCAAATGTTGATAAAGGTACAAACGAATAAAATATTTATATATCACATTTTCAAATATCTATTATTCTCCATTTTACTCGATCTCCTAAACGGTTAAAGATAGGACATCTAGGTTTTCACCAGTGGATTTAGCACCTCATTTTACATAAAATAGGTCCTATAAGTCTACTCTCAAAAGTTGATAAAGGTACAAACGAATAAAATGTTTATATATCACATTTTCAAATATCTATTATTCTCCAATTTACTCGATCTCCTAAACGGTTAAAGATAGGACATCGCAGTTTTCACCAGTGGATTTAGCACCTCATTTTACTTAAAATAAGTCTTACAAGTCTACTCTCAAGAGTTGATAAAGGGACAAACGAATAAAATGTTTATATATCACATTATCAAATATCTATTATTCTCCATTTTACTCGATCTCCTAAACGGTTAAAGATAGGACATCGCGGTTTTCACCAGTGGGTTTAGCACCTCATTTTACATAAAATAACTCCTATAAGTCAACTCTCAAGAGTTGATAAAGTTACAAACGAATAAAATGTTTATATATCACATTTTCAAATATCTGTTATTATCAATTTTACTCGATCTCTTGAACGGTTAAAGATAGGAAATCGCTGTTTTTACCAGTGGATTTAGCACCTTTTTTTACATAAAATAAGTCCTATAAGTCTACTCTCAAGAGTTGATAAAGGTACAAACGAATAAAATGTTTATATATCACATTTTCAAATATCTATTATTCTCCATTTTACTCCATCTCCTAAACGGTTAAAGATAGGACATCGCGGTTTTCATAAGTGGATTAAGCACCCCATTTTACATAAAATAAGTCCTATAAGTCTACTCTCAAGAGTTGATAAAGGTACAAACGAATAAAATGTTTATATATCACATTTTCAAATATCTATTAATATCCATTTTACTCGATCTCCTAAGCGGTTAAAGATAGGACATCGCGGTTTTCACCAGAGGATTTAGAACCTTATTTTACATAAAATAAGACCTATAAGTCTACTCTCAAGAGTAGATAAAGGTACAAATGAATAAAATGTTTATATATCACATTTTCAAATATCTATTATTCTCCATTTTACTCGATCTCTTAAACGGTTAAAGATAGGACATCGCTGTTTTTACCAGTGGATTTAGCACCTCATTTTACATAAAATAAGTCCTATAAGTCTACTCTCAAGAGTTGATCAAGGTACAAACGAACAAAATGTTTATATATCTCATTTTCAAATTTCTATTTTTCTCCATTTTAGTCGATCTCCTAAACGGTTCAAGATAGGACATCGCGGTTTTCACCAGTGGATTTAGCACCTCATTTTACATAAAAATAAGTCCTATAAGTCTACTCTCAAGAGTTGATAATGGTAAAAACGAATAAAATGTATATATATCTCATTTTCAAATTTCTATTTTTCTCCATTTTAGCCGATCTCCTAAACGGTTCAAGATAGGACATCGCAGTTTTCACCAATGGATTTAGCACCTCATTTCTCATAAAATAGGTCCTATAAGTCTACTCTCAAAAGTTGATAAAGGTACAAACGAATAAAATGTTTATATATCACATTTTCAAATATCTATTATTCTCCATTTTACTCCATCTCCTAAACGGTTAAAGATAGGACATCGCGGTTATCACCAGTGGATTTAGCACCTCATTTTACATAAAATAAGTCCTATAAGTCTACTCTCAAGAGTTGATCAAGGTACAAACGAATAAAATGTTTATATATCACATTTTCAAATATCTATTATTCTCCATTTTACTCCATCTCCTAAACGGTTAAAGATAGGACATCGCGGTTATCACCAGTGGATTTAGCACCTCATTTTACATAAAATAAGTCCTATAAGTCTACTCTTAAGAGTTGATAAAGGTACAAACGAATAAAATGTTTATATATCACATTTTCAAATATCTATTATTCTCCAATTTACTCGATCTCCTCAACGGTTAAAGATAGGATATCGCGGTTTTCACCAGTGGATTTAGCTCCTCATTTTACATAAAATATGTCTTATAAGTCTACTCTCAAGAGATGATAAAGGTACAAACGAATAAAATGTTTATATATCACATTATCAAATATCTATTATTTTCCATTTTACTCGATCTCTTAAACGGTTAAAGATAGGACATCGAGGTTTTCACCAGTGGATTTAGCACCTCATTTTACATAAAAATAAGTCCTATAAGTCTACTCTCAAGAGTTGATAATGGTAAAAACGAATAAAATGTATATATATCTCATTTTCAAATTTCTATTTTTCTCCATTTTAGTCGATTTCCTAAACGGTTCAAGATAGGACATCGCAGTTTTCACCAATGGATTTAGCACCTCATTTCTCATAAAATAGGTCCTATAAGTCTACTCTCAAAAGTTGATAAAGGTACAAACGAATAAAATGTTTATATATCACATTTTCAAATATCTATTATTCTCCATTTTACTCCATCTCCTAAACGGTTAAAGATAGGACATCGCGGTTTTCATCAGTGGATTAAGCACCCCATTTTACATAAAATAAGTCCTATAAGTCTATTCTCAAGAGTTGATAAAGGTAAAAACGAATAAAATGTTTATATATCACATTTTCAAATATCTATTATTTTCCATTTTACTCGATCTCCTAAACGGTTAAAGATAGGACATCGTGGTTTTCACCAGTGGATTTAGCACCTCATTTTACATAAAATAGGTCCTATAAGTCTACTCTCAAATGTTGATAAAGGTACAAACGAATAAAATGTTTATATATCACATTTTCAAATATCTATTATTCTCCATTTTACTCGATCTCCTAAACGGTTAAAGATAGGACATCGAGGTTTTCACCAGTGGATTTAGCACCTCATTTTACATAAAATAGGTCCTGTAAGTCTACTCTCAAGAGTTGATAATGGTAAAAACGAATAAAATGTATATATATCTCATTTTCAAATTTCTATTTTTCTCCATTTTAGTCGATCTCCTAAACGGTTCAAGATAGGACATCGCGGTTTTCACCAGTGGATTTAGCACCTCATTTCACATAAAATAGGTCCTATAAGTCTACTCTCAAAAGTTGATAAAGGTACAAACGAATAAAATGTTTATATATCACATTTTCAAATATCTATTAATCTCCATTTTACTCGATCTCCTAAACGGTTAAAGATAGGACATCGAGGTTTTCACCAGTGGATTTAGCACCTCATTTTACATAAAATAGGTCCTATAAGTCTACTCTCAAAAGTTGATAAAGGTACAAACGAATAAAATGTTTATATATCACATTTTCAAATATCTATTATTCTCCAATTTACTCGATCTCCTAAACGGTTAAAGATAGGACATCGCAGTTTTCACCAGTGGGTTTAGCACCTCATTTTACATAAAATAACTCTTATAAGTCAACTCTCAAGAGTTGATAAAGTTACAAACGAATAAAATGTTTATATATCACATTTTCAAATATCTGTTATTATCAATTTTACTCGATCTCTTAAACGGTTAAAGATAGGAAATCGCTGTTTTTACCAGTGGATTTAGCACCTTTTTTTACATAAAATAAGTCCTATAAGTCTACTCTCAAGAGTTGATAAAGGTACAAACGAATAAAATGTTTATATATCACATTTTCAAATATCTATTATTCTCCATTTTACTCCATCTCCTAAACGGTTAAAGATAGGACATCGCGGTTTTCATCAGTGGATTAAGCACCCCATTTTACATAAAATAAGTCCTATAAGTCTACTCTCAAGAGTTGATAAAGGTACATACGAATAAAATGTTTATATATCACATTTTCAAATATCTATTAATATCCATTTTACTCGATCTCCTAAACGGTTAAAGATAGGACATCGCGGTTTTCACCAGAGGATTTAGAACCTCATTTTACATAAAACAAGACCTATAAGTCTACTCTCAAGAGTTGATAAAGGTACAAATGAATAAAATGTTTATATATCACATTTTCAAATATCTATTATTCTCCATTTTACTCGATCTCTTAAACGGTTAAAGATAGGACATCGCTGTTTTTACCAGTGGATTTAGCACCTCATTTTACATAAAATAAGTCCTATAAGTCTACTCTCAAGAGTTGATCAAGGTACAAACGAACAAAATGTTTATATATCACATTTTCAAATATCTATTATTCTCCATTTTACTCGATCTCCTAAACGGTTCAAGATAGGACATCGCGGTTTTCACCAGTAAATTTAGCACCTCATTTTACATAAAAATAAGTCCTATAAGTCTACTCTCAAGAGTTGATAAAGGTACAAAATAATAAAATGTTTATATATCACATTTTCAAATATCTATTATTCTCCATTTTACTTGATCTCCTAAACGGTTAAAGATAGGACATCGCGGTTTTCACCAGTGGATTTAGCACTATATTTTACATAAAATAACTCCTATAAGTCTACTCTCAAGAGTTGATAAAGGTACAAACGAATAAAATGTTTATATATCACATTTTCAAATATCTATTATCATCCATTTTACTCGATCTCCTAAACGGTTAAAAATAGGACATCGCGGTTTTTACCAGTTGATTTAGAACCTCTTTTTACCTAAAATAAGTCCTATAAGTCTACTCTTAAGAGTTGATAAAGGTACAAACGAATAAAATGTTTATATATCACATTTTCAAATATCTATTATTCTCCATTTTACTCCATCTCCTAAACGGTTAAAGATAGGACATCGCGGTTTTCATCAGTGGATTAGGCACCCCATTTTACATAAAATAAGTCCTATAAGTCTATTCTCAAGAGTTAATAAAGGTAAAAACGAATAAAATGTTTATATATCACATTTTCAAATATCTATTAATATCCATATTACTCGATATCCTAAACGGTTCAAGATAGAACATCGGGGATTTCACCAGTGAATTTAGCACCTCATTTTACATAAAATAACTCCTATAAGTCTACTCTCAAGAGTTGATAAAGGTACAAACGAATAAAATGTTTATATATCACATTTTCAAATAACTATTTTTATACATTTTACTCGATCTCCTAAACGGATCAAGATAGAACATCGGGGTTTTCAATAGTGGATTTAGCACCTCATTTAACATAAAATAAGTCCTATAAGTCTACTCTCAAGAGTTGATCAAGGTACATACGAACAAAATGTTTATATATCACATTTTCAAATATCTATTATTTTCCATTTTACTCGATCTCCTAAACGGTTAAAGATAGGACATCGTGGTTTTCACCAGTGGATTTAGCACCTCATTTTACATAAAATAGGTCCTATAAGTCTACTCTCAAATGTTGATAAAGGTACAAACGAATAAAATATTTATATATCACATTTTCAAATATCTATTATTCTCCATTTTACTCGATCTCCTAAACGGTTAAAGATAGGACATCTAGGTTTTCACCAGTGGATTTAGCACCTCATTTTACATAAAATAGGTCCTATAAGTCTACTCTCAAAAGTTGATAAAGGTACAAACGAATAAAATGTTTATATATCACATTTTCAAATATCTATTATTCTCCAATTTACTCGATCTCCTAAACGGTTAAAGATAGGACATCGCAGTTTTCACCAGTGGATTTAGCACCTCATTTTACTTAAAATAAGTCTTACAAGTCTACTCTCAAGAGTTGATAAAGGGACAAACGAATAAAATGTTTATATATCACATTATCAAATATCTATTATTCTCCATTTTACTCGATCTCCTAAACGGTTAAAGATAGGACATCGCGGTTTTCACCAGTGGGTTTAGCACCTCATTTTACATAAAATAACTCCTATAAGTCAACTCTCAAGAGTTGATAAAGTTACAAACGAATAAAATGTTTATATATCACATTTTCAAATATCTGTTATTATCAATTTTACTCGATCTCTTGAACGGTTAAAGATAGGAAATCGCTGTTTTTACCAGTGGATTTAGCACCTTTTTTTACATAAAATAAGTCCTATAAGTCTACTCTCAAGAGTTGATAAAGGTACAAACGAATAAAATGTTTATATATCACATTTTCAAATATCTATTATTCTCCATTTTACTCCATCTCCTAAACGGTTAAAGATAGGACATCGCGGTTTTCATAAGTGGATTAAGCACCCCATTTTACATAAAATAAGTCCTATAAGTCTACTCTCAAGAGTTGATAAAGGTACAAACGAATAAAATGTTTATATATCACATTTTCAAATATCTATTAATATCCATTTTACTCGATCTCCTAAGCGGTTAAAGATAGGACATCGCGGTTTTCACCAGAGGATTTAGAACCTTATTTTACATAAAATAAGACCTATAAGTCTACTCTCAAGAGTAGATAAAGGTACAAATGAATAAAATGTTTATATATCACATTTTCAAATATCTATTATTCTCCATTTTACTCGATCTCTTAAACGGTTAAAGATAGGACATCGCTGTTTTTACCAGTGGATTTAGCACCTCATTTTACATAAAATAAGTCCTATAAGTCTACTCTCAAGAGTTGATCAAGGTACAAACGAACAAAATGTTTATATATCTCATTTTCAAATTTCTATTTTTCTCCATTTTAGTCGATCTCCTAAACGGTTCAAGATAGGACATCGCGGTTTTCACCAGTGGATTTAGCACCTCATTTTACATAAAAATAAGTCCTATAAGTCTACTCTCAAGAGTTGATAATGGTAAAAACGAATAAAATGTATATATATCTCATTTTCAAATTTCTATTTTTCTCCATTTTAGCCGATCTCCTAAACGGTTCAAGATAGGACATCGCAGTTTTCACCAATGGATTTAGCACCTCATTTCTCATAAAATAGGTCCTATAAGTCTACTCTCAAAAGTTGATAAAGGTACAAACGAATAAAATGTTTATATATCACATTTTCAAATATCTATTATTCTCCATTTTACTCCATCTCCTAAACGGTTAAAGATAGGACATCGCGGTTATCACCAGTGGATTTAGCACCTCATTTTACATAAAATAAGTCCTATAAGTCTACTCTCAAGAGTTGATCAAGGTACAAACGAATAAAATGTTTATATATCACATTTTCAAATATCTATTATTCTCCATTTTACTCCATCTCCTAAACGGTTAAAGATAGGACATCGCGGTTATCACCAGTGGATTTAGCACCTCATTTTACATAAAATAAGTCCTATAAGTCTACTCTTAAGAGTTGATAAAGGTACAAACGAATAAAATGTTTATATATCACATTTTCAAATATCTATTATTCTCCAATTTACTCGATCTCCTCAACGGTTAAAGATAGGATATCGCGGTTTTCACCAGTGGATTTAGCTCCTCATTTTACATAAAATATGTCTTATAAGTCTACTCTCAAGAGATGATAAAGGTACAAACGAATAAAATGTTTATATATCACATTATCAAATATCTATTATTTTCCATTTTACTCGATCTCTTAAACGGTTAAAGATAGGACATCGAGGTTTTCACCAGTGGATTTAGCACCTCATTTTACATAAAAATAAGTCCTATAAGTCTACTCTCAAGAGTTGATAATGGTAAAAACGAATAAAATGTATATATATCTCATTTTCAAATTTCTATTTTTCTCCATTTTAGTCGATTTCCTAAACGGTTCAAGATAGGACATCGCAGTTTTCACCAATGGATTTAGCACCTCATTTCTCATAAAATAGGTCCTATAAGTCTACTCTCAAAAGTTGATAAAGGTACAAACGAATAAAATGTTTATATATCACATTTTCAAATATCTATTATTCTCCATTTTACTCCATCTCCTAAACGGTTAAAGATAGGACATCGCGGTTTTCATCAGTGGATTAAGCACCCCATTTTACATAAAATAAGTCCTATAAGTCTATTCTCAAGAGTTGATAAAGGTAAAAACGAATAAAATGTTTATATATCACATTTTCAAATATCTATTATTTTCCATTTTACTCGATCTCCTAAACGGTTAAAGATAGGACATCGTGGTTTTCACCAGTGGATTTAGCACCTCATTTTACATAAAATAGGTCCTATAAGTCTACTCTCAAATGTTGATAAAGGTACAAACGAATAAAATGTTTATATATCACATTTTCAAATATCTATTATTCTCCATTTTACTCGATCTCCTAAACGGTTAAAGATAGGACATCGAGGTTTTCACCAGTGGATTTAGCACCTCATTTTACATAAAATAGGTCCTGTAAGTCTACTCTCAAGAGTTGATAATGGTAAAAACGAATAAAATGTATATATATCTCATTTTCAAATTTCTATTTTTCTCCATTTTAGTCGATCTCCTAAACGGTTCAAGATAGGACATCGCGGTTTTCACCAGTGGATTTAGCACCTCATTTCACATAAAATAGGTCCTATAAGTCTACTCTCAAAAGTTGATAAAGGTACAAACGAATAAAATGTTTATATATCACATTTTCAAATATCTATTAATCTCCATTTTACTCGATCTCCTAAACGGTTAAAGATAGGACATCGAGGTTTTCACCAGTGGATTTAGCACCTCATTTTACATAAAATAGGTCCTATAAGTCTACTCTCAAAAGTTGATAAAGGTACAAACGAATAAAATGTTTATATATCACATTTTCAAATATCTATTATTCTTCATTTTACTCGATCTCCTAAACGGTTAAAGATAGGACATCGAGGTTTTCACCAGTGGATTTAGCACCTCATTTTACATAAAATAGGTCCTATAAGTCTACTCTCAAAAGTTGATAAAGGTACAAACGAATAAAATGTTTATATATCACATTTTCAAATATCTATTATTCTCCATTTTACTCCATCTCCTAAACGGTTAAAGATAGGACATCGCGGTTTTCATCAGTGGATTAGGCACCCCATTTTACATAAAATAGGTCCTATAAGTCTACTCTCAAATGTTGATAAAGGTACAAACGAATAAAATGTTTATATATCACATTTTCAAATATCTATTATTCTTCATTTTACTCGATCTCCTAAACGGTTAAAGATAGGACATCGAGGTTTTCACCAGTGGATTTAGCACCTCATTTTACATAAAATAGGTCCTATAAGTCTACACTCAAGAGTTGATAATGGTAAAAACGAATAAAATGTATATATATCTCATTTTCAAATTTCTATTTTTCTCCATTTTAGTCGATCTCCTAAACGGTTCAAGATAGGACATCGCGGTTTTCACCAGTGGATTTAGCACCTCATTTCACATAAAATAGGTCCTATAAGTCTACTCTCAAAATTTGATAAAGGTACAAACGAATAAAATGTTTATATATCACATTTTCAAATATCTATTATTCTCCATTTTACTCGATCTCCTAAACGGTTAAAGATAGGACATCGCGGTTTTTAACAGTGGATTTAGCACCTCATTTTACATAAAAATAAGTCCTATAAGTCTACTCTCAAGAGTTGATAAAGGTACAAAATAATAAAATGTTTATATATCACATTTTCAAATATCTATTATCATCCATTTTACTCGATCTCCTAAACGGTTAAAAATAGGACATCGCGGTTTTTACCAGTTGATTTAGAACCTCTTTTTACCTAAAATAAGTCCTATAAGTCTACTCTTAAGAGTTGATAAAGGTACAAACGAATAAAATGTTTATATATCACATTTTTAAATATCTATTATTCTCCATTTTACTCCATCTCCTAAACGGTTAAAGATAGGACATCGCGGTTTTCATCAGTGGATTAAGCACACCATTTTACATAAAATAAGTCCTATAAGACTATTCTCAATAGTTGATAAAGGTAAAAACGAATAAAATGTTTATATATCACATATTCAAATATCTATTATTTTCCATTTTACTCGATCTCCTAAACGGTTAAAGATAGGACATCGTGGTTTTCACCAGTGGATTTAGCACCTCATTTTACATAAAATAGGTCCTATAAGTCTACTCTCAAATGTTGATAAAGGTACAAACGAATAAAGTGTTTATATATCACATTTTCAAATATCTATTATTTTCCATTTTACTCGATCTCCTAAACGGTTAAAGATAGGACATCGAGGTTTTCACCAGTGGATTTAGCACCTCATTTTACATAAAATAGGTCCTATAAGTCTACTCTCAAGAGTTGATAATGGTAAAAACGAATAAAATGTATATATATCTCATTTTCAAATTTCTATTTTTCTTGATTTTAGTCGATCTCCTAAACGGTTCAAGATAGGACATCGCGGTTTTCACCAGTAAATTTAGCACCTCATTTCACATAAAATTGGTCCTATAAGTCTACTCTCAAAAGTTGATAAAGGTACAAACGAATAAAATGTTTATATATCACATTTTCAAATATCTATTATTCTCCATTTTACTCGATCTCCTAAACGGTTAAAGATAGGACATCGAGGTTTTCACCAGTGGATTTAGCACCTCATTTTACATAAAATAGGTCCTATAAGTCTACTCTCAAAAGTTGATAAAGGTACAAACGAATAAAATGTTTATATATCACATTTTCAAATATCTATTATTCTCCAATTTACTCGATCTCCTAAACGGTTAAAGATAGGACATCGCAGTTTTCACCAGTGGATTTAGCACCTCATTTTACTTAAAATAAGTCTTACAAGTCTACTCTCAAGAGTTGATAAAGGGACAAACGAATAAAATGTTTATATATCACATTATCAAATATCTATTATTCTCCATTTTACTCGATCTCCTAAACGGTTAAAGATAGGACATCGCGGTTCTCACCAGTGGGTTTAGCACCTTTTTTTACATAAAATAAGTCCTATAAGTCTATTCTCAAGAGTTGATAAAGGTACAAACGAATAAAATGTTTATATATCACATTTTCAAATATCTATTATTCTCCATTTTACTCGATCTCCTAAACGGTTAAAGATAGGACATCGCAGTTTTCACCAGTGGATTTAACACCTCATTTTACTTAAAATAAGTCTTACAAGTCTACTCTCAAGAGTTGATAAAGGGACAAACGAATAAAATGTTTATATATCACATTATCAAATATCTATTATTCTCCATTTTACTCGATCTCTTAAACGGTTAAAGATAAAAAATCGCTGTTTTAACCAGTGGATTTAGCACCTTTTTTTACATAAAATAAGTCCTATAAGTCTACTCTCAAGAGTTGACAAAGGTACAAACGAATAAAATGTTTATATATCACATTTTCAAATATCTATTATTCTCCATTTTACTCCATCTCCTAAACGGTTAAAGATAGGACAACGCGGTTTTCATCAGTGGATTAAGCACCATATTTTACATAAAATAAGTCCTATAAGTCTATTCTCAAGAGTTGATAAAGGTAAAAACGAATAAAATGTTTATATATCACATTTTCAAATATCTATTATTTTCCATTTTACTCGATCTCCTAAACGGTTAAAGATAGAACATCGTAATTTTCACCAGTGGATTTAGCACCTCATTTTACATAAAATAGGTCTTATAAGTCTACTTTTAAATGTTGATAAAGGTACAAACGAATAAAATGTTTATATGTCACATTATCAAATATCTATTATTCTCCATTTTACTTGATCTCCTAAACGGTTAAAGATAGGACATCGCGGTTTTCACCAGTGGATTTAGAACCTTATTTTACATAAAATAGGTCCTATAAGTCTACTCTCAAGAGTTGATAAAGGTACAAACGAATAAAATGTTTATATATCACATTTTCAAATAACTAATTTTATCCATTTTACTCGATCTCCTAAACGGTTTAAGATAGGACATCGCGGTTTTTACCAGTGGATTTAGAACCTTATTTTACATAAAATAGGTCCTATAAGTCTACACTCAAGAGTTGATAAAGGTAAAAACGAATAAAATGTTTATATATCACATTTTCAAACATCTATTATTCTCCATTTTACTCGATCTCCTAAATGGTTATAGATAGGACATCGCGGTTTTCACCAGTGGATTTAGCACCTCATTTTACATAAAATAGGTCCTATAAGTCTACTCTCAAGAGTTGATAAAGGTAAAAACGAATAAAATGTTTATATATCACATTTTCAAATATCTATTATTCTCCAGTTTACTCGATCTCCTAAACGGTTAAAGATAGGACATCGAGGTTTTCACCAGTGGATTTAGCACCTCATTTTACATAAAATAGGTCCTATAAGTCTACTCTCAAGAGTTGATAATGGTAAAAACGAATAAAATGTATATATATCTCATTTTCAAATTTCTATTTTTCTTGATTTTAGTCGATCTCCTAAACGGTTCAAGATAGGACATCGCGGTTTTCACCAGTAAATTTAGCACCTCATTTCACATAAAATTGGTCCTATAAGTCTACTCTCAAAAGTTGATAAAGGTACAAACGAATAAAATGTTTATATATCACATTTTCAAATATCTATTATTCTCCATTTTACTCGATCTCCTAAACGGTTAAAGATAGGACATCGAGGTTTTCACCAGTGGATTTAGCACCTCATTTTACATAAAATAGGTCCTATAAGTCTACTCTCAAAAGTTGATAAAGGTACAAACGAATAAAATGTTTATATATCACATTTTCAAATATCTATTATTCTCCAATTTACTCGATCTCCTAAACGGTTAAAGATAGGACATCGCAGTTTTCACCAGAGGATTTAGCACCTCATTTTACTTAAAATAAGTCTTACAAGTCTACTCTCAAGAGTTGATAAAGGGACAAACGAATAAAATGTTTATATATCACATTATCAAATATCTATTATTCTCCATTTTACTCGATCTCCTAAACGGTTAAAGATAGGACATCGCGGTTTTCACCAGTGGGTTTAGCACCTTTTTTTACATAAAATAAGTCCTATAAGTCTATTCTCAAGAGTTGATAAAGGTACAAACGAATAAAATGTTTATATATCACATTTTCAAATATCTATTATTCTCCATTTTACTCGATCTCCTAAACGGTTAAAAATAGGACATCGCAGTTTTCACCAGTGGATTTAACACCTCATTTTACTTAAAATAAGTCTTACAAGTCTACTCTCAAGAGTTGATAAAGGGACAAACGAATAAAATGTTTATATATCACATTATCAAATATCTATTATTCTCCATTTTACTCGATCTCTTAAACGGTTAAAGATAGGAAATCGCTGTTTTAACCAGTGGATTTAGCACCTTTTTTTACATAAAATAAGTCCTATAAGTCTACTCTCAAGAGTTGATAAAGGTACAAACGAATAAAATGTTTATATATCACATTTTCAAATATCTATTATTCTCCATTTTACTCCATCTCCTAAACGGTTAAAGATAGGACAACGCGGTTTTCATCAGTGGATTAAGCACCATATTTTACATAAAATAAGTCCTATAAGTCTATTCTCAAGAGTTGATAAAGGTAAAAACGAATAAAATGTTTATATATCACATTTTCAAATATCTATTATTTTCCATTTTACTCGATCTCCTAAACGGTTAAAGATAGAACATCGTAATTTTCACCAGTGGATTTAGCACCTCATTTTACATAAAATAGGTCCTATAAGTCTACTTTTAAATGTTGATAAAGGTACAAACGAATAAAATGTTTATATATCACATTTTCAAACATCTATTATTCTCCATTTTACTCGATCTCCTAAATGGTTATAGATAGGACATCGCGGTTTTCACCAGTGGATTTAGCACCTCATTTTACATAAAATAGGTCCTATAAGTCTACCCTCAAGAATTGATCAAGGTACAAACGAATAAAATGTTTATATATCACATTTTCAAATATCTATTATTTTCCATTTTACTCGATCTCCTAAACGGTTAAAGATAGAACATCGTAATTTTTACCAGTGGATTTAGCACCTCATTTTACATAAAATAGGTCCTATAAGTCTACTTTTAAATGTTGATAAAGGTACAAACGAATAAAATGTTTATATATCACATTTTCAAACATCTATTATTCTCCATTTTACTCGATCTCCTAAATGGTTATAGATAGGACATCGCGGTTTTCACCAGTGGATTTAGCACCTCATTTTACATAAAATAGGTCCTATAAGTCTACTCTCAAGAGTTGATAAAGGTAAAAACGAATAAAATGTTTATATATCACATTTTCAAATTTCTATTTTTTTCCATTTTACTCGATCTCCTAAACGGTTCAAGATAGGACATCGCGGTTTTCACCAGTGGATTTAGCACCTCATTTTACATAAAATAGGTCCTATAAGTCTACCCTCAAGAATTGATCAAGGTACAAACGAATAAAATGTTTATATATCACATTTTCAAATATCTATTATTTTCCATTTTACTCGATCTCCTAAACTGTTAAAGATAGGACATCGCGGTTTCCACAAGAGGATTTAGCACCTCTTTTTACATAAAATAACTCCTATAAGTCTACTCTCAAGAGTTGATAAAGGTACAAACGAATAAAATGTTTATATATCACATTTTCAAATATCTATTATTCTCCATTTTACTCCATCTCCTAAACGGTTAAAGATAGGACATCGCGGTTTTCACCAGTATATTTAGCACCTCATTTTACATAAAATAAGTCCTATAAGTCTACTCTCAAGAGTTGATAAAGGTACAAACGAATAAAATGTTTATATATCACATTTTCAAATATCTATTTTTCTCCATTTTACTCGATCTCCTAAACGGTTAAAGATAGGACATCGCGGTTTTTACCAGTGGATTTAGCACCTCATTTAACATATAATAAGTCCCATAAGTCTACTCTCAAAAGTTGATAAAGGTACAAACGAATAAAATGTTTATATATCACATTTTCAAATATCTATTATTCTCCATTTTACTCGATCTCCTAAACGGTTAAAGATAGGACATCGAGGTTTTCACCAGTGGATTTAGCACCTCATTTTACATAATATAGGTCCTATAAGTCTACTCTCAAGAGTTGATAAAGGTACAAACGAATAAAATGTTTATATATCACATTTACAAATATCTGTTATTCTCCATTTTACTCGATCTCCTAAACGGTTCAAGATAGGACATCGCGGTTTTCACCTGTGGATTTAGCACCTCAATTTACATAAATTAGGTCCTATAAGTCTACTCTCAAGAGTTGATATAGGTACAAACGAATAAAATGTTTATATATCACATTTTCAAATATCTATTTTTCTCCATTTTACTCGATCTCCTAAACGGTTCAAGATAGGACATCGCGGTTTTCACACGTGGATTTAGCACCTCATTTTACATAAAATAAGTCCTATAAGTCTACTCTTAAGAGTTGATAAAGGTACAAACGAATAAAATGTTTATAAATCACATTTTCAAATATCTATTTTTCTCCATTTTACTCGATCTCCTAAACGGTTCAAGATAGGACATCGCGGTTTTCACCAGTGGATTTAGCACCTCATTTTACATAAAATAAGTCCTATAAGTCTACTCTCAAGAGTTGATAAAGGTACAAACGAATAAAATGTTTATATATCACATTTTCAAATATCTATTTTTCTCCATTTTACTCGATATCCTAAACGGTTCAAGATAGGACATCGCGGTTTTCACCAGTGGATTTAGCACCTCATTTTACATAAAATAGGTCTTATAAGTCTACTCTCAAGAGTTGATAAAGGTACAAACGAATAAAATGTTTATATATCACATTTTCAAATATCTATTTTTCTCCATTTTACTCGATATCCTAAACGGTTCAAGATAGGACATCGCGGTTTTCACCAGTGGATTTAGCACCTCATTTTACATAGAATAAGTCCTATAAGTCTACTCTTAAGAGTTGATAAAGGTACAAACGAATAAAATGTTTATATATCACATTTTCAAATATCTTTTATTCTCCATTTTACTCAATCTCCTAAACGGTTAAAAATAGGACATCGCGGTTTTCACCAGTGGATTTAGCACCTCATTTTACATAAAATAAGTCCTATAAGTCTACTCTCAAGAGTTGATAAAGGTACAAACGAATAAAATGTTTATATATCACATTTTCAAATATCTATTATTCTCCATTTTACTCGATCTCCTAAACGGTTAGAGATAGGACATCGCGGTTTCCACAAGAGGATTTAGCACCTCATTTTACATAAAATAACTCCTATAAGTCTACTCTCAAGAGTTGATAAAGGTACAAACGAATAAAATGTTTATATATCACATTTTCAAATATCTATTTTTCTCCATTTTACTCGATCTCCTAAACGGTTAAAGATAGGACATCGCGGTTTTTACCAGTGGATTTAGCACCTCATTTAACATATAATAAGTCCCATAAGTCTACTCTCAAAAGTTGATAAAGGTACAAACGAATAAAATGTTTATATATCACATTTTCAAATATCTTTTATTCTCCATTTTGCTCAATCTCCTAAACGGTTAAAAATAGGACATCGCGGTTTTCACCAGTGGATTTAGCACCTCATTTTACATAAAATAAGTCCTATAAGTCTACTCTCAAGAGTTGATAAAGGTACAAACGAATAAAATGTTTATATATCACATTTTCAAATATCTATTATTCTCCATTTTACTCGATCTCCTAAACGGTTAGAGATAGGACATCGCGGTTTCCACAAGAGGATTTAGCACCTCATTTTACATAAAATAACTCCTATAAGTCTACTCTCAAGAGTTGATAAAGGTACAAACGAATAAAATGTTTATATATCACATTTTCAAATATCTATTTTTCTCCATTTTACTCGATCTCCTAAACGGTTAAAGATAGGACATCGCGGTTTTTACCAGTGGATTTAGCACCTCATTTAACATATAATAAGTCCCATAAGTCTACTCTCAAAAGTTGATAAAGGTACAAACGAATAAAATGTTTATATATCACATTTTCAAATATCTATTTTTCTCCATTTTACTCGATCTCCTAAACGGTTAAAGATAGGACATCGAGGTTTTCACCAGTGGATTTAGCACCTCATTTTACATAATATAGGTCCTATAAGTCTACTCTCAAGAGTTGATAAAGGTACAAACGAATAAAATGTTTATATATCACATTTTCAAATATCTATTATTCTCCATTTTACTCGATCTCCTAAACGGTTAGAGATAGGACATCGCGGTTTCCACAAGAGGTTTTAGCTCCTCATTTTACATAAAATAAGACCTATAAGTCTACTCTCAAGAGTTGATAAAGGTACAAATGAATAAAATGTTTATATATCACATTTTCAAATATCTATTATTCTCCATTTTACTCGATCTCCTAAACGGTTAAAGATAGGACATCGCGGTTTTTACCAGTGGATTTAGCACCTCATTTAACATATAATAAGTCCCATAAGTCTACTCTCAAAAGTTGATAAAGGTACAAACGAATAAAATGTTTATATATCACATTTTCAAATATCTATTATTCTCCATTTTACTCGATCTCTTAAACGGTTAAAGATAGGACATCGAGGTTTTCACCAGTGGATTTAGCACCTCATTTTACATAATATAGGTCCTATAAGTCTACTCTCAAGAGTTGATAAAGGTACAAACGAATAAAATGTTTATATATCACATTTACAAATATCTGTTATTCTCCATTTTACTCGATCTCCTAAACGGTTCAAGATAGGACATCGCGGTTTTCACCTGTGGATTTAGCACCTCAATTTACATAAATTAGGTCCTATAAGTCTACTCTCAAGAGTTGATATAGGTACAAACGAATAAAATGTTTATATATCACATTTTCAAATATCTATTTTTCTCCATTTTACTCGATCTCCTAAACGGTTCAAGATAGGACATCGCGGTTTTCACACGTGGATTTAGCACCTCATTTTACATAAAATAGGTCCTATAAGTCTACCCTCAAGAATTGATCAAGGTACAAACGAATAAAATGTTTATATATCACATTTTCAAATATCTATTATTTTCCATTTTACTCGATCTCCTAAACGGTTAAAGATAGAACATCGTAATTTTTACCAGTGGATTTAGCACCTCATTTTACATAAAATAGGTCCTATAAGTCTACTTTTAAATGTTGATAAAGGTACAAACGAATAAAATGTTTATATATCACATTTTCAAACATCTATTATTCTCCATTTTACTCGATCTCCTAAATGGTTATAGATAGGACATCGCGGTTTTCACCAGTGGATTTAGCACCTCATTTTACATAAAATAGGTCCTATAAGTCTACTCTCAAGAGTTGATAAAGGTAAAAACGAATAAAATGTTTATATATCACATTTTCAAATTTCTATTTTTTTCCATTTTACTCGATCTCCTAAACGGTTCAAGATAGGACATCGCGGTTTTCACCAGTGGATTTAGCACCTCATTTTACATAAAATAGGTCCTATAAGTCTACCCTCAAGAATTGATCAAGGTACAAACGAATAAAATGTTTATATATCACATTTTCAAATATCTATTATTTTCCATTTTACTCGATCTCCTAAACTGTTAAAGATAGGACATCGCGGTTTCCACAAGAGGATTTAGCACCTCTTTTTACATAAAATAACTCCTATAAGTCTACTCTCAAGAGTTGATAAAGGTACAAACGAATAAAATGTTTATATATCACATTTTCAAATATCTATTATTCTCCATTTTACTCCATCTCCTAAACGGTTAAAGATAGGACATCGCGGTTTTCACCAGTATATTTAGCACCTCATTTTACATAAAATAAGTCCTATAAGTCTACTCTCAAGAGTTGATAAAGGTACAAACGAATAAAATGTTTATATATCACATTTTCAAATATCTATTTTTCTCCATTTTACTCGATCTCCTAAACGGTTAAAGATAGGACATCGCGGTTTTTACCAGTGGATTTAGCACCTCATTTAACATATAATAAGTCCCATAAGTCTACTCTCAAAAGTTGATAAAGGTACAAACGAATAAAATGTTTATATATCACATTTTCAAATATCTATTATTCTCCATTTTACTCGATCTCCTAAACGGTTAAAGATAGGACATCGAGGTTTTCACCAGTGGATTTAGCACCTCATTTTACATAATATAGGTCCTATAAGTCTACTCTCAAGAGTTGATAAAGGTACAAACGAATAAAATGTTTATATATCACATTTACAAATATCTGTTATTCTCCATTTTACTCGATCTCCTAAACGGTTCAAGATAGGACATCGCGGTTTTCACCTGTGGATTTAGCACCTCAATTTACATAAATTAGGTCCTATAAGTCTACTCTCAAGAGTTGATATAGGTACAAACGAATAAAATGTTTATATATCACATTTTCAAATATCTATTTTTCTCCATTTTACTCGATCTCCTAAACGGTTCAAGATAGGACATCGCGGTTTTCACACGTGGATTTAGCACCTCATTTTACATAAAATAAGTCCTATAAGTCTACTCTTAAGAGTTGATAAAGGTACAAACGAATAAAATGTTTATAAATCACATTTTCAAATATCTATTTTTCTCCATTTTACTCGATCTCCTAAACGGTTCAAGATAGGACATCGCGGTTTTCACCAGTGGATTTAGCACCTCATTTTACATAAAATAAGTCCTATAAGTCTACTCTCAAGAGTTGATAAAGGTACAAACGAATAAAATGTTTATATATCACATTTTCAAATATCTATTTTTCTCCATTTTACTCGATATCCTAAACGGTTCAAGATAGGACATCGCGGTTTTCACCAGTGGATTTAGCACCTCATTTTACATAAAATAGGTCTTATAAGTCTACTCTCAAGAGTTGATAAAGGTACAAACGAATAAAATGTTTATATATCACATTTTCAAATATCTATTTTTCTCCATTTTACTCGATATCCTAAACGGTTCAAGATAGGACATCGCGGTTTTCACCAGTGGATTTAGCACCTCATTTTACATAGAATAAGTCCTATAAGTCTACTCTTAAGAGTTGATAAAGGTACAAACGAATAAAATGTTTATATATCACATTTTCAAATATCTTTTATTCTCCATTTTACTCAATCTCCTAAACGGTTAAAAATAGGACATCGCGGTTTTCACCAGTGGATTTAGCACCTCATTTTACATAAAATAAGTCCTATAAGTCTACTCTCAAGAGTTGATAAAGGTACAAACGAATAAAATGTTTATATATCACATTTTCAAATATCTATTATTCTCCATTTTACTCGATCTCCTAAACGGTTAGAGATAGGACATCGCGGTTTCCACAAGAGGATTTAGCACCTCATTTTACATAAAATAACTCCTATAAGTCTACTCTCAAGAGTTGATAAAGGTACAAACGAATAAAATGTTTATATATCACATTTTCAAATATCTATTTTTCTCCATTTTACTCGATCTCCTAAACGGTTAAAGATAGGACATCGCGGTTTTTACCAGTGGATTTAGCACCTCATTTAACATATAATAAGTCCCATAAGTCTACTCTCAAAAGTTGATAAAGGTACAAACGAATAAAATGTTTATATATCACATTTTCAAATATCTTTTATTCTCCATTTTGCTCAATCTCCTAAACGGTTAAAAATAGGACATCGCGGTTTTCACCAGTGGATTTAGCACCTCATTTTACATAAAATAAGTCCTATAAGTCTACTCTCAAGAGTTGATAAAGGTACAAACGAATAAAATGTTTATATATCACATTTTCAAATATCTATTATTCTCCATTTTACTCGATCTCCTAAACGGTTAGAGATAGGACATCGCGGTTTCCACAAGAGGATTTAGCACCTCATTTTACATAAAATAACTCCTATAAGTCTACTCTCAAGAGTTGATAAAGGTACAAACGAATAAAATGTTTATATATCACATTTTCAAATATCTATTTTTCTCCATTTTACTCGATCTCCTAAACGGTTAAAGATAGGACATCGCGGTTTTTACCAGTGGATTTAGCACCTCATTTAACATATAATAAGTCCCATAAGTCTACTCTCAAAAGTTGATAAAGGTACAAACGAATAAAATGTTTATATATCACATTTTCAAATATCTATTTTTCTCCATTTTACTCGATCTCCTAAACGGTTAAAGATAGGACATCGAGGTTTTCACCAGTGGATTTAGCACCTCATTTTACATAATATAGGTCCTATAAGTCTACTCTCAAGAGTTGATAAAGGTACAAACGAATAAAATGTTTATATATCACATTTTCAAATATCTATTATTCTCCATTTTACTCGATCTCCTAAACGGTTAGAGATAGGACATCGCGGTTTCCACAAGAGGTTTTAGCTCCTCATTTTACATAAAATAAGACCTATAAGTCTACTCTCAAGAGTTGATAAAGGTACAAATGAATAAAATGTTTATATATCACATTTTCAAATATCTATTATTCTCCATTTTACTCGATCTCCTAAACGGTTAAAGATAGGACATCGCGGTTTTTACCAGTGGATTTAGCACCTCATTTAACATATAATAAGTCCCATAAGTCTACTCTCAAAAGTTGATAAAGGTACAAACGAATAAAATGTTTATATATCACATTTTCAAATATCTATTATTCTCCATTTTACTCGATCTCTTAAACGGTTAAAGATAGGACATCGAGGTTTTCACCAGTGGATTTAGCACCTCATTTTACATAATATAGGTCCTATAAGTCTACTCTCAAGAGTTGATAAAGGTACAAACGAATAAAATGTTTATATATCACATTTACAAATATCTGTTATTCTCCATTTTACTCGATCTCCTAAACGGTTCAAGATAGGACATCGCGGTTTTCACCTGTGGATTTAGCACCTCAATTTACATAAATTAGGTCCTATAAGTCTACTCTCAAGAGTTGATATAGGTACAAACGAATAAAATGTTTATATATCACATTTTCAAATATCTATTTTTCTCCATTTTACTCGATCTCCTAAACGGTTCAAGATAGGACATCGCGGTTTTCACACGTGGATTTAGCACCTCATTTTACATAAAATAAGTCCTATAAGTCTACTCTTAAGAGTTGATAAAGGTACAAACGAATAAAATGTTTATAAATCACATTTTCAAATATCTATTTTTCTCCATTTTACTCGATCTCCTAAACGGTTCAAGATAGGACATCGCGGTTTTCACCAGTGGATTTAGCACCTCATTTTACATAAAATAAGTCCTATAAGTCTACTCTCAAGAGTTGATAAAGGTACAAACGAATAAAATGTTTATATATCACATTTTCAAATATCTATTTTTCTCCATTTTACTCGATATCCTAAACGGTTCAAGATAGGACATCGCGGTTTTCACCAGTGGATTTAGCACCTCATTTTACATAAAATAGGTCTTATAAGTCTACTCTCAAGAGTTGATAAAGGTACAAACGAATAAAATGTTTATATATCACATTTTCAAATATCTATTTTTCTCCATTTTACTCGATATCCTAAACGGTTCAAGATAGGACATCGCGGTTTTCACCAGTGGATTTAGCACCTCATTTTACATAGAATAAGTCCTATAAGTCTACTCTTAAGAGTTGATAAAGGTACAAACGAATAAAATGTTTATATATCACATTTTCAAATATCTTTTATTCTCCATTTTACTCAATCTCCTAAACGGTTAAAAATAGGACATCGCGGTTTTCACCAGTGGATTTAGCACCTCATTTTACATAAAATAAGTCCTATAAGTCTACTCTTAAGAGTTGATAAAGGTACAAACGAATAAAGTGTTTAAATATCACATTTTCAAATATCTATTATTCTCCATTTTACTCGATCTCCTAAATAGTTAAAGATATCACATCGCGGTTTTCACCAGTGGATTTAGCACCTAATTTTACATAAAATAAGTCCTATAAGTCTACTCTCAAGAGTTGATCAAGGTACAAACGAACAAAATGTTTATATATCACATTTTCAAATATCTATTATTCTCCATTTTACTCAATCTCCTAAACGGTTAAAGATAGGACATCGCGGTTTTCACCAGTAAATTTAGCACCTCATTTTACATAAAATAGGTCCTATAAGTCTACTTTCAAGAGTTGATAAAGGTAAAAACGAATAAAATGTTTATATATCACATTTTCAAATATCTATTTTTCTCCATTTTACTCGATCTCCTAAACGGTTCAAGATAGGACATCGCAGTTTTCACCAGTGGATGTAGCACCTCATTTTACATAAAATATGTCCTATAAGTCTACTCTCAAGAGTTGATAAAGGTACAAACAAACAAAATGTTTATATATCACATTTTCAAATATCTAAATTTCTACATTTTACTCGATCTCCTAAACGGTTTAAGATAGGACATCGGGGTTTTCACCAGTGGATTTAGCACCTCATTTTACATAAAATAAGTCCTATAAGTCTACTCTCAAGAGTTGATCAAGGTACAAACGAACAAAATGTTTATATATCACATTTTCAAATATCTATTATTCTCCATTTTACTCAATCTCCTAAACGGTTCAAGATAGGACATCGTGGTTTTCACCAGTGGATTTAGCACCTCATTTTACATAAAATAAGTTCTATAAGTCTACTCTTAAGAGTTGATAAAGGTTCAAACGAATAAAATGTTTATATATCACATTATAAAATATCTATTATTCTCCATTTTACTCGATCTTCTAAACGGTTAAAGATAGGACATCGCGGTTTTCACCAGTGGATTTAGCACCTCAATTTACATAAAATAACTCCTATAAGTCTACTCTCAAGAGTTGATAAAGGTACAAACGAATAAAATGTTTGTATATCACATTTTCAAATATCTATTAATATCCATTTTACTCGATATCCTAAACGGTTAAAGATAGGACATCGCGGTTCTCACCAGTGGATTTAGCACCTCATTTTACATAAAGTAAGTCCTATAAGTCTACTCTCAAGAGTTGATCAAGGTACAAACGGACAAAATGTTTATATATCACATTTTCAAATATCTATTATTCTCCATTTTACTCGATCTCCTAATCGGTTGAAGATAGGACATCGCGGTTTTCACCAGTGGATTTAGCACCTCATTTTACTTAAAATGAGTCTTATAAGTCTACTCTCAAGAGTTGATAAAGGTACAAACGAATAAAATGTTTATATATCACATTATAAAATATCTATTATTCTCCATTTTACTCGATCTCCTAAACGGTTAAAGATAGGACATCGCGGTTTTCACCAGTAGATTTAGCACCTCATTTTACATTAAATAAGTCTTATAAGTCTACTCTCAAGAGTTGATAAAGGTACAAACGAATAAAATGTTTATATATCACATTATCAAATATCTATTTTTCTCCATTTTACTTGATCTCCTAAACGGTTAAAGATAGGACATCGCGGTTTTCACCAGTGGATTTAGCACCTCATTTTACTTAAAATAACTCCTATAAGTCTACTCTCAAGAGTTGATAAAGGTACAAACGAATAAAATGTTTATATATCACATTTTCAAATATCTATTAATATCCATTTTACTCGATATCCTAAACGGTTAAAGATAGGACATCGCGGTTTTCACCAGTTGATTTAGCACGTCATTTTACATATAATAAGTCCTATTAGTCTACTCTCAAAAGTTGATAAAGGTACAAACGAATAAATTGTTTATATATCACATTTTCAAATATCTATTAATATTCATTTTACTCGATATCCTAAACGGTTAAAGATAGGACATCGCGGTTTTCACCAGTTGATTTAGCACCTCATTTTACATATAATAAGTCCTATAATTCTACTCTCAAGAGTTGATAAAGGTACAAACGAATAAAATGTTTATATATCACATTTTCAAATGTCTATTATTCTCCATTTTACTCCATCTCCTAAACGGTTAAAGATAGGACATCGCGGTTTTTATCAGTGGATTAAGCACCTCATTTTACATAAAATAAGTCCTATAAGTCTACTTTTAAGAGCTGATAAAGGTACAAACGAATAAAATGTTTATATATCACATTTTCAAATATCTATTATTCTCCGTTTTACTCCATCTCCTAAACGGTTAAAGATAGGACATCGCGGTTTTCACCAGTGAATTTAGCACCTCATTTTACATAAAATAAGTCCTATAAGTCTACTTTTAAGAGCTGATAAAGGTACAAACGAATAAAATGTTTATATATCACATTATAAAATATCTATTATTCTCCATTTTACTCGATCTCCTAAACGGTTAAAGATAGGACATCGCGGTTTTCACCAGTGAATTTAGCACCTCATTTTACATAAAATAACTCCTATAAGTCTACTCTCAAGAGTTGATAAAGGTACAAACGAATAAAATGTTTATATATCACATTTTCAAATATCTATTTTTCTCCATTTTACTCGATCTCCTAAACGGTTAAAGATAGGACATCGCGGTTTTTACCAGTGGATTTAGCACCTCATTTAACATATAATAAGTCCCATAAGTCTACTCTCAAAAGTTGATAAAGGTACAAACGAATAAAATGTTTATATATCACATTTTCAAATATCTATTTTTCTCCATTTTACTCGATCTCCTAAACGGTTAAAGATAGGACATCGAGGTTTTCACCAGTGGATTTAGCACCTCATTTTACATAATATAGGTCCTATAAGTCTACTCTCAAGAGTTGATAAAGGTACAAACGAATAAAATGTTTATATATCACATTTTCAAATATCTATTATTCTCCATTTTACTCGATCTCCTAAACGGTTAGAGATAGGACATCGCGGTTTCCACAAGAGGTTTTAGCTCCTCATTTTACATAAAATAAGACCTATAAGTCTACTCTCAAGAGTTGATAAAGGTACAAATGAATAAAATGTTTATATATCACATTTTCAAATATCTATTATTCTCCATTTTACTCGATCTCCTAAACGGTTAAAGATAGGACATCGCGGTTTTTACCAGTGGATTTAGCACCTCATTTAACATATAATAAGTCCCATAAGTCTACTCTCAAAAGTTGATAAAGGTACAAACGAATAAAATGTTTATATATCACATTTTCAAATATCTATTATTCTCCATTTTACTCGATCTCCTAAACGGTTAAAGATAGGACATCGAGGTTTTCACCAGTGGATTTAGCACCTCATTTTACATAATATAGGTCCTATAAGTCTACTCTCAAGAGTTGATAAAGGTACAAACGAATAAAATGTTTATATATCACATTTACAAATATCTGTTATTCTCCATTTTACTCGATCTCCTAAACGGTTCAAGATAGGACATCGCGGTTTTCACCTGTGGATTTAGCACCTCAATTTACATAAATTAGGTCCTATAAGTCTACTCTCAAGAGTTGATATAGGTACAAACGAATAAAATGTTTATATATCACATTTTCAAATATCTATTTTTCTCCATTTTACTCGATCTCCTAAACGGTTCAAGATAGGACATCGCGGTTTTCACCAGTGGATTTAGCACCTCATTTTACATAAAATAAGTCCTATAAGTCTACTCTTAAGAGTTGATAAAGGTACAAACGAATAAAATGTTTATAAATCACATTTTCAAATATCTATTTTTCTCCATTTTACTCGATCTCCTAAACGGTTCAAGATAGGACATCGCGGTTTTCACCAGTGGATTTAGCACCTCATTTTACATAAAATAAGTCCTATAAGTCAACTCTCAAGAGTTGATAAAGGTACAAACGAATAAAATGTTTATATATCACATTTTCAAATATCTATTTTTCTCCATTTTACTCGATATCCTAAACGGTTCAAGATAGGACATCGCGGTTTTCACCAGTAGATTTAGCACCTCATTTTACATAAAATAGGTCTTATAAGTCTACTCTCAAGAGTTGATAAAGGTACAAACGAATAAAATGTTTATATATCACATTTTCAAATATCTATTTTTCTCCATTTTACTCGATATCCTAAACGGTTCAAGATAGGACATCGCGGTTTTCACCAGTGGATTTAGCACCTCATTTTACATAGAATAAGTCCTATAAGTCTACTCTTAAGAGTTGATAAAGGTACAAACGAATAAAATGTTTATATATCACATTTTCAAATATCTTTTATTCTCCATTTTACTCAATCTCCTAAACGGTTAAAAATAAGACATCGCGGTTTTCACCAGTGGATTTAGCACCTCATTTTACATAAAATAAGTCCTATAAGTCTACTCTTAAGAGTTGATAAAGGTACAAACGAATAAAGTGTTTAAATATCACATTTTCAAATATCTATTATTCTCCATTTTACTCGATCTCCTAAATAGTTAAAGATATCACATCGCGGTTTTCACCAGTGGATTTAGCACCTAATTTTACATAAAATAGGTCCTATAAGTCTACTCTCAAGAGTTGATAAAGGTACAAACGAATAAAATGTTCATATATCACATTTTTAAATATCTATTACTCCCATTTTACTCGATCTCCTAAACGGTTAAAGATATCACATCGCGGTTTTCACCAGTGGATTTAGCACCTCATTTTACATAAAATAGGTCCTATAAGTCTACTCTCAAGAGTTGATAAAGGTAAAAACGAATAAAATGTTTATATGTCACATTTTCAAATTTCTATTATTCTCCATTTTACTCGATCTCCTAAACGGTTAAAGATAGGACATAGCGGTTTTCACCAGTGGATTTAGCACCTCATTTTACATAAAATAGGTCCTATAAGTCTACCCTCAAGAGTTGATCAAGGTACAATCGTATAAAATGTTTATAAATCACATTTCCAAGTATCTATTATTCTCCATTTTACTCGATCTCCTAAACGGTTAAAGATATCACATCGCGGTTTTCACCAGTGGATTTAGCACCTCATTTTACATAAAATAAGTCCTATAAGTCAACTCTCAAGAGTTGATAAAGGTAAAAACGAATAAAATGTTTATATATCACATTTTCAAATATCTATTATTCTCCAATTTACTCGATCTCCTAAACGGTTAAAGATAGGACTTCGCGGTTTTCACCAGTGGATTAAGCACCCCATTTTACATAAAATAAGTCTTATAAGTCAACTCTCAAGAGTTGATAAAGGTAAAAACGAATAAAATGTTTATATATCACATCTACAAATATCTATTATTCTCCATTTTACCCGATCTCCTAAACGGTTAAAGATTGGACATCGAGGTTTTCATTAGTGGATTTAGCACCTCATTTTACATAAAATAGGTCCCATAAGTCTACTCTCAGGAGTTGATAAAGGTAAAAACGAATAAAATGTTTATATATCACATTTTCAAATATCTATTTTTCTCCATTTTACGCTATCTCCTAAACGGTTCAAGATAGGACATCGCGGTTTTCACCAGTGGATTTAGCACCTCATTTTACATAAAATAGGTCTTATAAGTCTACTCTCAAGAGTTGATAAAGGTACACACGAATAAAATGTTTATATATCACATTTTCAAATATCTATTTTTCTCCATTTTACTCGATATCCTAAACGGTTCAAGATAGGACATCGCGGATTTCAGCAGTGGATTTAGCACCTCATTTTACATAAAATAAGTCCTATAAGTCTACTTTTAAGAGCTGATAAAGGTACAAACGAATAAAATGTTTATATATCACATTTTCAAATATCTATTATTCTCCATTTTACTCCATCTCCTAAACGGTTAAAGATAGGACATCCCGGTTTTCATCAGTGGACTAAGCACCCCATTTTACATAAAATAAGTCCTATAAGTCTATTCTCAAGAGTTGATAAAGGTAAAAACGAATAAAATGTTTATATATCACATTTTCAAATATCTATTACTCTCCATTTTACTCGATCTCCTAAACGGTTAAAGATTGGACATCGAGGTTTTCACCAGTGGATTTAGCACCTCATTTTACATAAAATAGGTCCTATAAGTCTACTCTCAAGAGTTGATAAAGGTAAAAACGAATAAAATATTTATATATCACGTTTTCAAATTTCTATTTTTCTCCATTTTACTCGATCTGCTAAACGGTTCAAGATAGGACATCGCGGTTTTCACCAGTGAATTTAGCACTATATTTTACATAAAATAACTTCTATTAGTCTACTCTCAAAAGTTGATAAAGGTACAAACGAATAAAATGTATATATAACACATTTTCAAATATCTATTATTCTCCATTTTACTCGATCTCCTAAACGGTTAATGATAGGACATCGCGGTTTCCACAAGAGGATTTAGCACCTCATTTTACATAAAATAACTCCTATAAGTCTACTTTCAAGAGTTGATAAAGATACAAACGAATAAAATGTTTATATATCACATTTTCAAATATCTATTATTCTCCATTTTACTCGATCTCCTAAACGGTTAAAGATAGGACATCGAGGTTTTCACCAGTGGATTTAGCACCTCATTTTACATAAAATAGGTCCTATAAGTCTACTCTCAAGAGTTGATAAAGGTACAAACGAATAAAATGTTTATATATCACATTTTCAAATATCTATTTTTCTCCATTTTACTCGATCTCCTAAACGGTTAAAGATAGGACATCGCGGTTTTTACCAGTGGATTTAGCACCTCATTTTACATAATATAGGTCCTATAAGTCTACTCTCAAGAGTTGATAAAGGTACAAACGAATAAAATGTTTATATATCACATTTTCAAATATCTATTATTCTCCATTTTACTCGATCTCCTAAACGGTTAGAGATAGGACATCGCGGTTTCCACAAGAGGCTTTAGCTCCTCATTTTACATAAAATAAGACCTATAAGTCTACTCTCAAGAGTTGATAAAGGTACAAATGAATAAAATGTTTATATATCACATTTTCAAATATCTATTATTCTCCATTTTACTCGATCTCCTAAACGGTTAAAGATAGGACATCGCGGCTTTTACCAGTGGATTTAGCACCTCATTTAACATATAATAAGTCCCATAAGTCTACTCTCAAAAGTTGATAAAGGTACAAACGAATAAAATGTTTATATATCACATTTTCAAATATCTATTATTCTCCATTTTACTCGATCTCCTAAACGGTTAAAGATAGGACATCGAGGTTTTCACCAGTGGATTTAGCACCTCATTTTACATAATATAGGTCCTATAAGTCTACTCTCAAGAGTTGATAAAGGTACAAACGAATAAAATGTTTATATATCACATTTACAAATATCTGTTATTCTCCATTTTACTCGATCTCCTAAACGGTTCAAGATAGGACATCGCGGTTTTCACCTGTGGATTTAGCACCTCAATTTACATAAATTAGGTCCTATAAGTCTACTCTCAAGAGTTGATATAGGTACAAACGAATAAAATGTTTATATATCACATTTTCAAATATCTATTTTTCTCCATTTTACTCGATCTCCTAAACGGTTCAAGATAGGACATCGCGGTTTTCACCAGTGGATTTAGCACCTCATTTTACATAAAATAAGTCCTATAAGTCTACTCTTAAGAGTTGATAAAGGTACAAACGAATAAAATGTTTATAAATCACATTTTCAAATATCTATTTTTCTCCATTTTACTCGATCTCCTAAACGGTTCAAGATAGGACATCGCGGTTTTCACCAGTGGATTTAGCACCTCATTTTACATAAAATAAGTCCTATAAGTCTACTCTCAAGAGTTGATAAAGGTACAAACGAATAAAATGTTTATATATCACATTTTCAAATATCTATTATTCTCCAATTTACTCGATCTCCTAAACGGTTAAAGATAGGACTTCGCGATTTTCATCAGTGGATTTAGCACCTCATTTTACATAAAATAGGTCTTATAAGTCTACTCTCAAGAGTTGATAAAGGTACAAACGAATAAAATGTTTATATATCACATTTTCAAATATCTATTATTCTCCAATTTACTCGATCTCCTAAACGGTTAAAGATAGGACTTCGCGATTTTCATCAGTGGATTAAGCACCCCATTTTACATAAAATAAGTCTTATAAGTCAACTCTCAAGAGTTGATAAAGGTAAAAACGAATAAATGTTTATATATCACATCTACAAATATCTATTATTCTCCATTTTACCCGATCTCCTAAACGGTTAAAGATTGGACATCGAGGTTTTCATTAGTGGATTTAGCACCTCATTTTACATAAAATAGGTCCCATAAGTCTACCCTCAGGAGTTGATAAAGGTAAAAACGAATAAAATGTTTATATATCACATTTTCAAATATCTATTTTTCTCCATTTTACGCTATCACCTAAACGGTTCAAGATAGGACATCGCGGTTTTCACCAGTGGATTTAGCACCTCATTTTACATAAAATAGGTCTTATAAGTCTACTCTCAAGAGTTGATAAAGGTACACACGAATAAAATGTTTATATATCACATTTTCAAATATCTATTTTTCTCCATTTTACTCGATATCATAAACGGTTCAAGATAGGACATCGCGGATTTCAGCAGTGGATTTAGCACCTCATTTTACATAAAATAAGTCCTATAAGTCTACTCTTAAGAGTTGATAAAGGTACAAACGAATAAAATGTTTAAATATCACATTTTCAAATATCTATTATTCTCCATTTTACTCGATCTCCTAAACGGTTAAAGATATCTCATCGCGGTTTTCACCAGTGGATTAAGCACCTCATTTTACATAAAATAGGTCCTATAAGTCTACCCTCAAGAGTTGATCAAGGTACAATCGAATAAAATGTTTAGATATCACATTTTCAAGTATCTATTATTCTCCATTTTACTCGATCTCCTAAACGGATAAAGATATCACATCGCGGTTTCCACCAGTGGATTTAGCACCTCATTTTACATAAAATAGGTCCTATAAGTCTACTCTTAAGAGTTGATAAAGGTACAAACGAATAAAATGTTTATATATCACATTTTCAAATATCTTTTATTCTCCATTTTACCCAATCTCCTAAACGGTTAAAAATAGGACATCGCGGTTTTCACCAGTGGATTTAGCACCTCATTTTACATAAAATAAGTCCTATAAGTCTACTCTTAAGAGTTGATAAAGGTACAAACGAATAAAATGTTTAAATATCACATTTTCAAATATCTATTATTCTCCATTTTACTCGATCTCCTAAACAGTTAAAGATATCACATCGCGGTTTTCACCAGTGGATTTAGCACCTAATTTTACATAAAATAGGTCCTATAAGTCTACTCTCAAGAGTTGATAAAGGTACACACGAATAAAATGTTTATATATCACATTTTCAAATATCAATTTTTCTCCATTTTACTCGATATCCTAAACGGTTCAAGATAGGACATCGCGGATTTCAGCAGTGGATTTAGCACCTCATTTTACATAAAATAAGTCCTATAAGTCTACTCTTAAGAGTTGATAAAGGTACAAACGAATAAAATGTTTATATATCACATTTTCAAATATCTTTTATTCTCCATTTTACTCAATCTCCTAAACGGTTAAAAATAGGACATCGCGGTTTTCACCAGTGGATTTAGCACCTCATTTTACATAAAATAAGTCCTATAAGTCTACTCTTAAGAGTTGATAAAGGTACAAACGAATAAAATGTTTAAATATCACATTTTCAAATATCTATTATTCTCCATTTTACTCGATCTCCTAAACGGTTAAAGATATCTCATCGCGGTTTTCACCAGTGGATTTAGCACCTCATTTTACATAAAATAGGTCCTATAAGTCTACCCTCAAGAGTTGATCAAGGTACAATCGAATAAAATGTTTAGATATCACATTTTCAAGTATCTATTATTCTCCATTTTACTCGATCTCCTAAACGGATAAAGATATCACATCGCGGTTTTCACCAGTGGATTTAGCACCTCATTTTACATAAAATAGGTCCTATAAGTCTACTCTTAAGAGTTGATAAAGGTACAAACGAATAAAATGTTTATATATCACATTTTCAAATATCTTTTATTCTCCATTTTACTCAATCTCCTAAACGGTTAAAAATAGGACATCGCGGTTTTCACCAGTGGATTTAGCACCTCATTTTACATAAAATAAGTCCTATAAGTCTACTCTTAAGAGTTGATAAAGGTACAAACGAATAAAATGTTTAAATATCACATTTTCAAATATCTATTATTCTCCATTTTACTCGATCTCCTAAACAGTTAAAGATATCACATCGCGGTTTTCACCAGTGGATTTAGCACCTAATTTTACATAAAATAGGTCCTATAAGTCTACTCTCAAGAGTTGATAAAGGTACAAACGAATAAAATGTTCATATATCACATTTTTAAATATCTATTATTCCCATTTTACTCGATCTCCTAAACGGTTAAAGATATCACATCGCGGTTTTCACCAGTGGATTTAGCACCTCATTTTACATAAAATAGGTCCTATAAGTCTACTCTCAAGAGTTGATAAAGGTAAAAACGAATAAAATGTTTATATGTCACATTTTCAAATTTCTATTATTCTCCATTTTACTCGATCTCCTAAACGGTTAAAGATAGGACATCGCGGTTTTCACCAGTGGATTTAGCACCTCATTTTACATAAAATAGGTCCTATAAGTCTACCCTCAAGAGTTGATCAAGGTACAATCGTATAAAATGTTTATATATCACATTTTCAAGTATCTCTTATTCTCCATTTTACTCGATCTCCTAAACGGTTAAAGATATCACATCGCGGTTTTCACCAGTGTATTTAGCACCTCATTTTACATAAAATAAGTCCTATAAGTCAACTCTCAAGAGTTGATAAAGGTAAAAACGAATAAAATGTTTATATATCACATTTTCAAATATCTATTATTCTCCAATTTACTCGATCTCCTAAACGGTTTAAGATAGGACATCGCGGTTTTCACCAGTGGATTTAGCACCTCATTTTACTTAAAATAAGTCTTATAAGTCTACTCTCAAGAGTTGATAAAGGTACAAACGAATAAAATGTTTATATATCACATTTTCAAATATCTATTATTCTCCATTTTACTCGATCTCCTAAACGATTAAAGATAGGACATCGCGGTTTTCACCAGTGGATTTAGCACCTCATTTTACATATAATAAGTCCTATAAGTCTACTCTTAAGAGTTGATAAAGGTACAAACGAATAAAATGTTTAAATATCACATTTTCAAATATCTATTATTCTCCATTTTACTCGATCTCCTAAACGGTTAAAGATATCTCATCGCGGTTTTCACCAGTGGATTTAGCACCTCATTTTACATAAAATAGGTCCTATAAGTCTACCCTCAAGAGTTGATCAAGGTACAATCGAATAAAATGTTTAGATATCACATTTTCAAGTATCTATTATTCTCCATTTTACTCGATCTCCTAAACGGATAAAGATATCACATCGCGGTTTTCACCAGTGGATTTAGCACCTCATTTTACATAAAATAGGTCCTATAAGTCTACTCTTAAGAGTTGATAAAGGTACAAACGAATAAAATGTTTATATATCACATTTTCAAATATCTTTTATTCTCCATTTTACTCAATCTCCTAAACGGTTAAAAATAGGACATCGCGGTTTTCACCAGTGGATTTAGCACCTCATTTTACATAAAATAAGTCCTATAAGTCTACTCTTAAGAGTTGATAAAGGTACAAACGAATAAAATGTTTAAATATCACATTTTCAAATATCTATTATTCTCCATTTTACTCGATCTCCTAAACAGTTAAAGATATCACATCGCGGTTTTCACCAGTGGATTTAGCACCTAATTTTACATAAAATAGGTCCTATAAGTCTACTCTCAAGAGTTGATAAAGGTACAAACGAATAAAATGTTCATATATCACATTTTTAAATATCTATTATTCCCATTTTACTCGATCTCCTAAACGGTTAAAGATATCACATCGCGGTTTTCACCAGTGGATTTAGCACCTCATTTTACATAAAATAGGTCCTATAAGTCTACTCTCAAGAGTTGATAAAGGTAAAAACGAATAAAATGTTTATATGTCACATTTTCAAATTTCTATTATTCTCCATTTTACTCGATCTCCTAAACGGTTAAAGATAGGACATCGCGGTTTTCACCAGTGGATTTAGCACCTCATTTTACATAAAATAGGTCCTATAAGTCTACCCTCAAGAGTTGATCTAGGTACAATCGTATAAAATGTTTATATATCACATTTTCAAGTATCTCTTATTCTCCATTTTACTCGATCTCCTAAACGGTTAAAGATATCACATCGCGGTTTTCACCAGTGGATTTAGCACCTCATTTTACATAAAATAAGTCCTATAAGTCAACTCTCAAGAGTTGATAAAGGTAAAAACGAATAAAATGTTTATATATCACATTTTCAAATATCTATTATTCTCCAATTTACTCGATCTCCTAAACGGTTTAAGATAGGACATCGCGGTTTTCACCAGTGGATTTAGCACCTCATTTTACTTAAAATAAGTCTTATAAGTCTACTCTCAAGAGTTGATAAAGGTACAAACGAATAAAATGTTTATATATCACATTTTCAAATATCTATTATTCTCCATTTTACTCGATCTCCTAAACGATTAAAGATAGGACATCGCGGTTTTCACCAGTGGATTTAGCACCTCATTTTACATATAATAAGTCCTATTAGTCTACTCTCAAAAGTTGATAAAGGTACAAACGAATAAAATGTTTATATATCACATTTTCAAATATCTATTATTCTCCAATTTACTCGATCTCCTAAAAGGTTTAAGATAGGACATCGGGATTTTCACCAGTGGATTTAGCACCTCATTTTACATAAAATAAGTCCTATAAGTCTACTCTCAAGAGTTGATCAAGGTACAAACGAACAAAATGTTTATATATCACATTTTCAAATATCTATTATTCTCCATTTTACTCAATCTCCTAAACGGTTCAAGATAGGACATCGTGGTTTTCACCAGTGGATTTAGCACCTCATTTTACATAAAATAAGTTCTATAAGTCTACTCTTAAGAGTTGATAAAGGTTCAAACGAATAAAATGTTTATATATCACATTATAAAATATCTATTATTCTCCATTTTACTCGATCTACTAAACGGTTAAAGATAGGACATCGCGGTTTTCACCAGTGGATTTAGCACCTCAATTTACATAAAATAACTCCTATAAGTCTACTCTCAAGAGTTGATAAAGGTACAAACGAATAAAATGTTTGTATATCACATTTTCAAATATCTATTAATATCCATTTTACTCGATATCCTAAACGGTTAAAGATAGGACATCGCGGTGCTCACTAGTGGATTTAGCACCTCATTTTACATAAAGTAAGTCCTATAAGTCTACTCTCAAGAGTTGATCAAGGTACAAACGGACAAAATGTTTATATATCACATTTTCAAATATCTATTATTCTCCATTTTACTCGATCTCCTAAACGGTTGAAGATAGGACATCGCGGTTTTCACCAGTGGATTTAGCACCTCATTTTACATAAAATAGGTCCTATAAGTCTACTCTCAAGAGTTGATAAAGGTAAAAACGAATAAAATATTTATATATCACGTTTTCAAATTTCTATTTTTCTCCATTTTACTCGATCTGCTAAACGGTTCAAGATAGGACATCGCGGTTTTCACCAGTGGATTTAGCACCTCATTTTACATAAAATAAGTCCTATAAGTCTACTCTCAAGAGATGATAAAGGTACAAACGAATAAAATGTTTATATATCACATTTTCAAATATCTATTTTTCTCCATTTTACTCGATATCCTAAACGGTTCAAGATAGGACATCGCGGTTTTCACCAGTGGATTTAGCACCTCATTTTACATAAAATAGGTCTTATAAGTCTACTCTCAAGAGTTGATAAAGGTACAAACGAATAAAATGTTTATATATCACATTTTCAAATATCTTTTATTCTCCATTTTACTCAATCTCCTAAACGGTTAAAAATAGGACATCGCGGTTTTCACCAGTGGATTTAGCACCTCATTTTACATAAAATAAGTCCTATAAGTCTACTCTTAAGAGTTGATAAAGGTACAAACGAATAAAGTGTTTAAATATCACATTTTCAAATATCTATTATTCTCCATTTTACTCGATCTCCTAAATAGTTAAAGATATCACATCGCGGTTTTCACCAGTGGATTTAGCACCTAATTTTACATAAAATAGGTCCTATAAGTCTACTCTCAAGAGTTGATAAAGGTACAAACGAATAAAATGTTCATATATCACATTTTTAAATATCTATTACTCCCATTTTACTCGATCTCCTAAACGGTTAAAGATATCACATCGTGGTTTTCACCAGTGGATTTAGCACCTCATTTTACATAAAATAGGTCCTATAAGTCTACTCTCAAGAGTTGATAAAGGTAAAAACGAATAAAATGTTTATATGTCACATTTTCAAATTTCTATTATTCTCCATTTTACTCGATCTCCTAAACGGTTAAAGATAGGACATCGCGGTTTTCACCAGTGGATTTAGCACCTCATTTTACATAAAATAGGTCCTATAAGTCTACCCTCAAGAGTTGATCAAGGTACAATCGTATAAAATGTTTATATATCACATTTCCAAGTATCTATTATTCTCCATTTTACTCGATCTCCTAAACGGTTAAAGATATCACATCGCGGTTTTCACCAGTGGATTTAGCACCTCATTTTACATAAAATAGGTCCCATAAGTCTACTCTCAGGAGTTGATAAAGGTAAAAACGAATAAAATGTTTATATATCACATTTTCAAATATCTATTTTTCTCCATTTTACGCTATCTCCTAAACGGTTCAAGATAGGACATCGCGGTTTTCACCAGTGGATTTAGCACCTCATTTTACATAAAATAGGTCTTATAAGTCTACTCTCAAGAGTTGATAAAGGTACACACGAATAAAAGGTTTATATATCACATTTTCAAATATCTATTTTTCTCCATTTTACTCGATATCCTAAACGGTTCAAGATAGGACATCGCGGATTTCAGCAGTGGATTTAGCACCTCATTTTACATAAAATAAGTCCTATAAGTCTACTCTTAAGAGTTGATAAAGGTACAAACGAATAAAATGTTTATATATCACATTTTCAAATATCTTTTATTCTCCATTTTACTCAATCTCCTAAACGGTTAAAAATAGGACATCGCGGTTTTCACCAGTGGATTTAGCACCTCATTTTACATAAAATAAGTCCTATAAGTCTACTCTTAAGAGTTGATAAAGGTACAAACGAATAAAATGTTTAAATATCACATTTTCAAATATCTATTATTCTCCATTTTACTCGATCTCCTAAACGGTTAAAGATATCTCATCGCGGTTTTCACCAGTGGATTTAGCACCTCATTTTACATAAAATAGGTCCTATAAGTCTACCCTCAAGAGTTGATCAAGGTACAATCGAATAAAATGTTTAGATATCACATTTTCAAGTATCTATTATTCTCCATTTTACTCGATCTCCTAAACGGATAAAGATATCACATCGCGGTTTTCACCAGTGGATTTAGCACCTCATTTTACATAAAATAGGTCCTATAAGTCTACTCTTAAGAGTTGATAAAGGTACAAACGAATAAAATGTTTATATATCACATTTTCAAATATCTTTTATTCTCCATTTTACTCAATCTCCTAAACGGTTAAAAATAGGACATCGCGGTTTTCACCAGTGGATTTAGCACCTCATTTTACATAAAATAAGTCCTATAAGTCTACTGTTAAGAGTTGATAAAGGTACAAACGAATAAAATGTTTAAATATCACATTTTCAAATATCTATTATTCTCCATTTTACTCGATCTCCTAAACAGTTAAAGATATCACATCGCGGTTTTCACCAGTGGATTTAGCACCTAATTTTACATAAAATAGGTTCTATAAGTCTACTCTCAAGAGTTGATAAAGGTACAAACGAATAAAATGTTCATATATCACATTTTTAAATATCTATTATTCCCATTTTACTCGATCTCCTAAACGGTTAAAGATATCACATCGCGGTTTTCACCAGTGGATTTAGCACCTCATTTTACATAAAATAGGTCCTATAAGTCTACTCTCAAGAGTTGATAAAGGTAAAAACGAATAAAATGTATATATGTCACATTTTCAAATTTCTATTATTCTCCATTTTACTCGATCTCCTAAACGGTTAAAGATAGGACATCGCGGTTTTCACCAGTGGATTTAGCACCTCATTTTACATAAAATAGGTCCTATAAGTCTACCCTCAAGAGTTGATCAAGGTACAATCGTATAAAATGTTTATATATCACATTTTCAAGTATCTCTTATTCTCCATTTTACTCGATCTCCTAAACGGTTAAAGATATCACATCGCGGTTTTCACCAGTGGATTTAGCACCTCATTTTACATAAAATAAGTCCTATAAGTCAACTCTCAAGAGTTGATAAAGGTAAAAACGAATAAAATGTTTATATATCACATTTTCAAATATCTATTATTCTCCAATTTACACGATCTCCTAAACGGTTAAAGATAGGACTTCGCGATTTTCATCAGTGGATTAAGCACCCCATTTTACATAAAATAAGTCTTATAAGTCAACTCTCAAGAGTTGATAAAGGTAAAAACGAATAAAATGTTTATATATCACATCTACAAATATCTATTATTCTCCATTTTACCCGATCTCCTAAACGGTTAAAGATTGGACATCGAGGTTTTCATTAGTGGATTTAGCACCTCATTTTACATAAAATAGGTCCCATAAGTCTACTCTCAAGAGTTGATAAAGGTAAAAACGAATAAAATGTTTATATATCACATTTTCAAATATCTATTTTTCTCCATTTTACTCGATATCCTAAACGGTTCAAGATAGGACATCGCGGATTTCAGCAGTGGATTTAGCACCTCATTTAACATAAAATAAGTCCTATAAGTCTACTCTTAAGAGTTGATAAAGGTACAAACGAATAAAATGTTTATATATCACATTTTCAAATATCTTTTATTCTCCATTTTACTCAATCTCCTAAACGGTTAAAAATAGGACATCGCGGTTTTCACCAGTGGATTTAGCACCTCATTTTACATAAAATAAGTCCTATAAGTCTACTCTTAAGAGTTGATAAAGGTACAAACGAATAAAATGTTTAAATATCACATTTTCAAATATCTATTATTCTCCATTTTACTCGATCTCCTAAACGGTTAAAGATATCTCATCGCGGTTTTCACCAGTGGATTTAGCACCTCATTTTACATAAAATAGGTCCTATAAGTCTACCCTCAAGAGTTGATCAAGGTACAATCGAATAAAATGTTTAGATATCACATTTTCAAGTATCTATTATTCTCCATTTTACTCGATCTCCTAAACGGATAAAGATATCACATCGCGGTTTTCACCAGTGGATTTAGCACCTCATTTTACATAAAATAGGTCCTATAAGTCTACTCTTAAGAGTTGATAAAGGTACAAACGAATAAAATGTTTATATATCACATTTTCAAATATCTTTTATTCTCCATTTTACTCAATCTCCTAAACGGTTAAAAATAGGACATCGCGGTTTTCACCAGTGGATTTAGCACCTCATTTTACATAAAATAAGTCCTATAAGTCTACTGTTAAGAGTTGATAAAGGTACAAACGAATAAAATGTTTAAATATCACATTTTCAAATATCTATTATTCTCCATTTTACTCGATCTCCTAAACAGTTAAAGATATCACATCGCGGTTTTCACCAGTGGATTTAGCACCTAATTTTACATAAAATAGGTTCTATAAGTCTACTCTCAAGAGTTGATAAAGGTACAAACGAATAAAATGTTCATATATCACATTTTTAAATATCTATTATTCCCATTTTACTCGATCTCCTAAACGGTTAAAGATATCACATCGCGGTTTTCACCAGTGGATTTAGCACCTCATTTTACATAAAATAGGTCCTATAAGTCTACTCTCAAGAGTTGATAAAGGTAAAAACGAATAAAATGTTTATATGTCACATTTTCAAATTTCTATTATTCTCCATTTTACTCGATCTCCTAAACGGTTAAAGATAGGACATCGCGGTTTTCACCAGTGGATTTAGCACCTCATTTTACATAAAATAGGTCCTATAAGTCTACCCTCAAGAGTTGATCAAGGTACAATCGTATAAAATGTTTATATATCACATTTTCAAGTATCTCTTATTCTCCATTTTACTCGATCTCCTAAACGGTTAAAGATATCACATCGCGGTTTTCACCAGTGGATTTAGCACCTCATTTTACATAAAATAAGTCCTATAAGTCAACTCTCAAGAGTTGATAAAGGTAAAAACGAATAAAATGTTTATATATCACATTTTCAAATATCTATTATTCTCCAATTTACACGATCTCCTAAACGGTTAAAGATAGGACTTCGCGATTTTCATCAGTGGATTAAGCACCCCATTTTACATAAAATAAGTCTTATAAGTCAACTCTCAAGAGTTGATAAAGGTAAAAACGAATAAAATGTTTATATATCACATCTACAAATATCTATTATTCTCCATTTTACCCGATCTCCTAAACGGTTAAAGATTGGACATCGAGGTTTTCATTAGTGGATTTAGCACCTCATTTTACATAAAATAGGTCCCATAAGTCTACTCTCAAGAGTTGATAAAGGTAAAAACGAATAAAATGTTTATATATCACATTTTCAAATATCTATTTTTCTCCATTTTACGCTATCTCCTAAACGGTTCAAGATAGGACATCGCGGTTTTCACCAGTGGATTTAGCACCTCATTTTACATAAAATAGGTCTTATAAGTCTACTCTCAAGAGTTGATAAAGGTACAAACGAATAAAATGTTTATATATCACATTTTCAAATATCTATTTTTCTCCATTTTACTCGATATCCTAAACGGTTCAAGATAGGACATCGCGGATTTCAGCAGTGGATTTAGCACCTCATTTTACATAAAATAAGTCCTATAAGTCTACTCTTAAGAGTTGATAAAGGTACAAACGAATAAAATGTTTATATATCACATTTTCAAATATCTTTTATTCTCCATTTTACTCAATCTCCTAAACGGTTAAAAATAGGACATCGCGGTTTTCACCAGTGGATTTAGCACCTCATTTTACATAAAATAAGTCCTATAAGTCTACTCTTAAGAGTTGATAAAGGTACAAACGAATAAAATGTTTAAATATCACATTTTCAAATATCTATTATTCTCCATTTTACTCGATCTCCTAAACGGTTAAAGATATCACATCGCGGTTTTCACCAGTGGATTTAGCACCTCATTTTACATAAAATAGGTCCTATAAGTCTACTCTCAAGAGTTGATAAAGGTACAAACGAATAAAATGTTCATATATCACATTTTCAAATATCTATTATTCCCATTTTACTCGATCTCCTAAACGGTTAAAGATATCACATCGCTGTTTTCACCAGTGGATTTAGCACCTCATTTTACATAAAATAGGTCCTATAAGTCTACTCTCAAGAGTTGATAATGGTAAAAACGAATAAAATGTTTATATGTCACATTTTCAAATTTCTATTATTCTCCAATTTACTCGATCTCCTAAACGGTTAAAGATAGGACATCGCGGTTTTCACCAGTGGATTTAGCACCTCATTTTACATAAAATAGGTCCTATAAGTCTACCCTCAAGAGTTGATCAAGGTACAATCGAATAAAATGTTTATATATCACATTTTCAAGTATCTATTATTCTCCATTTTACTCGATCTCCTAAACGGTTAAAGATATCACATCGCGGTTTTCACCAGTGGATTTAGCACCTCATTTTACATAAAATAGGTCCTATAAGTCTACTCTCAAGAGTTGATAAAGGTACAAACGAATAAAATGTTTATATATCACATTATCAAATATAAATTATTCTCCATTTTACTCGATCTCCTAAACGGTTAAAGATAGGACATCGCGGTTTTCACCAGTGGATTTAAAACCTCATTTTACATAAAATAGGTCCTATAAGTCTACTCTCAAGAGTTGATAAAGGTAAAAACGAATAAAATGTTTATATATCACATTTTCAAATATCTATTATTCTCCATTTTACTCGATCTCCTAAACGGTTGAAGATATCACATCGTGGTTTTCACCAGTGGATTTAGCACCTCATTTTACATAAAATAAGTCCTATAAGTCTACTCTCAAGAGTTGATAAAGGTAAAAACGAATAAAATGTTTATATATCACATTTTCAAATATCTATTATTTTCCATTTTACTCGATCTCCTAAACGGTTCAAGATAGGACATCGCGGTTTTCTCCAGTGGATTTAGCACCTCATTTTACATAAAATAGGTCCTATGAGTCTACTCTCAAGAGTTGATAAAGGTAAAAACGAATAAAATGTTTATATATCACATTTTCAAATATCTATTTTTCTCCATTTTACGCGATCTCCAAAACGGTTCAAGATAGGACATCGCGGTTTTCACCAGTAGATTTAGCACCTCATTTTACATTAAAAAGGTCCTATATGTCTACTCTCAAGAGTTGATAAAGGTACAAACGAATAAAATGTTTATATATCACATTTATAATTATCTATTTTTCTCCATTTTACTCGATCTCCTAAACGGTTCAAGATAGGACATCGCGGATTTCACCAGTGGATTTAGCACCTCATTTTACATAAAACAGGTCCTATAAGTCTACCCTCAAGAGTTGATCAAGGTACAAACGAATAAAATGTTTATATATACATTTTCAAATATTTATTATTTTCCATTTTACTCGATCTCCTAAACGGTTCAAGATAGGACATCGCGGTTTTCACCAGTGGATTTAGCACCTCATTTTACATAAAATAGGTACTATAAGTCTACTCTCAAATGTTGATAAAGGTACAAACGAATAAAATGTTTATATATCACATTTTCAAATATCTATTATTCTCCATTTTACTCGATCTCCTAAACGGTTCAAGATAGGACATCGCGGATTTCACCAGTGGATTTAGCACCTCATTTTACATAAAATAAGTCCTATAAGTCTACTCTTAATAGTTGATAAAGGTACAAACGAATAAAATGTTTATATATCACATTTTCAAATATCTATTATTCTCCATTTTACTCAATCTCCTAAACGGTTAAAAATAGGACATCGCGGTTTTCACCAGTGGATTTAGCACCTCATTTTACATAAAACAGGTCCTATAAGTCTATCCTCAAGAGTTGATCAAGGTACAAACGAATAAAATGTTTATATATACATTTTCAAATATTTATTATTTTCCATTTTACTCGATCTCCTAAACGGTTCAAGATAGGACATCGCGGTTTTCACCAGTGGATTTAGCACCTCATTTTACATAAAATAGGTCCTATAAGTCTACTCTCAAATGTTGATAAAGGTACAAACGAATAAAATGTTTATATTTCACATTTTCAAATATCTATTTTTCTCCATTTTACTCGATCTCCTAAACGGTTAAAGATATCACATCGCGGTTTTCACCAGTGGATTTAGCACCTCATTTTACATAAAATAGGTCCTATAGGTCTACTCTCAAGAGTTAATAAAGGTACAAACGAATAAAATGTTTATATATCACATTTTCAAATATCTATTACTCTCCATTTTACTCGATATCCTAAACGGTTCAAGATAGGACATCGCGGATTTCACCAGTGGATTTAGCACCTCATTTTACATAAAATAAGTCCTATAAGTCTACTATTAAGAGTTGATAAAGGTACAAACGAATAAAATTTTTAAATATCACATTTTCAATTATCTATTATTCTCCATATTACTCGATCTCCTAAACGGTTAAAGATAGAACATTGCGGTTTTCACCAGTGGATTAAGCACCTCATTTTACATAAAATATGTCCTCTAAGTCTACTCTCAAGGGTTGATAAAGGTACAAACAAATAAAATGTTTATATATCACATTTTCAAATATCTATTATTCTCCATTTTACTCGATCTCCTAAACGGTTAAAGATAGGACATCGCGGTTTTCACCAGTGGATCTAGAACCTCATTTTACATAAAACAGGTCCTATAAGTCTACCCTCATGAGTTGATCAAGGTACATACGAATAAAATGTTAATATATCACATTTTCACATATTTATTATTCTCCATTTTACTCGATCTCCTAAACGGTAAAAGATAGGACATCGCGGTTTTCATCAGTGGAATAAGCACCCCATTTTACATAAAATAAGTCCTATAAGTCAACTCTCAAGAGTTGATAAAGGTAAAAACGAATAAAATGTTTATATATCACATTTTCAAATATCTATTATTCTCCATTTTACTCGATCTCCTAAACGGTTAAAGATATCACATCGCGGTTTTCACCAGTGGATTTAGCACCTCATTTTACATATAATAGGTCCTATAAGTCAACCCTCAAGAGTTGATAAAGGTACAAACGAATAAAATGTTCATATATCACATTTTCAAATATCTTTTATTCCCATTTTACTCGATCTCCTAAACGGTTAAAGATATCACATCGCGGTTTTTACCAGTGGATTTAGAACCTCATTTTACATAAAATAGGTCCTATGAGTCTACTCTCAAGAGTTAATAAAGGTAAAGACGAATAAAATGTTTATATATACATTTTCAAATATCTATTATTTTCCATTTTACTCGATCTCCTAAACGGTTCAAGATAGGACATCGCGGTTTTCTCCAGTGGATTTAGCACCTCATTTTACATAAAATAGGTCCTATGAGTCTACTCTCAAGAGTTGATAAAGGTAAAAACGAATAAAATGTTTATATATCACATTTTCAAATATCTATTATTCTCCATTTTACTCGATCTCCTAAACGGTTGAAGATATCACATCGCGGTTTTCACCAGTGGATTTAGCACCTCATTTTACATAAAATAAGTCCTATAAGTCTACTCTCAAGAGTTGATCAAGGTACAAACGAATAAAATGTTTATATATACATTTTCAAATATCTATTATTTTCCATTTTACTCGATCTCCTAAACGGTTCAAGATAGGACATCGCGGTTTTCTCCAGTGGATTTAGCACCTCATTTTACATAAAATAGGTCCTATGAGTCTACTCTCAAGAGTTGATAAAGGAAAAAACGAATAAAATGTTTATATATCACATTTTCAAATATCTATTTTTCTCCATTTTACTCAATCTCCTAAACGGTTAAAGATAGGACATCGCGGTTTTCACCAGTGGATTTGGCACCTCATTTTACATAAAATAGGTCCCATAAGTCTACTCTCAAGAGTTGATAAAGGTAAAAACGAATAATATGTTTATATATCACATTTTCAAATATCTATTTTTCTCCATTTTACGCGATCTCCAAAACGGTTCAAGATAGGACATCGCGGTTTTCACCAGTAGATTTGGCACCTCATTTTACATTAAATAGGTCCTATATGTCTACTCTCAAGAGTTGATAAAGGTACAAACGAATAAAATGTTCATATATCACATTTTCAAATATCTTTTATTCCCATTTTACTCGATCTCCTAAACGGTTAAAGATATTTCATCGCGGTTTTCACCAGTAAATTTAGCACCTCATTTTACATAAAATAGGTCCTATAAGTCTACTCTCAAATGTTAATAAAGGTACAAACGAATAAAATGTTTATATATACATTTTCAAATATCTATTATTTTCCATTTTACTCGATCTCTTAAACGGTTCAAGATAGGACATCGCGGTTTTCTCCAGTGGATTTAGCACCTCATTTTACATAAAATAGGTCCTATAAGTCTACTCTCAAATGTTAATAAAGGTACAAACGAATAAAATGTTTATATATCACATTTTCAAATATCTATTATTTTCCATTTTACTCGATCTCCTAAACGGTTAAAAATAGGACATCGCGGTTTTCAATAGTGGATTTAGCACCTCATTTTACATAAAATAGGTCTTATAAGTCTACTCTCAAGAGTTGATAAAGGTACAAACGAATAAAATGTTTATATATCACATTTTCAAATATCTATTGTTTTCCATTTTACTCGATCTCCTAAACGGTAAAAGATAGGACATCGCTGTTTTCATCAGTGGATTAAGCACCCCATTTTACATAATATAAGTCCTATAAGTCTACTCTCAAATGTTGATAAAGGTACAAACGAATAAAATGTTTATATATCACATTTTCAAATATCTATTATTATCCATTTTACTCGATCTCCTAAACGGTTAAAGATATTTCATCGCGGTTTTCACCAGTGGATCTAGAACCTCATTTTACATAAAATAGGTCCTATAAGTCTACTCTCAAGAGTTGATAAAGGAACAAACGAATAAAATGTTTATATGTCACATTTTCAAATTTCTTTTATTTTCCATTTTACTCGATCTCCTAAACGGTTAAAGATAGGACATCGCGGTTTTCACCAGTGGATTTAGCACCTCATTATACATAAATTAGGTGCAATAAGTCTACCCTCAAGAGTTGATCAAGGTACAAACGAATAAAATGTTTATATATACATTTTCAAATATCTATTATTTTCCATTTTACTCGATCTCTTAAACGGTTCAAGATAGGACATCGCGGTTTTCTCCAGTGGATTTAGCACCTCATTTTACATAAAATAGGTCCTATAAGTCTACTCTCAAATGTTAATAAAGGTACAAACGAATAAAATGTTTATATATCACATTTTCAAATATCTATCATTTTCCATTTTACTCGATCTCCTAAACGGTTAAAAATAGGACATCGCGGTTTTCACCAGTGGATTTAGCACCTCATTTTACATAAAATAGGTCCTATAAGTCTACTCTCAAGAGTTGATAAAGGTACAAACGAATAAAAGGTTTATATATCACCTTTTCAAATATCTATTATTTTCCATTTTACTCGATCTCCTAAACGGTTAAAAATAGGACATCGCTGATTTCACCAGTGGATTTAGCACCTCATTTTACATAAAATAGGTCCTATAAATCTACCCTCAAGAGTTGATCAAGGTAAAAACGAATAAAAGGTTAATATATCACATTTTCAAATATCTATTTTTCTCCATTTTACTCGATCTCCTAAACGGTTAAAGATATTACATCGCGGTTTTCACCAGTGGATTTAAAACCTCATTTTACATAAAATAGGTCCTATAAGTCTACTCTCAAGAGTTGATAAAGGTAAAAACGAATAAAATGTTTATATATCACATTTTCAAATATCTATTATTCTCCATTTTACTCGATCTCCTAAACGGTTGAAGATATCACATCGTGGTTTTCACCAGTGGATTTAGCACCTCATTTTACATAAAATAAGTCCTATAAGTCTACTCTCAAGAGTTGATAAAGGTAAAAACGAATAAAATGTTTATATATCACATTTTCAAATATCTATTATTTTCCATTTTACTCGATCTCCTAAACGGTTCAAGATAGGACATCGCGGTTTTCTCCAGTGGATTTAGCACCTCATTTTACATAAAATAGGTCCTATGAGTCTACTCTCAAGAGTTGATAAAGGTAAAAACGAATAAAATGTTTATATATCACATTTTCAAATATCTATTTTTCTCCATTTTACGCGATCTCCAAAACGGTTCAAGATAGGACATCGCGGTTTTCACCAGTAGATTTAGCACCTCATTTTACATTAAATAGGTCCTATATGTCTACTCTCAAGAGTTGATAAAGGTACAAACGAATAAAATGTTTATATATCACATTTATAATTATCTATTTTTCTCCATTTTACTCGATCTCCTAAACGGTTCAAGATAGGACATCGCGGATTTCACCAGTGGATTTAGCACCTCATTTTACATAAAACAGGTCCTATAAGTCTACCCTCAAGAGTTGATCAAGGTACAAACGAATAAAATGTTTATATATACATTTTCAAATATTTATTATTTTCCATTTTACTCGATCTCCTAAACGGTTCAAGATAGGACATCGCGGTTTTCACCAGTGGATTTAGCACCTCATTTTACATAAAATAGGTACTATAAGTCTACTCTCAAATGTTGATAAAGGTACAAACGAATAAAATGTTTATATATCACATTTTCAAATATCTATTATTCTCCATTTTACTCGATCTCCTAAACGGTTCAAGATAGGACATCGCGGATTTCACCAGTGGATTTAGCACCTCATTTTACATAAAATAAGTCCTATAAGTCTACTCTTAATAGTTGATAAAGGTACAAACGAATAAAATGTTTATATATCACATTTTCAAATATCTATTATTCTCCATTTTACTCAATCTCCTAAACGGTTAAAAATAGGACATCGCGGTTTTCACCAGTGGATTTAGCACCTCATTTTACATAAAACAGGTCCTATAAGTCTATCCTCAAGAGTTGATCAAGGTACAAACGAATAAAATGTTTATATATACATTTTCAAATATTTATTATTTTCCATTTTACTCGATCTCCTAAACGGTTCAAGATAGGACATCGCGGTTTTCACCAGTGGATTTAGCACCTCATTTTACATAAAATAGGTCCTATAAGTCTACTCTCAAATGTTGATAAAGGTACAAACGAATAAAATGTTTATATTTCACATTTTCAAATATCTATTTTTCTCCATTTTACTCGATCTCCTAAACGGTTAAAGATATCACATCGCGGTTTTCACCAGTGGATTTAGCACCTCATTTTACATAAAATAGGTCCTATAGGTCTACTCTCAAGAGTTAATAAAGGTACAAACGAATAAAATGTTTATATATCACATTTTCAAATATCTATTACTCTCCATTTTACTCGATATCCTAAACGGTTCAAGATAGGACATCGCGGATTTCACCAGTGGATTTAGCACCTCATTTTACATAAAATAAGTCCTATAAGTCTACTATTAAGAGTTGATAAAGGTACAAACGAATAAAATTTTTAAATATCACATTTTCAATTATCTATTATTCTCCATATTACTCGATCTCCTAAACGGTTAAAGATAGAACATCGCGGTTTTCACCAGTGGATTAAGCACCTCATTTTACATAAAATATGTCCTCTAAGTCTACTCTCAAGGGTTGATAAAGGTACAAACAAATAAAATGTTTATATATCACATTTTCAAATATCTATTATTCTCCATTTTACTCGATCTCCTAAACGGTTAAAGATAGGACATCGCGGTTTTCACCAGTGGATCTAGAACCTCATTTTACATAAAACAGGTCCTATAAGTCTACCCTCATGAGTTGATCAAGGTACATACGAATAAAATGTTAATATATCACATTTTCACATATTTATTATTCTCCATTTTACTCGATCTCCTAAACGGTAAAAGATAGGACATCGCGGTTTTCATCAGTGGAATAAGCACCCCATTTTACATAAAATAAGTCCTATAAGTCAACTCTCAAGAGTTGATAAAGGTAAAAACGAATAAAATGTTTATATATCACATTTTCAAATATCTATTATTCTCCATTTTACTCGATCTCCTAAACGGTTAAAGATATCACATCGCGGTTTTCACCAGTGGATTTAGCACCTCATTTTACATATAATAGGTCCTATAAGTCAACCCTCAAGAGTTGATAAAGGTACAAACGAATAAAATGTTCATATATCACATTTTCAAATATCTTTTATTCCCATTTTACTCGATCTCCTAAACGGTTAAAGATATCACATCGCGGTTTTTACCAGTGGATTTAGAACCTCATTTTACATAAAATAGGTCCTATGAGTCTACTCTCAAGAGTTAATAAAGGTAAAGACGAATAAAATGTTTATATATACATTTTCAAATATCTATTATTTTCCATTTTACTCGATCTCCTAAACGGTTCAAGATAGGACATCGCGGTTTTCTCCAGTGGATTTAGCACCTCATTTTACATAAAATAGGTCCTATGAGTCTACTCTCAAGAGTTGATAAAGGTAAAAACGAATAAAATGTTTATATATCACATTTTCAAATATCTATTATTCTCCATTTTACTCGATCTCCTAAACGGTTGAAGATATCACATCGCGGTTTTCACCAGTGGATTTAGCACCTCATTTTACATAAAATAAGTCCTATAAGTCTACTCTCAAGAGTTGATCAAGGTACAAACGAATAAAATGTTTATATATACATTTTCAAATATCTATTATTTTCCATTTTACTCGATCTCCTAAACGGTTCAAGATAGGACATCGCGGTTTTCTCCAGTGGATTTAGCACCTCATTTTACATAAAATAGGTCCTATGAGTCTACTCTCAAGAGTTGATAAAGGAAAAAACGAATAAAATGTTTATATATCACATTTTCAAATATCTATTTTTCTCCATTTTACTCAATCTCCTAAACGGTTAAAGATAGGACATCGCGGTTTTCACCAGTGGATTTGGCACCTCATTTTACATAAAATAGGTCCCATAAGTCTACTCTCAAGAGTTGATAAAGGTAAAAACGAATAATATGTTTATATATCACATTTTCAAATATCTATTTTTCTCCATTTTACGCGATCTCCAAAACGGTTCAAGATAGGACATCGCGGTTTTCACCAGTAGATTTGGCACCTCATTTTACATTAAATAGGTCCTATATGTCTACTCTCAAGAGTTGATAAAGGTACAAACGAATAAAATGTTCATATATCACATTTTCAAATATCTTTTATTCCCATTTTACTCGATCTCCTAAACGGTTAAAGATATTTCATCGCGGTTTTCACCAGTAAATTTAGCACCTCATTTTACATAAAATAGGTCCTATAAGTCTACTCTCAAATGTTAATAAAGGTACAAACGAATAAAATGTTTATATATCACATTTTCAAATATCTATTATTTTCCATTTTACTCGATCTCCTAAACGGTTAAAAATAGGACATCGCGGTTTTCACCAGTGGATTTAGCACCTCATTTTACATAAAATAGGTCTTATAAGTCTACTCTCAAGAGTTGATAAAGGTACAAACGAATAAAATGTTTATATATCACATTTTCAAATATCTATTGTTTTCCATTTTACTCGATCTCCTAAACGGTAAAAGATAGGACATCGCTGTTTTCATCAGTGGATTAAGCACCCCATTTTACATAATATAAGTCCTATAAGTCTACTCTCAAATGTTGATAAAGGTACAAACGAATAAAATGTTTATATATCACATTTTCAAATATCTATTATTATCCATTTTACTCGATCTCCTAAACGGTTAAAGATATTTCATCGCGGTTTTCACCAGTGGATCTAGAACCTCATTTTACATAAAATAGGTCCTATAAGTCTACTCTCAAGAGTTGATAAAGGAACAAACGAATAAAATGTTTATATGTCACATTTTCAAATTTCTTTTATTTTCCATTTTACTCGATCTCCTAAACGGTTAAAGATAGGACATCGCGGTTTTCACCAGTGGATTTAGCACCTCATTATACATAAATTAGGTGCAATAAGTCTACCCTCAAGAGTTGATCAAGGTACAAACGAATAAAATGTTTATATATACATTTTCAAATATCTATTATTTTCCATTTTACTCGATCTCTTAAACGGTTCAAGATAGGACATCGCGGTTTTCTCCAGTGGATTTAGCACCTCATTTTACATAAAATAGGTCCTATAAGTCTACTCTCAAATGTTAATAAAGGTACAAACGAATAAAATGTTTATATATCACATTTTCAAATATCTATCATTTTCCATTTTACTCGATCTCCTAAACGGTTAAAAATAGGACATCGCGGTTTTCACCAGTGGATTTAGCACCTCATTTTACATAAAATAGGTCCTATAAGTCTACTCTCAAGAGTTGATAAAGGTACAAACGAATAAAAGGTTTATATATCACCTTTTCAAATATCTATTATTTTCCATTTTACTCGATCTCCTAAACGGTTAAAAATAGGACATCGCTGATTTCACCAGTGGATTTAGCACCTCATTTTACATAAAATAGGTCCTATAAATCTACCCTCAAGAGTTGATCAAGGTAAAAACGAATAAAAGGTTAATATATCACATTTTCAAATATCTATTTTTCTCCATTTTACTCGATCTCCTAAACGGTTAAAGATATTACATCGCGGTTTTCACCAGTGGATTTAGAACCTCATTTTACATAAAATAGGTCCTATAAGTCTACTCTCAAGAGTTGATAAAGGTAAAAACGAATAAAATGTTTATATATCACATTTTCAAATATCTATTATTTTCCATTTTACTCGATCTCCTAAACGGTTAAAGATATCACATCGCGGTTTTCACCAGTGGATTTAGCACCTCATTTTACATAAAATAAGTCCTATAAGTCTACTCTTAAGAGTTGATAAAGGTACAAACGAATAAAATGTATATATATCACATTTTCAAATATCTATTATTCTCCATTTTACTCCATCTCCTAAACGGTTAAAGATAGGATATCGCGGTTTTCACCAGTGGATTTAGAACCTCATTTTATATAAAATAGGTCCTATAAGTCTACTCTTAAGAGTTGATAAAGGTACAAACGAATAAAATGTTTATATATCACATTTTCAAATATCTATTATTCTCCATTTTACTCAATCTCCTAAACGGTTAAAGATATCACATCGCGGTTTTCACCAGTGGATTTAGCACCTCATTTTACATAAAATAGGTCCTATAAGTCTACTCTCAAGAGTTGATAAAGGTACAAACGAATAAAATGTTTATATATCACATTTTCAAATATCTATTATTCTCCAATTTACTTGATCTCCTAAACGGTTAAAGATATCACATCGCGATTTTCACCAGTGGATTTAGAACCTCATTTTACATAAAATAGGTCCTATAAGTCTACTCTCAAGAGTTGATAAAGGTAAAAACGAATAAAATGTTTATATATCACATTTTCAAATATATATTTTTCTCCATTTTACTCGATCTCCTAAACGGTTCAAGATAGGACATCGCGGTTTTCACCAGTGGATTTAGCACTTCATTTTACATAAAATAGGTCCTATAAGTCTACTCTTAAGAGTTGATAAAGATACAAACGAATAAAATGTTTATATATCACATTTACAAATATCTGTTATTCTCCATTTTACTCGATCTCCTAAACCGTTCAAGATAGGACATCGCGGTTTTCACCTGTGGATTTAGCACCTCAATCTACATAAAATTGGTCCTATAAGTCTACTCTCAAGAGTTGATATAGGTACAAACGAATAAAACGTTTATATATCACATTTTCAAATATCTATTTTTCTCCATTTTACTCGATCTCCTAAACGGTTCTAGATAGGACATCGCGGATTTCACCAGTGCATTTAGCACCTCATTTTACATAAAATAAGTCCTATAAGTCTACTCTTAAGAGTTGTTAAAGGTACAAACGAATAAAATGTTTATATATCACATTTTCAAATATCTATTTTTCTCCATTTTACTCGATCTCCTAAACGGTTCAAGATAGGACATCGCGGTTTTCACCAGTGGATTTAGCACCTCATTTTACATAAAATAAGTCCTATAAGTCTACTCTTAAGAGTTGATAAAGGTACAAACGAATAAAAAGTATATATATCACATTTTCAAATTTCTATTATTCTCCATTTTACTCGATCTCCTAAACGGTTAAAGATAAGACATCGCGGTTTTCACCAGTGGATTTAGCACCTCATTTTACATAAAACAGGTCCTATAAGTCTACCCTCATGAGTTGATCAAGGTACAAACGAATAAAATGTTAATATATCACATTTTCACATATTTATTATTCTCCATTTTACTCGATCTCCTAAACGGTAAAAGATAGGACATCGCGGTTTTCATCAGTGGATTAAGCACCCCATTTTACATAAAATAAGTCCTATAAGTCAACTCTCAAGGGTTGATAAAGGTAAAAACGAATAAAATGTTTATATATCACATTTTCAAATATCTATTATTCTCCAATTTACTCGATCTCCTAAACGGTTAAAGATAGGACTTCGCGATTTTCATCAGTGGATTAAGCACCCTATTTTACATAAAATAAGTCTTATAAGTCAACTCTCAAGAGTTGATAAAGGTAAAAACGAATAAAATGTTTATATATCACATCTACAAATATCTATTATTCTCCATTTTACCCGATCTCCTAAACGGTTAAAGATTGGACATCGAGGTTTTCATTAGTGGATTTAGCACCTCATTTTACATAAAATAGGTCCCATAAGTTAACTCTCAAGAGTTGATAAAGGTAAAAACGAAAAAATGTTTATATATCACATTTTCAAATATCTATTTTTCTCCAATTTACGCTATCTCCTAAACGGTTCAAGATAGGACATCGCGGTTTTCACCAGTGGATTTAGCACCTCATTTTACATAAAATAGGTCTTATAAGTCTACTCTCAAGAGTTGATAAAGGTACAAACGTATAAAATGTTTATATATCACATTTTCAAATATCTATTTTTTTCCATTTTACTCGATATCCTAAACGGTTCAAGATAGGACATCGCGGATTTCACCAGTGGATTTAGCACCTCATTTTACATAAAATAAGTCCTATAAGTCTACTCTTAAGAGTTGATAAAGGTACAAACGAACAAAATGTTTATATATCACATTTTCAAATACCTTTTATTCGCCATTTTACTCAATCTCCTAAACGGTTAAAAATAGGACATCGCGGTTTTCACCAGTGGATTTAGCACCTCATTTTACATAAAATAAGTCCTATAAGTCTACTCTTAAGAGTTAATAAAGGTACAAACGAATAAAATGTTTAAATATCACATTTTCAAATATCTATTATTCTCCATTTTACTCGATCTCCTAAACGGTTAAAGATATCACATCGCGGTTTTCACCAGTGGATTTAGCACCTCATTTTACATAAAATAGGTCCTATAAGTCTACTCTCAAGAGTTGATAAAGGTACAAACGAATAAATTGTTCATATATCATATTTTCAAATATCTATTATTCCCATTTTACTCGATCTCCTAAACGGTTAAAGATATCACATCGCGGTTTTCACCAGTGGATTTAGCACCTCATTTTACATAAAATAAGTCCTATAAGTCTACTCTCAAGAGTTGAAAAAGGTAAAAAGGAATAAAATATTTATATATCACATTTTCAAATATCAATTATTTTCCATTTTACTCGATCTCCTAAACGGTTAAAGATAAGACATCGCGGTTTTTACCAGTACATTTAGCACCTCATTTTACATGAAATAAGTCTTATAAGTCTACTCTCAAGAGTTGATAAAGGTACAAACGAACAAAATGTTTATATATCACATTTTCAAATATCTATTATTCTACATTTTACTCGATCTCCTAAACGGTTCAAGACTGGAAATCGGGGTTTTCACCAGTGGATTTAGCACCTCATTTTACATAAAATAAGTCCTATAAGTCTACTCTCAAGAGTTGATCAAGGTACAAACGAACAAAATGTTTATATATCACATTTTTAAATATCTATTATTCTCCATTTTACTCGATCTCCTAAACGGTTCAAGATAGGACATCGCGGTTTTCACCAGTGGATTAAGCACCTCATTTTACATAAAATAAGACCTATAAGTCTACTCTCAAGAGTTGATCAAGGTACAAACGAACAAAATGTTTATATATCACATTTTCAAATATCTATTATTCTACATTTTACTCGATCTCCTAAGCGGTTCAAGATTAAACATCGGGGTTTTCACCAGTGGATTTAGCACCTCATTTTACATAAAATAAGTCCTATAAGTCTACTCTCAAGAGTTGATCAAGGTACAAACGAACAAAATGTTTATATATCACATTTTCAAATATCTATTATTCTACATTTTACTCGATCTCCTAAGCGGTTCAAGATTAAACATCGGGGTTTTCACCAGTGGATTTAGCACCTCATTTGACATAAAATAAGTCCTATAAGTCTACTCTCAAAAGTTGATAAAGGTACAAACGAATAAAATGTTTATATATCACATTTTCAAATATCTATTATTCTCCATTTTACTCGATCTCCTAAACGGTTAATGATAGGACATCGCGGTTTTCACCAGTGGATTTAGCACCTCATTTTACATAAAATAGGTCCTATAAGTCTACTCTCAAGAGTTGATAAAGGTACAAACGAATAAAATGTTTATATATCACATTTTCAAATATCTATTATTCTCCATTTTACTCGATCTCCTAAACGGTTAATGATAGGACATCGCGGTTTTCACCATTGGATTTAGCACCTCATTTTACATATAATAAGTCCTATTAGTCTACTCTCAAAAGTTGATAAAGGTACAAACGAATAAAATGTTTATATATCACATTTTCAAATATCTATTATTCTCCATTTTACTCGATCTCCTAAACGGTTAATGATAGGACATCGCGGTTTTCACCAGTGGATTTAGCACCTCATTTTACATAAAATAAGTCCTATAAGTCTACTCTCAAGAGTTGAAAAAGGTACAAACGAATAAAATGTTTATATATCACATTTTCAAATATCTATTATTCTCCATTTTACTCGATCTCCTAAACGGTTAAAGATAGAACATCGCGATTTTCTCCAGTGAATTTAGCACCTCATTTTACATATAATAAGTCCTATAAGTCTACTCTCAAATGTTGATAAAGGTACAAACGAATAAAATGTTTATATATCACATTTTCAAATATCTATTAATATCCATTTTACTCGATCTCCTAAACGGTTCAAGATAGGACATCGGGGTTTTCACCAGTGAATTTAGCACCTCATTTTACATAAAATAAGTCCTATAAGTCTACTCTCAAATGTTGATAAAGGTACAAACGAATAAAATGTTTATATATCACATTTTCAAATATCTATTAATATCCATTTTACTCGATCTCCTAAACGGTTCAAGATAGGACATCGCGGTTTTCACCAGTGAATTTAGCACCTCATTTTACATATAATAAGTCCTATAAGTCTACTCTCAAATGTTGATAAAGGTACAAACGAATAAAATGTTTATATATCACATTTTCAAATATCTATTAATATCCATTTTACTCGATCTCCTAAACGGTTCAAGATAGGACATCGGGGTTTTCACCAGTGGATTTAGCACCTCATTTTACATAAAATAGGTCCTATAAGTCTACTCTTAAGAGTTGATAAAGGTACAAACGAATAAAATGTTTATAAATCACATTTTCAAATATCTATTAATATCCATTTTACTCGATCTCCTAAACGGTTAAAGATAGGACATCGCGGTTTTTACCAGTGGATTAAGCACCTTATTTTACATAAAATAAGTCCTATAAGTCTACTCTTTAGAGTTGATAAAGGTACAAACGAACAAAATGTTTATATATCACATTTTCAAATATCTATTATTTTCCATTTTACTCGATCTCCTAAACGGTTAAAAATAGGACATCGCGGTTTTCACCAGTAAATTTAGCACCTCATTTTACATAAAATAAGTCCTATAAGTCTACTCTTTGGAGTTGATAAAGGTACAAACGAATAAAATGTTTATATATCACATTTTCAAATATCTATTATTATCCATTTTACTCGATCTCTTAAACGGTTAAAGATAGGACATCGCGGTTTTCACCAGTAGATTTAGCACCTCATTTTACATGAAATAAGTCTTATAAGTCTACTCTTAAGAGTTGATGAAGGTACAAACGAATAAAATGTTTATATATCACATTTTCAAATATCTATTAATATCCATTTTACTCGATCTCCTAAACGGTTCAAGATAGGACATCGGGGTTTTCACCAGTGGATTTAGCACCTCATTTTACATAAAATAAGTCCTATAAGTCTACTCTCAAGAGTTGATCAAGGTACAAACGAACAAAATGTTTATATATCACATTTTCAAATATCTATTATTGTCCATTTTACTCGATCTCCTAAACGGTTCAAGGTAGGACATCGCGGTTTTCACCAGTGGATTTAGCACTTAATTTTACATAAAATAAGTTCTATAAGTCTACTCTTAAGAGTTGATAAAGGTACAAACGAACAAAATGTTTATATATCACATATTCAAATATCTATTATTCTCCATTTACTCGATCTCCTAAAAGGTTAAAAATAGGACATCGCGGTTTTCACCAGTGGATTTAGCACCTCATTTTACATAAAATAAGTCCTATAAGTCTACTTTTTAGAGTTGATAAAGGCACAAACGAATAAAATGTTTATATATCACATTTTCAAATATCTATTATTCTCCATTTTACTCGATCTCCTAAACGGTTAAAGATAGGACATCGCGGTTTTCACCAGTGGATTTAGCACCTCATTTTACATAAAATAACTTCTATAAGTCTACTCTCAAGAGTTGATAAAGGTACAAACGAATAAAATGTTTATATATCACATTTTCAAATATCTATTAATATCCATTTTACTCGATACCCTAAACGGTTAAAGATAGGACATCGCGGTTTTCACCAGTGGATTTAGCACCTCATTTTACATATAATAAGTCCTATTAGTCTACTCTCAAAAGTTGTTAAAGGTACAAACGAATAAAATGTTTATATATCACATTTTCAAATATCTATTAATATCCATTTTACTCGATCTCCTAAACGGTTGAAAATAAGACATCGGGGTTTTCACCAGTGGCTTTAGCACCTCATTTTACATAAAATAAGTCCTATAAGTCTACTCCTTAGAGTTGATAAAGGTACAAACGAATAAAATGTTTATATATCACAATTTCAAATATCTGTTATTCTCCATTTTACTCGATCTCCTAAACGGTTCAAGATAGGACATCGCGATTTTCACCAGTGGATTTAGCACCTCATTTTACATAAAATAGGTAATATAAGTCTACTCTCAAGAGTTGATAAAGGTAAAAACAATTAAAATGTTTATATATCACATTTTCAAATATCTATTTTTCTCCATTTTACTTGATCTCCTAAACGGTTCAAGATAGGACATCGCGATTTTCACCAGTGGATTTAGCACCTCATTTTACATAAAATAGGTCCTATAAGTCTACTCTCAAGAGTTGATAAAGGTACAAACAAATAAAATGTTTATATATCACATTTTCAAATATCTATTATTCTCCATTTTACTCGATCTCCTAAACGGTTAAAGATAGGACATCGAGGATTTTACCAGTGGATTTAGCACCTCATTTTACATAAAATAGGTCCTATAAGTCTACTCTCAAGAGTTGATAAAGGTACAAACGAATAAAATGTTTATATATCACATTTTCAAATATCTATTATTCTCCATTTTACTCGATCTCCTAAACAATTAAAGATAGGACATCGAGGTTTTCACTAGTGGATTTTGCACCTCATTTTACATAAAATTGGTCCTATAAGTCTACTCTCAAGAGTTGATAAAGGTAAAAACGAATAAAATGTTTATATATCCCATTTTCAAATATCTATTTTTCTCCATTTTACTCGATCTCCTAAACGGTTAAAGATAGGACATCGAGGTTTTCACCAGTGGATTTTGCACCTCATTTTACATAAAATAGGTCCTATAAGTCTACTCTCAAGAGTTGATAAAGGTAAAAACGAATAAAATGTTTATATACCACATTTTCAAATATCTATTTTTCTCCATTTTACTCGATCTCCTAAACGGTTCAAGATAGGACATCGCGATTTTCACCAGTGGATTTAGCACCTAATTTTACATAAAATATGTCCTATAAGTCTACTCTCAAAAGTTGATAAAGGTACAAACGAATAAAATGTTTATATATCACATTTTCAAATATCTATTATTCTCCATTTTACTCGATCTCCTAAACGGTTAAAGATAGGACATCGAGGTATTCACCAGTGGATTTAGCACCTCATTTTACATAAAATAGGTCCTATAAGTCTACTCTCAAGAGTTGATAAAGGTAAAAACGAATAAAATGTTTATATATCACATTTTCAAATATCTATTATTCTCCATTTTACTCGATCTCCTAAACAATTCAAGATAGGACATCGGGGTTTTCACCAGTGGATTTAGCACCTCATTTTACATAAAATAGGTCCTATAAGTCTACTCTCAAGAGTTGATAAAGGTAAAAACGAATAAAATGTTTATATATCACATTTTCAAATATCTATTATTCTCCACTTTACTCGATCTCCTAAACGGTTAAAGATATGACATCGCGGTTTTCACCAGTGGATTTAGACCCTCATTTTACATAAAATATCTTCTATAAGTCTACTCTCAAGAGTTGATAAAGGTACAAACGAATAAAATGTATATATATCACATTTTCAAATATCTATTAATATCCATTTTACTCGATATTCTAAACGGTTAAAGATAGGACATCGCGGTTTTCACCAGTGGATTTAGCACCTCATTTTACATATAATAAGTCCTATTAGTCTACTCTCAAAAGTTGATAAAGGTACAAACGAATAAAATGTTTATATATCACATTTTCAAATATCTATTTTTCTCCATTTTACTCGATCTCCTAAACGGTTAAAGATATCACATCGCGGTTTTCACCAGTGGATTTAGCACCTCATTTTACATGAAATAAGTCTTATAAGTCTACTCTCAAGAGTTGATAAAGGTACAAACGAACAAAATGTTTATATATCACATTTTCAAATATCTATTATTCTACATTTTACTCGATCTCCTAAACGGTTCAAGACTGGACATCGGGGTTTTCACCAGTGGATTTAGCACCTCATTTTACATAAAATAAGTCCTATAAGTCTACTCTCAAGAGTTGATCAAGGTACAAACGAACAAAATGTTTATATATCACATTTTTAAATATCTATTATTCTCCATTTTACTCGATCTCCTAAACGGTTCAAGATAGGACATCGCGGTTTTCACCAGTGGATTAAGCACCTCATTTTACATAAAATAAGACCTATAAGTCTACTCTCAAGAGTTGATCAAGGTACAAACGAACAAAATGTTTATATATCACATTTTCAAATATCTATTATTCTACATTTTACTCGATCTCCTAAGCGGTTCAAGATTAAACATCGGGGTTTTCACCAGTGGATTTAGCACCTCATTTTACATAAAATAAGTCCTATAAGTCTACTCTCAAGAGTTGATCAAGGTACAAACGAACATAATGTTTATATATCACATTTTCAAATATCTATTATTCTACATTTTACTCGATCTCCTAAGCGGTTCAAGATTAAACATCGGGGTTTTCACCAGTGGATTTAGCACCTCATTTTACATAAAATAAGTCCTATAAGTCTACTCTCAAGAGTTGATCAAGGTACAAACGAACAAAATGTTTATATATCACATTTTCAAATATCTATTATTCTGAATTTTACTCGATCTCCTAAACGGTTAAAGATAGGACATCGCGGATTTCACCAGTGGATTTAGCACCTCATTTGACATAAAATAAGTCCTATAAGTCTACTCTCAAAAGTTGATAAAGGTACAAACGAATAAAATGTTTATATATCACATTTTCAAATATCTATTATTCTCCATTTTACTCGATCTCCTAAACGGTTAATGATAGGACATCGCGGTTTTCACCAGTGGATTTAGCACCTCATTTTACATAAAATAGGTCCTATAAGTCTACTCTCAAGAGTTGATAAAGGTACAAACGAATAAAATGTTTATATATCACATTTTCAAATATCTATTATTCTCCATTTTACTCGATCTCCTAAACGGTTAATGATAGGACATCGCGGTTTTCACCATTGGATTTAGCACCTCATTTTACATATAATAAGTCCTATTAGTCTACTCTCAAAAGTTGATAAAGGTACAAACGAATAAAATGTTTATATATCACATTTTCAAATATCTATTATTCTCCATTTTACTCGATCTCCTAAACGGTTAATGATAGGACATCGCGGTTTTCACCAGTGGATTTAGCACCTCATTTTACATAAAATAAGTCCTATAAGTCTACTCTCAAGAGTTGAAAAAGGTACAAACGAATAAAATGTTTATATATCACATTTTCAAATATCTATTATTCTCCATTTTACTCGATCTCCTAAACGGTTAAAGATAGAACATCGCGATTTTCTCCAGTGAATTTAGCACCTCATTTTACATATAATAAGTCCTATAAGTCTACTCTCAAATGTTGATAAAGGTACAAACGAATAAAATGTTTATATATCACATTTTCAAATATCTATTAATATCCATTTTACTCGATCTCCTAAACGGTTCAAGATAGGACATCGGGGTTTTCACCAGTGAATTTAGCACCTCATTTTACATAAAATAAGTCCTATAAGTCTACTCTCAAATGTTGATAAAGGTACAAACGAATAAAATGTTTATATATCACATTTTCAAATATCTATTAATATCCATTTTACTCGATCTCCTAAACGGTTCAAGATAGGACATCGCGGTTTTCACCAGTGAATTTAGCACCTCATTTTACATATAATAAGTCCTATAAGTCTACTCTCAAATGTTGATAAAGGTACAAACGAATAAAATGTTTATATATCACATTTTCAAATATCTATTAATATCCATTTTACTCGATCTCCTAAACGGTTCAAGATAGGACATCGGGGTTTTCACCAGAGGATTTAGCACCTCATTTTACATAAAATAAGTCCTATAAGTCTACTCTTAAGAGTTGATAAAGGTACAAACGAATAAAATGTTTATATATCACATTTTCAAATATCTATTAATATCCATTTTACTCGATCTCCTAAACGGTTAAAGATAGGACATCGCGGTTTTTACCAGTGGATTAAGCACCTTATTTTACATAAAATAAGTCCTATAAGTCTACTCTTTAGAGTTGATAAAGGTACAAACGAACAAAATGTTTATATATCACATTTTCAAATATCTATTATTTTCCATTTTACTCGATCTCCTAAACGGTTAAAAATAGGACATCGCGGTTTTCACCAGTAAATTTAGCACCTCATTTTACATAAAATAAGTCCAATAAGTCTACTCTTTGGAGTTGATAAAGGTACAAACGAATAAAATGTTTATATATCACATTTTCAAATATCTATTATTCTCCATTTTACTCGATCTCTTAAACGGTTAAAGATAGGACATCGCGGTTTTCACCAGTAGATTTAGCACCTCATTTTACATGAAATAAGTCTTATAAGTCTACTCTTAAGAGTTGATAAAGGTACAAACGAATAAAATGTTTATATATCACATTTTCAAATATCTATTAATATCCATTTTACTCGATCTCCTAAACGGTTCAAGATAGGACATCGGGGTTTTCACCAGTGGATTTAGCACCTCATTTTACATAAAATAAGTCCTATAAGTCTACTCTCAAGAGTTGATCAAGGTACAAACGAACAAAATGTTAATATATCACATTTTCAAATATCTATTATTGTCCATTTTACTCGATCTCCTAAACGGTTCAAGGTAGGACATCGCGGTTTTCACCAGTGGATTTAGCACTTAATTTTACATAAAATAAGTTCTATAAGTCTACTCTTAAGAGTTGATAAAGGTACAAACGAACAAAATGTTTATATATCACATATTCAAATATCTATTATTCTCCATTTACTCGATCTCCTAAAAGGTTAAAAATAGGACATCGCGGTTTTCACCAGTGGATTTAGCACCTCATTTTACATAAAATAAGTCCTATAAGTCTACTTTTTAGAGTTGATAAAGGCACAAACGAATAAAATGTTTATATATCACATTTTCAAATATCTATTATTTTCCATTTTACTCGATCTCCTAAACGGTTAAAGATAGGACATCGCGGTTTTCACCAGTGGATTTAGCACCTCATTTTACATAAAATAACTTCTATAAGTCTACTCTCAAGAGTTGATAAAGGTACAAACGAATAAAATGTTTATATATCACATTTTCAAATATCTATTAATATCCATTTTACTCGATACCCTAAACGGTTAAAGATAGGACATCGCGGTTTTCACCAGTGGATTTAGCACCTCATTTTACATATAATAAGTCCTATTAGTCTACTCTCAAAAGTTGTTAAAGGTACAAACGAATAAAATGTTTATATATCACATTTTCAAATATCCATTAATATCCATTTTACTCGATCTCCTAAACGGTTGAAGATAAGACATCGGGGTTTTCACCAGTGGCTTTAGCACCTCATTTTACATAAAATAAGTCCTATAAGTCTACTCCTTAGAGTTGATAAAGGTACAAACGAATAAAATGTTTATATATCACAATTTCAAATATCTGTTATTCTCCATTTTACTCGATCTCCTAAACGGTTCAAGATAGGACATCGCGATTTTCACCAGTGGATTTAGCACCTCATTTTACATAAAATAGGTAATATAAGTCTACTCTCAAGAGTTGATAAAGGTAAAAACAATTAAAATGTTTATATATCACATTTTCAAATATCTATTTTTCTCCATTTTACTTGATCTCCTAAACGGTTCAAGATAGGACATCGCGATTTTCACCAGTGGATTTAGCACCTCATTTTACATAAAATAGGTCCTATAAGTCTACTCTCAAGAGTTGATAAAGGTACAAACAAATAAAATGTTTATATATCACATTTTCAAATATCTATTATTCTCCATTTTACTCGATCTCCTAAACGGTTAAAGATAGGACATCGAGGATTTTACCAGTGGATTTAGCACCTCATTTTACATAAAATAGGTCCTATAAGTCTACTCTCAAGAGTTGATAAAGGTACAAACGAATAAAATGTTTATATATCACATTTTCAAATATCTATTATTCTCCATTTTACTCGATCTCCTAAACAATTAAAGATAGGACATCGAGGTTTTCACCAGTGGATTTTGCACCTCATTTTACATAAAATTGGTCCTATAAGTCTACTCTCAAGAGTTGATAAAGGTAAAAACGAATAAAATGTTTATATATCCCATTTTCAAATATCTATTTTTCTCCATTTTACTCGATCTCCTAAACGGTTAAAGATAGGACATCGAGGTTTTCACCAGTGGATTTTGCACCTCATTTTACATAAAATAGGTCCTATAAGTCTACTCTCAAGAGTTGATAAAGGTAAAAACGAATAAAATGTTTATATACCACATTTTCAAATATCTATTTTTCTCCATTTTACTCGATCTCCTAAACGGTTCAAGATAGGACATCGCGATTTTCACCAGTGGATTTAGCACCTAATTTTACATAAAATATGTCCTATAAGTCTACTCTCAAAAGTTGATAAAGGTACAAACGAATAAAATGTTTATATATCACATTTTCAAATATCTATTATTCTCCATTTTACTCGATCTCCTAAACGGTTAAAGATAGGACATCGAGGTATTCACCAGTGGATTTAGCACCTCATTTTACATAAAATAGGTCCTATAAGTCTACTCTCAAGAGTTGATAAAGGTAAAAACGAATAAAATGTTTATATATCACATTTTCAAATATCTATTATTCTCCATTTTACTCGATCTCCTAAACAATTCAAGATAGGACATCGGGGTTTTCACCAGTGGATTTAGCACCTCATTTTACATAAAATAGGTCCTATAAGTCTACTCTCAAGAGTTGATAAAGGTAAAAACGAATAAAATGTTTATATATCACATTTTCAAATATCTATTATTCTCCACTTTACTCGATCTCCTAAACGGTTAAAGATATGACATCGCGGTTTTCACCAGTGGATTTAGACCCTCATTTTACATAAAATATCTTCTATAAGTCTACTCTCAAGAGTTGATAAAGGTACAAACGAATAAAATGTATATATATCACATTTTCAAATATCTATTAATATCCATTTTACTCGATATTCTAAACGGTTAAAGATAGGACATCGCGGTTTTCACCAGTGGATTTAGCACCTCATTTTACATATAATAAGTCCTATTAGTCTACTCTCAAAAGTTGATAAAGGTACAAACGAATAAAATGTATATATATCACATTTTCAAATATCTATTAATATCCATTTTACTCGATATTCTAAACGGTTAAAGATAGGACATCGGGGTTTTCACCAGTGGATTTAGCACCTCATTTTACATATAATAAGTCCTATTAGTCTACTCTCAAAAGTTGATAAAGGTACAAACGAATAAAATGTTTATATATCACATTTTCAAATATCTATTTTTCTCCATTTTACTCGATCTCCTAAACGGTTCAAGATAGGACATCGGGGTTTTCACCAGTGGATTTAGCACCTCATTTTACATAAAATAAGTCCTATAAGTCTACTCTCAAGAGTTGATCAATGTACAAACGAACAAAATGTTTATATATCACATTTTCAAATCTCTATTATTCTTCATTTTACTCGATCTTCTAAACGGTTAAAGATAGGACATCGAGGTTTTCACCAGTGGATTTAGCACCTCATTTTACATAAAATAGGTCCTATAAGTCTACTTTCAAGAGTTGATCAAGGTACAAGCGAACAAAATGTTTATATATCACATGTTCAAATATCTATTATTCTACATTTTACTCGATCTCCTAAGCGGTTCAAGATTGGACATCGGGGTTTTCACCAGTGGATTTAGCACCTCATTTTACATAAAATAAGTCCTATAAGTCTACTCTCAAGAGTTGATCAAGGTACAAACGAACAAAATGTTTATATATCACATTTTCAAATATCTATTATTCTCCATTTTACTCGATCTCCTAAACGGTTAAAGATAGGACATCGAGGTATTCACCAGTGGATTTAGCACCTCATTTTACATAAAATAGGTCCTATAAGTCTACTCTCAAGAGTTGATAAAGGTAAAAACGAATAAAATGTTTATATATCACATTTTCAAATAACTATTTTTATCCATTTTACTCGATTTCCTAAACGGTTTAAGATAGGACATCACGGTTTTCACCAGTGGATTTAGCACCTCATTTTACATAAAATAAGTCCAATAAGTCTACTCTCAAGAGTTGATCAAGGTACAAACGAACAAAATGTTTATATATCACATTTTCAAATATCTATTATTCTCCATTTTACTCGATCTCCTAAACGGTTAAAGATAGGACATCGCGGTTTTCACCAGTAGATTTAGCACCTCATTTTACATGAAATAAGTCTTATAAGTCTACTCTTAAGAGTTGATAAAGGTACAAACGAATAAAATGTTTATATAACACATTATCAAATATCAATTATTCTCCATTTTACTCGATCTCCTAAACGGTTAAAGATAGGACATCGCGGATTTCACCAGTGGATTTAGCACCTCATTTTACATAAAATAAGTCCTATTAGTCTACTCTCAAAAGTTGATAAAGGTACAAACGAATAAAATGTTTATATATCACATTATCAAATATCTATTATTCTCCATTTTACTCGATCTCCTAAACGGTTAAAGATAGGACATCGCTGTTTTCACCAGTGGATTTAGCACCTCATTTTACATAAAATAAGTCCTATTAGTCTACTCTCAAAAGTTGATAAAGGTACAAACGAATAAAATGTTTATATATCACATTATCAAATATCTATTATTCTCCATTTTACTCGATCTCCTAAACGGTTAAAGATAGGACATCGCGGTTTTCACCAGTGGATTTAGCACCTCATTTTACATAAAATAAGTCCTATTAGTCTACTCTCAAAAGTTGATAAAGGTACAAACGAATAAAATGTTTATATATCACATTATCAAATATCTATTATTCTCCATTTTACTCGATATCCTAAACGGTTAAAGATAGGACATCGCGGTTTTCACCAGTGGATTTAGCACCTCATTTTACATAAAATAACTTCTATAAGTCTACTCTCAAGAGTTGATAAAGGTACAAACGAATAAAATGTTTATATATCACATTTTCAAATATCTATTAATATCCATTTTACTCGATATCCTAAACGGTTAAAGATAGGACATCGCGGTTTTCACTAGTGGATTTAGCACCTCATTTTACATATAATAAGTCCTATAAGTCTACTCCTTAGAGTTGATAAAGGTGCAAACGAATAAAATGTTTATATATCACATTTTCAAATATCTATTAATATCCATTTTACTCGATCACCTAAACTGTTCAAGATAGGACATCGCGGTTTTCACCAGCGGATTTAGCACCTCATTTTACATAGAATAAGTTCTATAAGTCGACTCTTAAGAGTTGATAAAGGTACAAACGAATAAAATGTTTATATATCACATTTTCAAATATCTATTATTCTCCATTTTACTCGATCTCCTAAACGGTTAAAAATAGGACATCGCGGTTTTTACCAGTGGATTATCACCTCATTTTACATAAAACAAGTCCTATAAGTCTACTCTTTAGAGTTGATAAAGGTACAAACGAATAAAATGTTTATATATCACATTTTCAAATATCTATTATTCTCCATTTTACTCGATCTCCTAAACGGTTAAATATAGGACATCGCGGATTTCACCAGTGGATCTAGCTCCTCATTTTACATAAAATAAGGCCTATAAGTCTACTCTCAAGAGTTGATAAAGGTACAAACGAATAAAATGTTTATATATCACATTTTCAAATATCTATTATTCTGCAATTTACTCGATCTCCTAAACGGTTAAAGATAGGACATCGCGGTTGTAACCAGTGGATTTAGCACCTCATTTTACTTAAAATAAGTCTTATAAGTCTACTATCAAGAGTTGATAAAGGTACAAACGAATAAAATGTTTATATATCACATTATAAAATATCTATTATTCTCTATTTTACTCGATCTCCTAAACGGTTAAAGATAGGACATCGCGGTTTTCACTAGTGGATTTAGCACCTCATTTTACATAAAATAACTCCTATAAGTCTACTCTCAAGAGTTGATAAAGGTACAAACGAATAAAATGTTTATATATCACATTTTCAAATATCTATTAATATCCATTTTACTCGATATCCTAAACGGTTAAAGATAGGACATCGCGGTTGTAACCAGTGGATTTAGCACCTCATTTTACATAAAATAGGTCCTATAAGTCTACTCTCAAAAGTTGATAAAGGTACAAACGAATAATATGTTTATATATCACATTTTCAAATATCTATTAATATCCATTTTACTCGATCTCGTAAACGGTTAAAGATAGGACATCGCGGTTTTCACCAGTGGATTTAGCACCTCATTTTACATAAAATAAGTCCTATAAGTCTACTCTTTAGAGTTGATAAAGGTACAAACGAACAAAATGTTTATATATCACATTTTCAAATATCTATTATTTTCCATTTTACTCGATCTCCTAAACGGTTAAAGATAGGACATCGCGGTTTTCACCAGTGGATTTAGCACCTCATTTTACATGAAATAAGTCTTATAAGTCTACTCTCAAGATTTGATAAAGGTACAAACGAATAAAATGTTTATATATCACATTATCAAATATCTATTATCCTCCATTTTACTCGATCTCCTAAACGGTTAAAGATAGGACATCGCGGTTTTTACCAGTAGATTTAGCACCTCATTTTACATGAAATAAGTCCTATAAGTCTACTCTCAAGAGTTGATAAAGGTACAAACGAATAAAATTTATATATATCACATTTTCAAATATCTATTATTCTCCATTTTACTCGATCTCCTAAACGGTTAAAGATAGGACATCGCGGTTTTCACCATTACATTAAGCACCTCATTTTACATAAAACAAGTCCTATAAGTCTACTCTATAGAGTTGATAAAGGTACAAACGAATAATATGTTTATATATCACATTTTCAAATATCTATTATTCTCCATTTTACTCGATCTCCTAAACGGTTAAAGATAGGACATCGCGGATTTCACCAGTGGATCTAGCACCTCATTTTACATAAAATAAGGCCTATAAGTCTACTCTCAAAAGTTGATAAAGGTACAAACGAATAATATGTTTATATATCACATTTTCAAATATCTATTATTCTCCATTTTACCCGATCTCCTAAACGGTTAAAGATAGGACATCGAGGTTTTCACCAGTGGATTCAGCACCTCATTTTACATAAAATAGGTCCTATAAGTCTACTCTCAAGAGTTAATAAAGGTAAAAACGAATAAAATGTTTATATATCACATTTTCAAATATCTATTAATATCCATTTTACTCGATCTCCTAAACGGTTAAAGATAGGACATCGCGGTTTTCACCAGTGGATTTAGCACCTCATTTTACATAAAATAACTCCTATAAGTCTACTCTCAAGAGTTGATAAAGGTACAAACGAATAAAATGTTTATATATCACATTTTCAAGTATCGATTAATATCCATTTTACTCGAATTTATATATATCACATTTTCAAATATCTAATATTCTCCATTTTACTCGATCTCCTAAACGGTTAAAGATAGGACATCGCGGTTTTCACCAGTACATTAAGCACCTCATTTTACATAAAACAAGTCCTATAAGTCTACTCTTTAGAGTTGATAAAGGTACAAACGAATAATATGTTTATATATCACATTTTCAAATATCTATTATTCTCCATTTTACCCGATCTCCTAAACGGTTAAAGATAGGACATCGAGGGTTTCACTAGTGGATTCAGCACCTCATTTTACATAAAATAAGGCCTATAAGTCTACTCTCAAAAGTTGATAAAGGTACAAACGAATAATATGTTTATATATCACATTTTCAAATATCTATTATTCTCCATTTTACCCGATCTCCTAAACGGTTAAAGATAGGACATCGAGGGTTTCACCAGTGGATTCAGCACCTCATTTTACATAAAATAGGTCCTATAAGTCTACTCTTTAGAGTTGATAAAGGTACAAACGAATAAAATGTATATATATCACATTTTCAAATTTCTATTATTCTCTATTTTACTCGATCTCCTAAACGGTTAAAGATAGGACATCGCGGTTTTCACCAGTGGATTTAGCACCTCATTTTACATAAAATAGGTTCTATAAGTCTACTCTCAAAAGTTGATAAAGGTACAAACGAATAAAATGTTTATATATCACATTTTCAAATATCTATTATTCTCCATTTTACCCGATCTCCTAAACGGTTAAAGATAGGACATCGAGGTTTTCACCAGTGGATTTAGCACCTCATTTTACATAAAATAGGTCCTATAAGTCAACTCTCAAAAGTTGATAAAGGTACAAACGAATAAAATGTTTATATATCACGTTATAAAATATCAATTATTCTCCATTTTACTCGATTCCTAAACGGTTAAAAATAGGACATCGCGGTTTTCACCAGTGGATTTAGCACCTTATTTTACATAAAATAACTCCTATAAGTCTACTCTTAAGAGTTGATAAAGGTACAAACGAATAAAATGTTTATATATCACATTTTCCAATATCGATTAATATCCATTTTACTCGATATCCTAAACGGTTAAAGATAGGACATCGTGGTTTTCACCAGTGGATTTAGCACCTCATTTTACATATAATAAGTCCTGTTAGTCTACTCTCAAAAGTTGATAAAGGTACAAACGAACAAAATGTTTTTATATCACATTTTCAAATATCTATTATTCTCCATTTTACTCGATCTCCTAAACGGTTCAAGATAGGACATCGCGGTTTTCACCAGTGGATTAAGCACCTCATTTTACATAAAATAGGTCCTATAAGTCAACTCTCAAAAGTTGATAAAGGTACAAACGAATAAAATGTTTATATATCACATTTTCAAGTATCGATTAATATCCATTTTACTCGATATCCTAAACGGTTAAAGATAGGACATCGTGGTTTTCACCAGTGGATTTAGCACCTTATTTTACATATAATAAGTCCTATTAGTCTTCTCTCAAAAGTTGATAAAGGTACAAACGAATAAAATGTTTATATATCACATTTTCAAATATCTATTAATATCCAGTTTACTCGATCACCTAAACGGATCAAGATAGGACATCGGGGTTTTTACCAGTGGATTTAGCACCTCATTTTACATAAAATAAGTCCTATAAGTCTACCCTCAAGAGTTGATCAAGGTACAAACGAACAAAATGTTTATATATCACATTTTCAAATATCTATTATTCTCCATTTTACTCGATCTCCTAAACGGTTCAAGATAGGACATCGCGGTTTTCACCAGTGAATTAAGCACCTCATTTTACATAAAATAAGTCTTATAAGTCTACTCTTTAGAGTTGATAAAGGTACAAACGAACAAAATGTTTATATATCACATTTTCAAATATCTATTATTCTCCATTTTACTCGAACTCCTAAACGGTTAAAGATAGGACATCGCGGTTTTTACCAGTGGATTTAGCACCTCATTTTACATAAAATAGGTCCTATAAGTCTACTCTCAAGAGTTGATAAAGGTAAAAACGAATAAAATGTTTATATATCACATTTTCAAATTTCTATTATTCTCCATTTTACTGGATCTCCTAAACGGTTAAAGATAGGACATCGCGGTTTTCACCAGTGGATTAAGCACCTCATTTTACATAAAATAGGTCCTATAAGTCTACTCTCAAGAGTTGATAAAGGTAAAAACGAATAAAATGTTTATATATCACATTTTCAAATTTCTATTATTCTCCATTTTACTGGATCTCCTAAACGGTTAAAGATAGGACATCGCGGTTTTCACCAGTGGATTTAGCACCTCATTTTACATAAAATAGGTCCTATAAGTCTACTCTCAAGAGTTGATAAAGGTAAAAACGAATAAAATGTTTATATATCACATTTTCAAATTTCTATTATTCTCCATTTTACTGGATCTCCTAAACGGTTAAAGATAGGACATCGCGGTTTTTACCAGTGGATTTAGCACCTCATTTTACATAAAATAGGTCCTATAAGTCTACTCTCAAGAGTTGATAAAGGTAAAAACGAATAAAATGTTTATATATCACATTTTCAAATTTCTATTATTCTCTATTTTACTCGATCTCCTAAACGGTTAAAGATAGGACATCGCGGTTTTCACCAGTGGATTTAGCACCTCATTTTACATAAAATAGGTCCTATAAGTCTACTCTCAAGAGTTGATAAAGGTAAAAACGAATAAAATGTTTATATATCACATTTTCAAATTTCTATTATTCTCTATTTTACTCGATCTCCTAAACGGTTAAAGATAGGACATCGCAGTTTTCACCAGTGGATTTAGCACCTCATTTTACATAAAATAGGTCCTATAAGTCAACTCTCAAAAGTTGATAAAGGTACAAACGAATAAAATGTTTATATATCACATTTTCAAATATCTATTATTCTCCATTTTACCCGATCTCCTAAACGGTTAAAGATAGGACATCGCGGTTTTTACCAGTGGATTTAGCACCTCATTTTACATAAAATAGGTCCTATAAGTCAACTCTCAAAAGTTGATAAAGGTACAAACGAATAAAATGTTTATATATCACGTTATAAAATATCAATTATTCTCCATTTTACTCGATTCCTAAACGGTTAAAAATAGGACATCGCGGTTTTCACCAGTGGATTTAGCACCTTATTTTACATAAAATAACTCCTATAAGTCTACTCTTAAGAGTTGATAAAGGTACAAACGAATAAAATGTTTATATATCACAATTTCAAATATCGATTAATATCCATTTTACTCGATATCCTAAACGGTTAAAGATAGGACATCGTGGTTTTCACCAGTGGATTTAGCACCTCATTTTACATATAATAAGTCCTATTAGTCTACTCTCAAAAGTTGATAAAGGTACAAACGAATAAAATGTTTATATATCACATTTTCAAATATCTATTAATATCCATTTTACTCGATCACCTAAACGGTTCAAGATAGGACATCGGGGTTTTCACCAGTGGATTTAGCACCTCATTTTACATAAAATAAGTCCTATAAGTCTACTCTCAAGAGTTGATCAAGGTACAAACGAACAAAATGTTTATATATCACATTTTGAAATATCTATTAATATCCATTTTACTCGATCACCTAAACGGTTCAAGATAGGACATCGGGGTTTTCACCAGTGGATTTAGCACCTCATTTTACATAAAATAAGTCCTACAAGTCTACTCTCAAGAGTTGATCAAGGTACAAACGAACAAAATCTTTATATATCACATTTTCAAATATCTATTATTCTCCATTTTACTCGATCTCCTAAACGGTTCAAGATAGGACATCGCGGTTTTCACCAGTGGATTAAGCACCTCATTTTACATAAAATAAGTCCTATAAGTCTACTCTTTAGTGTTGATAAAGGTACAAACGAACAAAATGTTTATGTATCACATTTTCAAATATCAATTATTCTTCATTTTACTCGAACTCCTAAACGGTTAAAGATAGGACATCGCGGTTTTTACCAGTAGATTTAGCACCTCATTTTACATGAAATAAGTCTTATAAGTCTATTCTCAAGAGTTGATAAAGGTACAAACGAATTAAATGTTTATATATCACATTATCAAATATCTATTATTCTCCATTTTACTCGATCTGCTAAACGGCTAAAGATAGGACATCGCGGTTTTCACCAGTGGATTTAGCACCTCATTTTACATAAAACAGGTCCTATAAGTCTACTCTCAAGAGTTGATAAAGGTAAAAACGAATAAAATGTTTATATATCACATTTTCAAATTTCTATTATTCTCCATTTTACTCGATCTCCTAAACGGTTAAAGATAGGACATCGCGGTTTTCACCAGTGGATTTAGCACCTCATTTTACATATAATAAGTCCTATTAGTCTACTCTCAAAAGTTGATAAAGGTACAAACGAATAAAATGTTTATATATCACATTTTCAAATATCTATTAATATCCATTTTACTCGATCACCTAAACGGTTCAAGATAGGACATCGGGGTTTTCACCAGTGGATTTAGCACCTCATTTTACATAAAATAAGTCCTATAAGTCTACTCTCAAGAGTTGATCAAGGTACAAACGAACAAAATGTTTATATATAACATTTTCAAATATCTATTATTCTCCATTTTACTCGATCTCCTAAACGGTTAAAGATAGGACATCGCGGTTTTTACCAGTAGATTTAGCACCTCATTTTACATGAAATAAGTCTTATAAGTCTTCTCTCAAGAGTTGATAAAGGTACAAACGAATAAAATGTTTATATATCACATTATCAAATATCTATTATTCACCATTTTACTCGATCTGCTAAACGGTTAAAGATAGGACATCGCGGTTTTCACCAGTGGATTCAGCACCTCATTTTACATAAAATAGGTCCTATAAGTCTACTCTCAAGAGTTGATAAAGGTTAAAACGAATAAAATGTTTATATATCACATTTTCAAATATCTATTATTCTCCATTTTACTCGATCTCCTAAACGGTTCAAGATAGGACATCGCGGTTTTCACCAGTGGATTCAGCACCTCATTTTACATAAAATAGGTCCTATAAGTCTACTCTCAAGAGTTGATAAAGGTACAAACGAATAAAATGTTTATATATCACATTTTCAAATATCTATTATTCTCCATTTTACTCGATCTCCTAAACGGTTAAAGATAGGACATCGCGGTTTTCACCAGTGGATTAAGCACCTCATTTTACATAAAATAAGTCCTATAAGTCTATTCTTTAGAGTTGATAAAGGTACAAACGAACAAAATGATTATGTATCACATTTTCAAATATCAATTATTCTCCATTTTACTCGAACTCCTAAACGGTTAAAGATAGGACATCGCGGTTTTTACCAGTAGATTTAGCACCTCATTTTACATGAAATAAGTCTTATAAGTCTACTCTCAAGAGTTGATAAAAGTACAAACGAATAAAATGTTTATATATCATATTTTCAAATATCTATTATTCTCCATTTTACTCGATCACCTAAACGGTTCAAGATAGGACTTCGGGGTTTTCACCAGTGGAATTAGCACCTCATTTTACATAAAGTAAGTCCTATAAGTCTACTCTCAAGAGTTGATCAAGGTACAAACGAACAAAATGTTTATATATCACATTTTCAAATATCTATTATTCTCCATTTTACTCGATCTCCTAAACGGTTCAAGATAGGACATCGCAATTTTCACCAGTGGATTAAGCACCTCATTTTACATAAAATAGGTCCTATAAGTCTACTCTCAAAAGTTGATAAAGGTACAAACGAATAAAATGTTTATATATCACATTTTCAAATATCTATTATTCTCCATTTTACCCGATCTCCTAAACGGTTAAAGATAGGACATCGAGGTTTTCACCAGTGGATTCAGCACCTCATTTTACATGAAATAAGTCTTATAAGTCTACTCTCAAGATTTGATAAAGGTACAAACGAATAAAATGTATATATATCACATTATCAAATATCTATTATTCTCCATTTTACTCGATCTGCTAAACGGTTAAAGATAGGACATCGCGGTTTTCACCAGTGGATTTAGCACCTCATTTTACATAAAATAGGTCCTATAAGTCTACTCTCAAAAGTTGATAAAGGTACAAACGAATAAAATGTTTATATATCACATTTTCAAATATCTATTATTCTCCATTTTACCCGATCTCCTAAACGGTTAAAGATAGGACATCGAGGTTTTCACCAGTGGATTCAGCACCTCATTTTACATGAAATAAGTCTTATAAGTCTACTCTCAAGATTTGATAAAGGTACAAACGAATAAAATGTATATATATCACATTATCAAATATCTATTATTCTCCATTTTACTCGATCTCCTAAACGGTTAAAGATAGGACATCGCGGTTTTTACCAGTAGCTTTAGCACCTTATTTTACATGAAATAAGTCTTATAAGTCTACTCTCAAGAGTTGATAAAGGTACAAACGAATAAAATATTTATATATCACATTATCAAATATCTATTATTCTCCATTTTACTCGATCTCCTAAACGGTTAAAGATATTACATCGAGGTTTTCACCAGTGGATTTAGCACCTCATTTTACATAAAACAGGTCCTATAAGTCTACTCTCAAAAGTTGATAAAGGTACAAACGAATAAAATGTTTATATATCACATTTTCAAATATCTATTATTCTCCATTTTACCCGATCTCCTAAACGGTTAAAGATAGGACATCTAGGTTTTCACCAGTGGATTTAGCACCTCATTTTACATAAAATAGGTCCTATAAGTCTACTTTCAAAAGTTGATAAAGGTACAAACGAATAAAATGTTTATATATCACATTTTCAAATATCTATTATTCTCCATTTTACCCGATCTCCTAAACGGTTAAAGATAGGACATCGAGGTTTTCACCAGTAGATTTAGCACCTCATTTTACATAAAATAGGTCCTATAAGTCAACTCTCAAAAGTTGATAAAGGTACAAACGAATAAAATGTTTATATATCACGTTATAAAATATCTATTATTCTCCATTTTACTCGATCTCCTAAACGGTTGAAGATAGGACATCGCGGTTTTCACCAGTGGATTTAGCACCTCATTTTACATAAAATAACTCCTATAAGACTAATCTCAAGAGTTGATAAAGGTACAAACAAATAAAATGTTTATATATCACAATTTCAAATATCGATTAATATCCATTTTACTCGATATCCTAAACGGTTAAAAATAGGACATCGTGGTTTTCACCAGTGGATTTAGCACCTCATTTTACAGATAATAAGTCCTATTAGTCTTCTCTCAAAATTTGATAAAGGTACAAACGAATAAAATGTTTTTATATCACATTGTCAAATATCTATTAATATCCATTTTACTCGATCACCTAAACGGTTCAAGATAGGACATCGGGGTTTTCACCAGTGGATTTAGCACCTCATTTTACATAAAATAAGTCCTATAAGTCTACTCTCAAGAGTTGATGAAGGTACAAACGAACAAAATGTTTATATATCACATTTTCAAATATCTATTATTCTCCATTTTACTCGATCTTCTAAACGGTTCAAGATAGGACATCGCAATTTTCACCAGTGGATTAAGCACCTCATTTTACATAAAATAAGTCCTATAAGTCTACTCTTTAGAGTTGATAAAGGTACAAACGAACAAAATGTTTATATATCACATTTTCAAATATCTATTATTCTCCATTTTACTCGATCTCCTAAACGGTTAAAGATAGGACATCGCGGTTTTCACCAGTGGATTTAGCACCTCATTTTACATGAAATAAGTCTTATAAGTCTACTCTCAAGAGTTGATAAAGGTACAAACGAATTAAATGTTTATATATCACATTATCAAATATCTATTATTCTCCATTTTACTCGATCTGCTAAACGGTTAAAGATAGGACATCGCGGTTTTTACCAGTAGATTTAGCACCTCATTTTACATAAAATAGGTCCTAGAAGTCTACTCTCAAAAGTTGATAAAGGTACAAACGAATAAAATGTTTATATATCACATTATCAAATATCTATTATTCTCCATTTTACTCGATCTGCTAAACGGTTAAAGATAGGACATCGCGGTTTTCACCAGTGGATTTAGCACCTCATTTTACATAAAATAGGTCCTATAAGTCTACTCTCAAAAGTTGATAAAGGTACAAACGAATAAAATGTTTATATATCACATTTTCAAATATCTATTATTCTCTATTTTACCCGATCTCCTAAACGGTTAAAGATAGGACATCGAGGTTTTCACCAGTGGATTCAGCACCTCATTTTACATAAAATAGGTCCTATAAGTCTACTCTCAAGAGTTGATAAAGGTAAAAACGAATAAAATGTTTATATATCACATTTTCAAATATCTATTATTCTCCATTTTACTCGATCTCCTAAACGGTTCAAGATAGGACATCGCGGTTTTCACCAGTGGATTCAGCACCTCATTTTACATAAAATAGGTCCTATAAGTCTACTCTCAAGAGTTGATAAAGGTAAATACGAACAAAATGTTTATATATCACATTTTCAAATATCTATTATTCTCCATTTTACTAGATCTCCTAAACGGTTCAAGATAGGACATCGCGGTTTTCACCAGTGGATTAAGCACCTCATTTTACATAAAATAAGTCCTATAAGTCTACTCTTTAGAGTTGATAAAGGTACAAACGAACAAAATGTTTATATATCACATTTTCAAATATCTATTATTCTCCATTTTACTCGAACTCCTAAACGGTTAAAGATAGGACATCGAGGTTTTCACCAGTGGATTTAGCACCTCATTTTACATAAAATAAGTCCTATAAGTCTACTCTCAAGAGTTGATCAAGGTGCAAACGAACAAAATGTTTATATATCACATTTTCAAATATCAATTATTCTCCATTTTACTCGAACTCCTAAACGGTTAAAGATAGGACATCGCGGTTTTTACCAGTAGATTTAGCACCTCATTTTACATGAAATAAGTCTTATAAGTCTACTCTCAAGAGTTGATAAAGGTACAAACGAATTAAATGTTTATATATCACATTATCAAATATCTATTATTCTCCATTTTACTCGATCTGCTAAACGGTTAAAGATAGGACATCGCGGTTTTCACCAGTGGATTTAGCACCTCATTTTACATAAAATAGGTCCTATAAGTCTACTCTCAAGAGTTGATAAATGTAAAAACGAATAAAATGTTTATATATCACATTTTCAAATTTCTATTATTCTCCATTTTACTCGATCTCCTAAACGGTTAAAGATAGGACATCGCGGTTTTCACCAGTGGAGTTAGCACCTCATTTTACATAAAATAGGTCCTATAAGTCTACTCTCAAGAGTTGATAAAGGTAAAAACGAATAAAATGTTTATATATCACATTTTCAAATTTCTATTATTCTCTATTTTACTCGATCTCCTAAACGGTTAAAGATAGGACATCGCGGTTTTCACCAGTGGATTTAGCACCTCATTTTACATAACATAGGTCCTATAAGTCAACTCTCAAAAGTTGATAAAGGTACAAACGAATAAAATGTTTATATATCACGTTATAAAATATCTATTATTCTCCATTTTACTCGATCTCCTAAACGGTTAAAGATAGGACATCGCGGTTTTCACCAGTGGATTTAGCACCTCATTTTACATAAAATAACTCCTGTAAGTCTACTCTTAAGAGTTGATAAAGGTACAAACGAATAAAATGTTTATATATCACATTTTCAAATATCGATTAATATCCATTTTACTCGATATCCTAAACGGTTAAAGATAGGACATCGTGGTTTTCACCAGTGGATTTAGCACCTCATTTTACATATAATAAGTCCTATTAGTCTACTCTCAAAAGTTGATAAAGGTACAAACGAATAAAATGTTTATATATCACGTTTTCAAATATCTATTAATATCCATTTTACTCGATCACCTAAACGGTTCAAGATAGGACATCGGGGTTTTCACAAGTGGATTTAGCACCTCATTTTACATAAAATAAGTCCTATAAGTCTACTCTCAAGAGTTGATCAAGGTACAAACGAACAAAATGTTTATATATCACATTTTCAAATATCTATTATTCTCCATTTTACTCGATCTCCTAAACGGTTCAAGATAGGACATCGCGGTTTTCACCAGTGGATTAAGCACCTCATTTTACATAAAATAAGTCCTATAAGTCTATTCTTTAGAGTTGATAAAGGTACAAACGAACAAAATGATTATGTATCACAATTTCAAATATCAATTATTCTCCATTTTACTCGAACTCCTAAACGGTTAAAGATAGGACATCGCGGTTTTTACCAGTAGATTTAGCACCTCATTTTACATGAAATAAGTCTTATAAGTCTACTCTCAAGAGTTGATAAAGGTACAAACGAATAAAATGTTTATATATCACATTTTCAAATATCTATTATTCTCCATTTTACTCGATCACCTAAACGGTTCAAGATAGGACTTCGGGGTTTTCACCAGTGGAATTAGCACCTCATTTTACATAAAATAAGTCCTATAAGTCTACTCTCAAGAGTTGATCAAGGTACAAACGAACAAAATGTTTATATATCACATTTTCAAATATCTATTATTCTCCATTTTACTCGATCTCCTAAACGGTTCAAGATAGGACATCGCAATTTTCACCAGTGGATTAAGAACCTCATTTTACATAAAATAAGTCCTATAAGTCTACTCTCAAGAGTTGATCAAGGTACAAACGAACAAAATGTTTATATATAACATTTTCAAATATCTATTAATATCCATTTTACTCGATCTCCTAAACGGTTCAAGATAGGACATCGGGGTTTTCACCAGTGGATTATGCACCTCATTTTACATAAAATAAGTCCTATAAGTCTACTCTCAAGAGTTGATCAAGGTACAAACGAACAAAATGTTTATATATAACATTTTCAAATATCTATTATTTTCCATTTTACTCGATCTCCTAAACGGTTAAAGATAGGACATCGCGGTTTTTACCAGTAGATTTAGCACCTCATTTTACATGAAATAAGTCTTATAAGTCTACTCTCAAGAGTTGATAAAGGTACAAACGAATAAAATGTTTATATATCACATTATCAAATATCTATTATTCTCCATTTTACTCGATCTGCTAAACGGTTAAAGATAGGACATCGCGGTTTTCACCAGTGGATTTAGCACCTCATTTTACATAAAATAGGTCCTATAAGTCTACTCTCAAAAGTTGATAAAGGTACAAACGAATAAAATGTTTATATATCACATTTTCAAATATCTATTATTCTCCATTTTACCCGATCTCCTAAACGGTTAAAGATAGGACATCGAGGTTTTCACCAGTGGATTCAGCACCTCATTTTACATAAAATAGGTCCTATAAGTCTACTCTCAAGAGTTGATAAAGTTAAAAACGAATAAAATGTTTATATATCACATTTTCAAATATCTATTAATATCCATTTTACTCGATCTCCTAAACGGTTAAAGATAGGACATCGCGGTTTTCACCAGTGGATTTAGCACCTCATTTTACATGAAATAAGTCTTATAAGTCTACTCTCAAGATTTGATAAAGGTACAAACGAATAAAATGTATATATATCACATTATCAAATATCTATTATTCTCCATTTTACTCGATCTCCTAAACGGTTAAAGATAGGACATCGCGGTTTTTACCAGTAGCTTTAGCACCTCATTTTACATGAAATAAGTCTTATAAGTCTACTCTCAAGAGTTGATAAAGGTACAAACGAATAAAATATTTATATATCACATTATCAAATATCTATTAATCTCCATTTTACTCGATCTCCTAAACGGTTAAAGATAGGACATCGAGGTTTTCACCAGTGGATTTAGCACCTCATTTTACATAAAACAGGTCCTATAAGTCTACTCTCAAAAGTAGATAAAGGTACAAACGAATAAAATGTTTATATATCACATTTTCAAATATCTATTATTCTCCATTTTACCCGATCTCCTAAACGGTTAAAGATAGGACATCTAGGTTTTCACCAGTGGATTTAGCACCTCATTTTACATAAAATAGGTCCTATAAGTCTACTTTCAAAAGTTGATAAAGGTACAAACGAATAAAATGTTTATATATCACATTTTCAAATATCTATTATTCTCCATTTTACCCGATCTCCTAAACGGTTAAAGATAGGACATCGAGGTTTTCACCAGTGGATTTAGCACCTCATTTTACATAAAATAGGTCCTATAAGTCAACTCTCAAAAGTTGATAAAGGTACAAACGAATAAAATGTTTATATATCACGTTATAAAATATCTATTATTCTCCATTTTACTCGATCTCCTAAACGGTTGAAGATAGGACATCGCGGTTTTCACCAGTGGATTTAGCACCTCATTTTACATAAAATAACTCCTATAAGTCTAATCTCAAGAGTTGATAAAGGTACAAACAAATAAAATGTTTATATATCACAATTTCAAATATCGATTAATATCCATTTTACTCGATATCCTAAACGGTTAAAAATAGGACATCGTGGTTTTTACCAGTGGATTTAGCACCTCATTTTACAGATAATAAGTCCTATTAGTCTTCTCTCAAAATTTGATAAAGGTACAAACGAATAAAATGTTTTTATATCACATTGTCAAATATCTATTAATATCCATTTTACTCGATCACCTAAACGGTTCAAGATAGGACATCGGGGTTTTCACCAGTGGATTTAGCACCTCATTTTACATAAAATAAGTCCTATAAGTCTACTCTCAAGAGTTAATCAAGGTACAAACGAACAAAATGTTTATATAACACATTTTCAAATATCTATTATTCTCCATTTTACTCGAACTCCTAAACGGTTAAAGATAGGACATCGCGGTTTTTACCAGTAGATTTAGCACCTCATTTTACATGAAATAAGTCTTATAAGTCTACTCTCAAGAGTTGATAAAGGTAAAAACGAATAAAATGTTTATATATCACATTTTCAAATATCTATTAATATCCATTTTACTCGATCTCCTAAACGGTTAAAGATAGGACATCGCGGTTTTCACCAGTGGATTTAGCACCTCATTTTACATAAAATAAGTCCTATAAGTCTACTTTTTAGAGTTAATAAAGGTACAAACGAACAAAATGTTTATATATCACATTTTCAAATATCTTTTATTTTCCATTTTACTCGATCTCCTAAACGGTTAAAGATAGGACATCGCGGTTTTCACCAATGGATTTAGCACCTCATTTTACATAAAATAACTCCTATAAGTCTACTCTCAAGAGTTGATAAAGGTACAAACAAATAAAATGTTTATATATCACATTTTCAAATATCTATTATTCTCCATTTTACCCGATCTCCTAAAGGGTTAAAGATAGGACATCGAGGTTTTCACCAGTGGATTTAGCACCTCATTTTACATAAAATAGGTCCTATAAGTCAACTCTCAAAAGTTGATTAAGGTACAAACGAATAAAATGTTTATATATCACATTATCAAATATCAATTATTCTCCATTTTACTCGAACTCCTAAACGGTTAAAGATAGGACATCGCGGTTTTTACCAATAGATTTAGCACCTCATTTTACATGAAATAAGTCTTATAAGTCTACTCTCAAGAGTTGATAAAGGTACAAACGAATTAAATGTTTATATATCACATTATCAAATATCTATTATTCTCCATTTTACTCGATCTGCTAAACGGTTAAAGATAGGACATCGCGGTTTTTACCAGTGGATTTAGCACCTCATTTTACATAAAATAGGTCCTATAAGTCTACTCTCAAGAGTTGATAAAGGTAAAAACGAATAAAATGTTTATATATCACATTTTCAAATTTCTATTATTCTCCATTTTACTCGATCTCCTAAACGGTTAATGATAGGACATCGCGGTTTTCACCAGTGGATTTAGCACCTCATTTTACATAAAATAGGTCCTATAAGTCTACTCTCAAGAGTTGATAAAGGTAAAAACGAATAAAATGTTTATATATCACATTTTCAAATTTCTATTATTCTCTATTTTACTCGATCTCCTAAACGGTTAAAGATAGGACATCGCGGTTTTCACCAGTGGATTTAGCACCTCATTTTACATAAAATAGGTCCTATAAGTCTACTCTCAAAAGTTGATAAAGGTACAAACGAATAAAATGTTTATATATCACATTTTCTAATATCTATTATTCTCCATTTTACCCGATCTCCTAAACGGTTAAAGATTGGACATCGAGGTTTTCACCAGTGGATTTAGCACCTCATTTTACATAAAATAGGTCCTATAAGTCAACTCTCAAAAGTTGATAAAGGTACAAACGAATAAAATGTTTATATATCACGTTATAAAATATCTATTATTCTCCATTTTACTCGATCTCCTAAACGGTTAAAGATAGGACATCGCGGTTTTCACCAGTGGATTTAGCACCTCATTTTACATAAAATAACTCCTATAAGTCTACTCTTAAGAGTTGATAAAGGTACAAACGAATAAAATGTTTATATATCACATTTTCAAATATCGATTAATATCCATTTTACTCGATATCCTAAACGGTTAAAGATAGGACATCGTGGTTTTCACCAGTGGATTTAGCACCTCATTTTACATATAATAAGTCCTATTAGTCTACTCTCAAAAGTTGATAAAGGTACAAACGAATAAAATGTTTATATATCACATTTTCAAATATCTATTATTCTCCATTTTACCCGATCTTCTAAACGGTTAAAGATAGGACATCGAGGTTTTCACCAGTGGATTTAGCACCTTATTTTGCATAAAATAGGTCCTATAAGTCAACTCTCAAAAGTTGATAAAGGTACAAACGAATAAAATGTTTATATATCACGTTATAAAATATCTATTATTCTCCATTTTACTCGATCTCCTAAACTGTTAAAGATAGGACATCGCGGTTTTCACCAGTGGATTTAGCACCTCATTTTACATAAAATAAGTCCTATAAGTCTACTTTTTAGAGTTAATAAAGGTACAAACGAACAAAATGTTTATATATCACATTTTCAAATATCTATTATTTTCCATTTTACTCGATATCCTAAACGGTTAAAGATAGGACATCGTGGTTTTCACCAGTGGATTTGGCACCTCATTTTACATATAATAAGTCCTATTAGTCTACTCTCAAAAGTTGATAAAGGTACAAACGAATAAAATGTTTATATATCACATTTTCAAATATCTATTAATATCCATTTTACTCGATCACCTAAACGGTTCAAGATAGGACATCGGGGTTTTCAAGAGTGGATTTAGCACCTCATTTTACATAAAATAAGTCCTATAAGTCTACTCTCAAGAGTTGATCAAGGTACAAACGAACAAAATGTTTATATATCACATTTTCAAATATCTATTATTCTCCATTTTACTCGATCTCCTAAACGGTTCAAGATAGGACATCGCGGTTTTCACCAGTGGATTAAGCACCTCATTTTACATAAAATAAGTCCTATAAGTCTACTCTTTAGAGTTGATAAAGGTACAAACGAACAAAATGTTTTTGTATCACATTTTCAAATATCAATTATTCTCCATTTTACTCGAACTCCTTAACGGTTAAAGATAGGACATCGCGGTTTTTACCAGTAGATTTAGCACCTCATTTTACATGAAATAAGTCTTATAAGTCTACTCTCAAGAGTTGATAAAGGTACATACGAATTAAATGTTTATATATCACATTATCAAATATCTATTATTCTCCATTTTACTCGATTTGCTAAACGGTTAAAGATAGGACATCGCGGTTTTTACCAGTAGATTTAGCACCTCATTTTACATGAAATAAGTCTTATAAGTCTACTCTCAAGAGTTGATAAAGGTACAAACGAATAAAATGTTTATATATCACATTTTCAAATATCTATTATTCTCCATTTTACTCGATCACCTAAACGGTTCAAGATAGGACATCGGGGTTTTCACCAGTGGATTTAGCACCTCATTTTACATAAAATAAGTCCTATAAGTCTACTCTCAAGAGTTGATCAAGGTACAAACGAACAAAATGTTTATATATCACATTTTCAAATATCTATTATTCTCCATTTTACTCGATCTCCTAAACGGTTAAAGATAGGACATCGCGGTTTTTACCAGTAGATTTAGCACCTCATTTTACATGAAATAAGTCTTATAAGTCTACTCTCAAGAGTTGATAAAGGTATAAACGAATTAAATGTTTATATATCACATTATCAAATATCTATTATTCTCCATTTTACTCGATCTGCTAAACGGTTAAAGATAGGACATCGCGGTTTTCACCAGTGGATTTAGCACCTCATTTTACATAAAATAGGTCCTATAAGTCTACTCTCAAGAGTTGATAAAGGTAAAAACGAATAAAATGTTAATATATCACATTTTCAAATTTCTATTATTCTCCATTTTACTCGATCTCCTAAACGGTTAAAGATAGGACACCGCGGTTTTCACCAGTGGATTTAGCACCTCATTTTACATAAAATAGGTCCTATAAGTCAACTCTCAAAAGTTGATAAAGGTACAAACGAATAAAATGTTTATATATCACGTTATAAAATATCTATTATTCTCCATTTTACTCGATCTCCTAAACGGTTAAAGATAGGACATCGCGGTTTTCACCAGTGGATTTAGCACCTCATTTTACATAAAATAACTCCTATAAGTCTACTCTTAAGAGTTGATAAAGGTACAAACGAATAAAATGTTTATATATCACATTTTCAAATATCGATTAATATCCATTTTACTCGATATCCTAAACGGTTAAAGATAGGACATCGTGGTTTTCACCAGTGGATTTAGTACCTTATTTTACATATAATAAGTCCTATTAGTCTACTCTCAAAAGTTGATAAAGGTACAAACGAATAAAATGTTTATATATCACATTTTCAAATATCTATTAATATCCATTTTACTCGATCACCTAAACGGTTCAATATAGGACATCGGGGTTTTCACCAGTGGATTTAGCACCTCATTTTACATAAAATAAGTAATATAAGTCTACTCTCAAGAGTTGATCAAGGTACAAACGAACAAAATGTTTATATATCACATTTTCAAATATCTATTATTCTCCATTTTACTCGATCTCCTAAACGGTTCAAGATAGGACATCGCGGTTTTCACCAGTGGATTAAGCACCTCATTTTACATAAAATAAGTCCTATAAGTCTACTCTTTAGAGTTGATAAAGGTACAAACGAATAAAATGTTTATATATCACATTATCAAATATCTATTAATATCCATTTTACTCGATATCCTAAACGGTTAAAGATAGGACATCGCGGTTTTAACCAGTGGATTTAGCACCTCATTTTACATAAAATAAGTCCTATAAGTCTACTCTTAAGAGTTGATAAAGGTACAAACGAATAAAATGTTTATATATCACATTTTAAAATATCTATTATTCTCCATTTCACTCGATCTCCTAAACGGTTAAAGATAGGACATCGCGGTTTTCACCAGTGGATTTAGCACCTCATTTTACATAAAATAGGTCCTATAAGTCAACTCTCAAGAGTTGATAAAGGTACAAACGAATAAAATGTTTATATATCACATTTTCAAATAACTATTTTTATCCATTTTACTCGATCTCCTAAACGGTTCAAGATAGGACATCGCAATTTTCACCAGTGGATTAAGCACCTCATTTTACATAAAATAAGTCCTATAAGTCTACTCTTTAGAGTTGATAAAGGTACAAACGAACAAAATGTTTATATATCACATTTTCAAATATCTATTATTCTCCATTTTACTCGAACTCCTAAACGGTTAAAGATAGGACATCGCGGTTTTTACCAGTAGATTTAGCACCTCATTTTACATATAATAAGTCCTATTAGTCTACTCTCAAAAGTTGATAAAGGTACAAACGAATAAAATGTTTATATATCACATTTTCAAATATCTATTAATATCCATTTTACTCGATCTCCTAAACGGTTCAAGATAGGACATCGAAGTTTTCACCAGTGGATTTAGCACCTCATTTTACATAAAATAAGTCCTATAAGTCTACTCTTTAGAGTTGATAAAGGTACAAACGAACAAAATGTTTATATATCACATTATCAAATATCTATTAATATCCATTTTACTCGATATCCTAAACGGTTCAAGATAGGACATCGGGGTTTTCACCAGTGGATTTAGCACCTCATTTTACATAAAATAAGTCCTATAAGTCTACTCTTTAGAGTTGATAAAGGTACAAACGAACAAAATGTTTATATATCACATTATCAAATATCTATTAAGATCCATTTTACTCGATCTCCTAAACGGTTCAAGATAGGACATCGGGGTTTTCACCAGTGGATTTAGCACCTCATTTTACATAAAATAAGTCCTATAAGTCTACTCTTTAGAGTTGATAAAGGTACAAACGAATAAAATGTTTATATATCACATTATCAAATATCTATTATTCTCCATTTTACTCGATTTGCTAAACGGTTAAAGATAATACATCGCGGTTTTCACCAGTGGATTTAGCACCTCATTTTACATAAAATAGGTCCTATAAGTCTACTCTCAAGAGTTGATAAAGGTAAAAACGAATAAAATGTTTGTATATCACATTTTCAAATTTTTATTATTCTCCATTTTACTCGATCTCCTAAACGGTTAAAGATTGGACATCGAGGTTTTCACCAGTGGATTTAGCACCTCATTTTACATAAAATAGGTCCTATAAGTCAACTCTCAAAAGTTGATAAAGGTACAAACGAATAAAGTGTTTATATATCACATTATCAAATATCTATTATTCTCCATTTTACTCGATCTGCTAAACGGTTAAAGATAGGACATCGCGGTTTTCACCAGTGGATTTAGCACCTCATTTTACATAAAATAGGTCCTATAAGTCTACTCTCAAGAGTTGATAAAGGTAAAAACGAATAAAATGTTTATATATCACATTTTCAAATTTCTATTATTCTCCATTTTACTCGATCTCCTAAACGGTTAAAGATAGGACATCGCGGTTTTCACCAGTGGATTTAGCACCTCATTTTACATATAATAAGTCCTATAAGTCTACTCTTTAGAGTTGATAAAGGTACAAACGAACAAAATGTTTATATATCACATTTTCAAATATTTATTTTTCTCCATTTTATTCGATCTCCTATACGGTTCAAGATAGGACATCGCGGTTTTCACCAGTGGATTTAGCACCTCATTTTACATAAAATAAGTCCTATAAGTCTACTCTTAAGAGTTGATAAAGGTACAAACGAATAAAATGTTTAGATATCACATTATCAAATATCTATTATTCCCCATTTTACTCGATCTCCTAAACGGTTAAAGATAGGACATCGCGGTTTTCACCAGTAGATTTAGCACCTCATTTTACATGAAATAAGTCTTATAAGTCTACTCTCAAGAGTTGATAAAGGTACAAACGAATAAAATGTTTATATATCACATTTTCAAATATCTATTAATATCCATTTTACTCGATCTCCTAAACGGTTAAAGATAGGACATCGCGGTTTTCACCAGTGGATTTAGCACCTCATTTTACATAAAATAGGTCCTATAAGTCTACTCTCAAAAGTTGATAAAGGTTCAAACGAATAAAATGTTTATATATCACATTTTCAAATATCTATTATTCTCCATTTTACCCGATCTCCTAAACGGTTAAAGATTGGACATCGAGGTTTTCACCAGTGGATTTAGCACCTCATTTTACATAAAATAGGTCCTATAAGTCAACTCTCAAAAGTTGATAAAGGTACAAACGAATAAAATGTTTATATATCACGTTATATAATATCTATTATTCTCCATTTTACTCGATCTCCTAAACGGTTAAAGATAGGACATCGCGGTTTTCACAAGTGGATTTAGCACCTCATTTTACATAAAATAACTCCTATAAGTCTACTCTCAAGAGTTGATAAAGGTACAAACGAATAAAATGTTTATATATCACATTTTCAAATATCTATTAATATCCATTTTACTCGATATCCTAAACGGTTAAAGATAGGACATCGCGGTTTTCACCAGTGGATTTAGCACCTCATTTTACATATAATAAGTCCTATTAGTCTACTCTCAAAAGTTGATAAAGGTACAAACGAATAAAATGTTTATATATCACATTTTCAAATATCTATTAATATCCATTTTACTCGATCTCCTAAACGGTTCAAGATAGGACATCGGGGTTTTCACCAGTGGATTTAGCACCTCATTTTACATAAAATAAGTCCTATAATTCTACTCTTTAGAGTTGATAAAGGTACAAACGAACAAAATGTTTATATATCACATTTTCAAATATCTATTATTCTCCATTTTACTCGATCTCCTAAACGGTTAAAGATAGGACATCGCGGTTTTTACCAGTAGATTTAGCACCTCATTTTACATGAAATAAGTCTTATAAGTCTACTCTCAAGAGTTGATAAAGGTACAAACGATTAAAATGTTTATATATCACATTATCAAATATCTATTATTCTCCATTTTACTCGATCTGCTAAACGGTTAAAGATAATACATCGCGGCTTTCACCAGTGGATTTAGCACCTCATTTTACATAAAATAGGTCCTATAAGTCTACTCTCAAGAGTTGATAAAGGTAAAAACGAATAAAATGTTTATATATCACATTTTCAAATTTCTATTATTCTCCATTTTACTCGATCTCCTAAACGGTTAAAGATTGGACATCGAGGTTTTCACCAGTGGATTTAGCACCTCATTTTACATAAAATAGGTCCTATAAGTCAACTCTCAAAAGTTGATAAAGGTACAAACGAATAAAATGTTTATATATCACATTATCAAATATCTATTAATATCCATTTTACTCGATATCCTAAACGGTTAAAGATAGGACATCGCGGTTTTCACCAGTGGATTTAGCACCTCATTTTACATAAAATAACTCCTATAAGTCTACTCTCAAGAGTTGATAAAGGTACAAACGAATAAAATGTTTATATATCACATTTTCAAATATCTATTAATATCCATTTTACTCGATATCCTAAACGGTTAAAGATAGGACATCGCGGTTTTCACCAGTGGATTTAGCACCTCATTTTACATATAATAAGTCCTATTAGTCTACTCTCAAAAGTTGATAAAGGTACAAACGAATAAAATGTTTATATATCACATTTTCAAATATCTATTAATATCCATTTTACTCGATATCCTAAACGGTTAAAGATAGGACATCGCGGTTTTCACCAGTGGATTTAGCACCTCATTTTACATAAAATAACTCCTATAAGTCTACTCTCAAGAGTTGATAAAGGTACAAACGAATAAAATGTTTATATATCACATTTTCAAATATCTATTAATATCCATTTTACTCGATATCCTAAACGGTTAAAGATAGGACATCGCGGATTTCACCAGTGAATTTAGCACCTCATTTTACATAAAATAAGACCTATAAGTCTACTCTCAAGAGTTGATAAAGGTACAAACGAATAAAATGTTTATATATCACATTTTCAAGTATCTATTATTCTCCATTTTACTCGATCTCCTAAACGGTTAAAGGTAGGACATCGCGGTTTTCACCAGTGGATTTAGCACCTCATTTTACATAAAATAACTTCTATAAGTCTACTCTCAAGAGTTGATAAAGGTACAAACGAATAAAATGTTTATATATCACATTATCAAATATCTATTAATATCCATTTTACTCGATATCCTAAACGGTTAAAGATAGGACATCGCGGTTTTAACCAGTGGATTTAGCACCTCATTTTACATAAAATAAGTCCTATAAGTCTACTCTCAAGAGTTGATAAAGGTACAAACGAATAAAATGTTTATATATCACATTTTCAAATATCTATTATTCTCCATTTTACTTGATCTCCTAAACGGTTCAAGATAGGACATCGCGGTTTTCACCAGTGGATTTAGCACCTCATTTTACATAAAATAGGTCCTATAAGTCTACTCTCAAGAGTTGATAAAGGTAAAAACGAATAAAATGTTTATATATCACATTTTCAAATTTCTATTATTCTCCATTTTATTCGATCACCTAAACGGTTAAAGATAGGACATCGCGGTTTTCACCAGTGGATTTAGCACCTCATTTTACATAAAATAGGTCCTATAAGTCTACTCTCAAAAGTTGATAAAGGTACAAACGAATAAAATGTTTATATATCACATTTTCAAATATCTATTATTCTCCATTTTACTTGATCTCCTAAACGGTTCAAGATAGGACATCGCGGTTTTCACCAGTGGATTTAGCACCTCATTTTACATAAAATAGGTCCTATAAGTCAACTCTCAAGAGTTGATAAAGGTACAAACGAATAAAATGTTTATATATCACATTTTCAAATAACTATTTTTATCCATTTTACTTGATCTCCTAAACGGTTCAAGATAGGACATCGCGGTTTTCACCAGTGGATTTAGCACCTCATTTTACATAAAATAAGTCCTATAAGTCTACTCTCAAGAGTTGATAAAGGTGAAAACGAATAAAATGTTTATATATCACATTTTCAAATATCTATTATTCTCCATTTTACTCGATCTCCTAAACGGTTAAAAATAGGACATCGCGGTTTTTACCAGTGGATTTAGCACCTCATTTTACATAAAATAAGTCCTGTAAGTCTACTCTTTAGAGTTGATAAAGGTACAAACGAACAAAATGTTTATATATCACATTTTCAAATATCTATTATTCTCCATTTTACTCGATCTCCTAAACGGTTAAAGATAGGACATCGCGGTTTTTACCAGTAGATTTAGCACCTTATTTTACATGAAATAAGTCTTATAAGTCTACTCTCAAGAGTTGATAAAGGTACAAACGAATAAAATGTTTGTATATCACATTATCAAATATCTATTATTCTCCATTTTACTCGATCTGCTAAACGGTTAAAGATAGGACATCGCGGTTTTCACCAGTGGATTTAGCACCTCATTTTACATAAAATAGGTCCTATAAGTCTACTCTCAAGAGTTGATAAAGGTAAAAACGAATAAAATGTTTATATATCACATTTTCAAATTTCTATTATTCTCCATTTTATTCGATCACCTAAACGGTTAAAGATAGGACATCGCGGTTTTCACCAGTGGATTTAGCACCTCATTTTACATAAAATAGGTCCTATAAGTCTACTCTCAAAAGTTGATAAAGGTACAAACGAATAAAATGTTTATATATCACATTTTCAAATTTCTATTATTCTCCATTTTACTTGATCTCCTAAACGGTTCAAGATAGGACATCGCGGTTTTCACCAGTGGATTTAGCACCTCATTTTACATAAAATAGGTCCTATAAGTCTACTCTCAAGAGTTGATAAAGGTAAAAACGAATAAAATGTTTATATATCACATTTTCAAATTTCTATTATTCTCCATTTTATTCGATCACCTAAACGGTTAAAGATAGGACATCGCGGTTTTCACCAGTGGATTTAGCACCTCATTTTACATAAAATAGGTCCTATAAGTCTACTCTCAAAAGTTGATAAAGGTACAAACGAATAAAATGTTTATATATCACATTTTCAAATATCTATTATTCTCCATTTTACTCGATCTGCTAAACGGTTAAAGATAGGACATCGCGGTTTTCACCAGTGGATTTAGCACCTCATTTTACATAAAATAGGTCCTATAAGTCTACTCTCAAGAGTTGATAAAGGTAAAAACGAATAAAATGATTATATATCACATTTTCAAATTTCTATTATTCTCCATTTTATTCGATCACCTAAACGGTTAAAGATAGGACATCGCGGTTTTCACCAGTGGATTTAGCACCTCATTTTACATAAAATAGGTCCTATAAGTCTACTCTCAAAAGTTGATAAAGGTACAAACGAATAAAATGTTTATATATCACATTTTCAAATATCTATTATTCTCCATTTTACTCGATCTCCTAAACGGTTAAAAATAGGACATCGCGGTTTTTACCAGTGGATTTAGCACCTCATTTTACATAAAATAAGTCCTGTAAGTCTACTCTTTAGAGTTGATAAAGGTACAAACGAACAAAATGTTTATATATCACATTTTCAAATATCTATTATTCTCCATTTTACTCGATCTCCTAAACGGTTAAAGATAGGATATCGCGGTTTTTACCAGTAGATTTAGCTCCTTATTTTACATGAAATAAGTCTTATAAGTCTACTCTCAAGAGTTGATAAAGGTACAAACGAATAAAATGTTTGTATATCACATTATCAAATATCTATTATTCTCCATTTTACTCGATCTGCTAAACGGTTAAAGATAGGACATCGCGGTTTTCACCAGTGGATTTAGCACCTCATTTTACATAAAATAGGTCCTATAAGTCTACTCTCAAGAGTTGATAAAGGTAAAAACGAATAAAATGTTTATATATCACATTTTCAAATTTCTATTATTCTCCATTTTATTCGATCACCTAAACGGTTAAAGATAGGACATCGCGGTTTTCACCAGTGGATTTAGCACCTCATTTTACATAAAATAGGTCCTATAAGTCTACTCTCAAAAGTTGATAAAGGTACAAACGAATAAAATGTTTATATATCACATTTTCAAATATCTATTATTCTCCATTTTACTTGATCTCCTAAACGGTTTAAAATAGGACATCGCGGTTTTCACCAGTGGATTTAGCACCTCATTTTACATAAAATAGGTCCTATAAGTCAACTCTCAAGAGTTGATAAAGGTACAAACGAATAAAATGTTTATATATCACATTTTCAAATAACTATTTTTATCCATTTTACTTGATCTCCTAAACGGTTAAAGATAGGACATCGCGGATTTCTCCAGTGGATTTAGCACCTCATTTTACATAAAATAAGACCTATAAGTCTACTCTCAAGAGTTGATAAAGGTACAAACGAATAAAATGTTTATATATCACATTTTCAAATATCTATTATTCTCCATTTTACTCGATCTCCTAAACGGTTAAAGATAGGACATCGCGGTTTTCACCAGTGGATTTAGCACCTCATTTTACATAAAATAACTTCTATAAGTCTACTCTCAAGAGTTGATAAAGGTACAAACGAATAAAATGTTTATATATCACATTATCAAATATCTATTAATATCCATTTTACTCGATATCCTAAACGGTTAAAGATAGGACATCGCGGTTTTCACCAGTGGATTTAGCACCTCATTTTACATAAAATAAGTCCTATAAGTCTACTCTCAAGAGTTGATAAAGGTACAAACGAATAAAATGTTTATATATCACATTTTCAAATATCTATTATTCTCCATTTTACTATATCTCCTAAACGGTTAAAGATAGGACATCGCGGTTTTCACCAGTAGATTTAGCACCTCATTTTACATGAAATAAGTCTTATAAGTCTACTCTCAAGAGTTGATAAAGGTACAAACGAATAAAATGTTTATATATCACATTTTCAAATATCTATTATTCTCCATTTTACTCGATCTCCTAAACAATTAAAGATAGGACATCCCGGTTTTCACCAGTGGATATAGCACCTCATTTTACTCGATCTCCTAAACAATTAAAGATAGGACATCGCGGTTTTCACCAGTGGATTTAGCACCTCATTTTACTTAAAATAAGTCTTATAAGTCTACTCTCAAGAGTTGATAAAGGTTCAAACGAATAAAATGTTTATATATCACATTATCAAATATCTATTATTCTCCATTTTACTCGATCCCCTAAACGGTTAAAGATAGGACATCGCGGTTTTCACCAGTAGATTTAGCACCTCATTTTACATGAAATAAGTCTTATAAGTCTACTCTCAAGAGTTGATAAAGGTACAAACGAATAAAATGTTTATATATCACATTTTCAAATACCTATTATTCTCCATTTTACTCGATCTCCTAAACGGTTAAAGATAGGACATCGCGGGTTTCACCAGTGAATTTATTACTATATTTTACATAAAATAAGTCCTATAAGTCTACTCTCAAGAGTTGATAAAGGTAAAAACGAATTAAATGTTTATATATCACATTTTCAAATATCTATTATTCTCCATTTTTCTCGATCTCCTAAACGGTTAAAGATAGAACATCGCGGTTTTCACCAGTGGATTTAGCACCTCATTTTACTTAAAATAAGTCTTATAAGTCTACTCTCAACAGTTGACAAAGTTACAAACGAATAAAATGTTTATATATCACATTTTCAAATATCTGTTATTATCAATTTTACTCGATCTCTTAAACGGTTAAAGATAGGACATTGCGGTTTTTACCAGTGGATTAAGCACCTTATTTTACATAAAATAAGTCCTATAAGACTACTCTCAAGAGTTGATAAAGGTACAAACGAATAAAATGTTTATATATCACATTTTCAAATATCTATTATTCTCGATTTTACTCGATCTCCTAAACAATTAAAGATAGGACATCGCGGTTTTTACCAGTGGATTTAGCACCTCATTTTACATAAAATAAGTCCTATAAGTCTACTCTTAAAAGTTGATAAAGGTACAAACGAATAAAATGTTTATATGTCACATTTTCAAATATCTATTATTCTCCATTTTACTCCATCTCCTAAAATGTTAAAGATAGGACATCGCGGTTTTCACCAGTGGATTTAGCATCTCATTTTACATAAAATAAGTCCTATAAGTCTACTCTTAAGAGTTGATAAAGGTACAAACGAATAAAATGTTCATTTATCACATTTTCAAATATCTATTATTCTCCATTTTACTCGATCTCCTAAACGGTTAAAGATAGGACACCGCGGATTTCACCAGTGGATTTGGCACCTCATTTTCATAAAATAAGTCCTATAAGTCTACTCTCAAGAGTTGATAAAGGTACAAACGAATAAAATGTTTATATATCACATTTTCAAATATTTATTTTTCTCCATTTTATTCGATCTCCTAAACGGTTAAAGATAGGACATCGCGGGTTTCACCAGTGAATTTAGCACTATATTTTACATAAAATAAGTCCTATAAGTCTACTTTCAAGAGTTGATAAAGGTAAAAACGAATAAAATGTTTATATATCACATTTTCAAATATCGATTATTCTCCATTTTACTCGATCTCCTAAACGGTTAAAGATAGGACATCGCGGTTTTCACCAGTGGATTTAGCACCTCATTTTACTTAAAATAAGTCTTATAAGTCTACTCTCAACAGTTGATAAAGTTACAAACGAATAAAATGTTTATATATCACATTTTCAAATATCTGTTATTATCAATTTTACTCGATCTCTTAAACGGTTAATGATAGGACATCGCGGTTTCCACAAGAGGATTTAGCACCTCATTTTACATAAAATAACTCCTAAAAGTCTACTCTCAAGAGTTGATAAAGGTACAAACGAATAAAATGTTTATATATCACATTTTCAAATATCTATTATTCTCCAATTTACTCGATCTCCTAAACAATTAAAGATAGGACATCCCGGTTTTCACCAGTGGATATAGCAACTCATTTTACTCGATCTCCTAAACAATTAAAGATAGGACATCGCGGTTTTCACCAGTGGATTTAGCACCTCATTTTACATGAAATAAGTCTTATAAGTCTACTCTCAAGAGTTAATAAAGGTAAAAACGAATAAAATGTTTATATATCACATTTTCAAATATCTATTATTCTCCATTTTACTCGATCTCCTAAACGGTTAAAGATAGGACATCGCGGGTTTCACCAGTGAATTTAGCACTATATTTTACATAAAATAAGTCCTATAAGTCTACTTTCAAGAGTTGATAAAGGTAAAAACGAATAAAATGTTTATATATCACATTTTCAAATATCGATTATTCTCCATTTTACTCGATCTCCTAAACGGTTAAAGATAGGACATCGCGGTTTTCACCAGTGGATTTAGCACCTCATTTTACTTAAAATAAGTCTTATAAGTCTACTCTCAACAGTTGATAAAGTTACAAACGAATAAAATGTTTATATATCACATTTTCAAATATCTGTTATTATCAATTTTACTCGATCTCTTAAACGGTTAATGATAGGACATCGCGGTTTCCACAAGAGGATTTAGCACCTCATTTTACATAAAATAACTCCTAAAAGTCTACTCTCAAGAGTTGATAAAGGTACAAACGAATAAAATGTTTATATATCACATTTTCAAATATCTATTATTCTCCAATTTACTCGATCTCCTAAACAATTAAAGATAGGACATCCCGGTTTTCACCAGTGGATATAGCAACTCATTTTACTCGATCTCCTAAACAATTAAAGATAGGACATCGCGGTTTTCACCAGTGGATTTAGCACCTCATTTTACTTAAAATAAGTCTTATAAGTCTACTCTCAAGAGTTGATAAATGTTCAAACGAATAAAATGTTTATATATCACATTATCAAATATCTATTATTCTCCATTTTACTCGATCTCCTAAACGGTTAAAGATAGGACATCGCGGTTTTCACCAGTGGATTTAGCACCTCATTTTACATGAAATAAGTCTTATAAGTCTACTCTCAAGAGTTAATAAAGGTAAAAACGAATAAAATGTTTATATATCACATTTTCAAATATTTATTTTTCTCCATTTTATTCGATCTCCTATACGGTTCAAGATAGGACATCGCGGTTTTCACCAGTGGATTTAGCACCTCATTTTACATGAAATAAGTCTTATAAGTCTACTCTCAAGAGTTGATAAAGGTACAAACGAATAAAATGTTTATATATCACATTTTCAAATATCTATTATTCTCGATTTTACTCGATCTCCTAAACAATTAAAGATAGGACATCGCGGTTTTTACCAGTGGATTTAGCACCTCATCTTACATAAAATAAGTCCTATAAGTCTACTCTTCAGAGTTGATAAAGGTACAAACGAATAAAATGTTTATATATCACATTTTCAAATATCTATTATTCTCCATTTTACTCGATCTCCTAAACGGTTAAAGATAGGACATCGCGGTTTTCACCAGTGGATTTAGCACCTCATTTTACTTAAAATAAGTCTTATAAGTCTACTCTCAACAGTTGATAAAGTTACAAACGAATAAAATGTTTATATATCACATTTTCAAATATCTGTTATTATCAATTTTACTCGATCTCTTAAACGGTTAAAGATAGGACATCGCGCTTTCCACAAGAGGATTTAGCACCTCATTTTACATAAAATAACTCCTAAAAGTCTACTCTCAAGAGTTGATAAAGGTACAAACGAATAAAATGTTTATATATCACATTTTCAAATATCTATTATTCTCCATTTTACTCGATCTCCTAAACGGTTAAAGACAGGACATCGCGGTTTTCACCAGTAGATTTAGCACCTCATTTTACATGAAATACGTCTTATAAGTCTACTCTCAAGAGTTGATAAAGGTACAAACGAATAAAATGTTTATATATCACATTTTCAAATATCTATTATTCTCCATTTTACTCGATCTCCTAAACAATTAAAGATAGGACATCCCGGTTTTCACCAGTGGATATAGCACCTCATTTTACTCGATCTCCTAAACATATAAAGATAGGACATCGCGGTTTTCACCAGTGGATTTAGCACCTCATTTTACTTAAAATAAGTCTTATAAGTCTACTCTCAAGAGTTGATAAAGGTTCAAACGAATAAAATGTTTATATATCACATTATCAAATATCTATTATTCTCCATTTTACTCGATCCCCTAAACGGTTAAAGATAGGACATCGCGGTTTTCACCAGTAGATTTAGCACCTCATTTTACATGAAATAAGTCTTATAAGTCTACTCTCAAGAGTTGATAAAGGTACAAACGAATAAAATGTTTATATATCACATTTTCAAATACCTATTATTCTCCATTTTACTCGATCTCCTAAACGGTTAAAGATAGGACATCGCGGGTTTCACCAGTGAATTTACCACTATATTTTACATAAAATAAGTCCTATAAGTCTACTCTCAAGAGTTGATAAAGGTAAAAACGAATTAAATGTTTATATATCACATTTTCAAATATCTATTATTCTCCATTTTACTCGATCTCCTAAACGGTTAAAGATAGAACATCGCGGTTTTCACCAGTGGATTTAGCACCTCATTTTACTTAAAATAAGTCTTATAAGTCTACTCTCAACAGTTGACAAAGTTACAAACGAATAAAATGTTTATATATCACATTTTCAAATATCTGTTATTATCAATTTTACTCGATCTCTTAAACGGTTAAAGATAGGACATCGCGGTTTTTACCAGTGGATTAAGCACCTTATTTTACATAAAATAAGTCCTATAAGACTACTCTCAAGAGTTGATAAAGGTAAAAACGAATAAAATGTTTATATATCACATTTTCAAATATTTATTTTTCTCCATTTTATTCGATCTCCTGTACGGTTCAAGATAGGACATCGCGGTTTTCACCAGTGGATTTAGTACCTCATTTTACTTAAAATAAGTCTTATAAGTCTACTCTCAAGAGTTGATAAAGGTACAAACGAATAAAATTTTTATATATCACATTTTCAAATATCTATTATTCTCAATTTTACTTGATCTCCTAAACGGTTAAAGATAGGACATCGCGCGTTTCACCAGTGAATTTAGCACTATATTTTACATAAAATAAGTCCTATAAGTCTACTCTCAAGAGTTGATAAAGGTAAAAACGAATAAAATGTTTATATATCACATTTTCAAATATCTATTATTCTCCATTTTACTCGATCTCCTAAACGGTTAAAGATAGGACATCGCGGTTTTCACCAGTGGATTTAGCACCTCATTTTACTTAAAATAAGTCTTATAAGTCTACTCTCAACAGTTGATAAAGTTACAAACGAATAAAATGTTTATATATCACATTTTCAAATATCTATTATTCTCCATTTTATTCGATCTCCTAAACGGTTAAAGATAGGACATCGCGGTTTTCACCAGTGAATTTAGCACTATATTTTACATAAAATAGGTCCTATAAGTCTACTTTCAAGAGTTGATAAAGGTACAAACGAATAAAATGTTTATATATCATATTATCAAATATCTATTATTCTCCATTATACTCGATCTCCTAAACGGTTAAAGATAGGACATCGCGGTTTTCACCAGTAGATTTAGCACCTCATTTTACATGAAATAAGTCTTATAAGTCTACTCTCAAGAGTTGATAAAGGTACAAACGAATAAAATGTTTATATATCACATTTTCAAATACCTATTATTCTCCATTTTACTCGATCTCCTAAACGGTTAAAGATAGGACATCGCGGGTTTCACCAGTGAATTTACCACTATATTTTACATAAAATAAGTCCTATAAGTCTACTCTCAAGAGTTGATAAAGGTAAAAACGAATTAAATGTTTATATATCACATTTTCAAATATCTATTATTCTCCATTTTACTCGATCTCCTAAACGGTTAAAGATAGAACATCGCGGTTTTCACCAGTGGATTTAGCACCTCATTTTACTTAAAATAAGTCTTATAAGTCTACTCTCAACAGTTGACAAAGTTACAAACGAATAAAATGTTTATATATCACATTTTCAAATATCTGTTATTATCAATTTTACTCGATCTCTTAAACGGTTAAAGATAGGACATCGCGGTTTTTACCAGTGGATTAAGCACCTTATTTTACATAAAATAAGTCCTATAAGACTACTCTCAAGAGTTGATAAAGGTAAAAACGAATAAAATGTTTATATATCACATTTTCAAATATTTATTTTTCTCCATTTTATTCGATCTCCTGTACGGTTCAAGATAGGACATCGCGGTTTTCACCAGTGGATTTAGCACCTCATTTTACTTAAAATAAGTCTTATAAGTCTACTCTCAAGAGTTGATAAAGGTACAAACGAATAAAATTTTTATATATCACATTTTCAAATATCTATTATTCTCAATTTTACTTGATCTCCTAAACGGTTAAAGATAGGACATCGCGCGTTTCACCAGTGAATTTAGCACTATATTTTACATAAAATAAGTCCTATAAGTCTACTCTCAAGAGTTGATAAAGGTAAAAACGAATAAAATGTTTATATATCACATTTTCAAATATCTATTATTCTCCATTTTACTCGATCTCCTAAACGGTTAAAGATAGGACATCGCGGTTTTCACCAGTGGATTTAGCACCTCATTTTACTTAAAATAAGTCTTATAAGTCTACTCTCAACAGTTGATAAAGTTACAAACGAATAAAATGTTTATATATCACATTTTCAAATATCTATTATTCTCCATTTTATTCGATCTCCTAAACGGTTAAAGATAGGACATCGCGGTTTTCACCAGTGAATTTAGCACTATATTTTACATAAAATAGGTCCTATAAGTCTACTTTCAAGAGTTGATAAAGGTACAAACGAATAAAATGTTTATATATCATATTATCAAATATCTATTATTCTCCATTATACTCGATCTCCTAAACGGTTAAAGATAGGACATCGCGGTTTTCACCAGTGAATTTAGCACCTCATTTTACATAAAATAGGTCCTATAAGTCTACTCTCAAGAGTTGATAAAGGTAAAAACGAATTAAATGTTTATATATCACATTTTCAAATATCTATTATTCTCCATTTTACTCGATCTCCAAAACGGTTTAAGATAGGACATCGCTGTTTTCACCAGTGGATGTAGCACCTCATTTTACATAAAATATGTCCTATAAGTCAACTCTTAAGAGTTGATAAATTTACAAACGAATAAAATGTTTATATATCACATTTTCAAATATCTGTTATTATCAATTTTACTCGATCTCTTAAACGGTTAAAGATAGGACATCGCTGTTTTTACCGGTGGATTTAGCACCTTATTTTACATAAAATAAGTTCTATAAGACTACTCTCAAGAGTTGATAAAGGTACAAACGAATAAAATGTTTATATATCACATTTTCAAATATCTATTATTCTCCATTTTACTCGATCTCATAAACGGTTAAAGATATGACATCGCGGTTTTCACCAGTGAATTTAGCACTATATTTTACATAAAATAAGTTCTATAAGTCTACTCTCAAGAGTTGATAAAGGTACAAACGAATAAAATTTTTATATATCACATTTTCAAATATCAATTATTCTCCATTTTACTCGATCTCCTAAACGGTTAAAGATAGGACATCGCGGTTTTCACCAGTGGATTTAGCACCTCATTTTACATAGAATATGTCCTATAAGTCTACTCTCAAGTGTTGATAAAGGTACAAACGAATAAAATGTTTATATATCACATTTTCAAATATCTATTATTCTCCATTTTACTCGATCTCCTAAACGGTTAAAGATAGGACATCGCGGTTTTAACCAGTGGATTTAGCACCTTATTTTACATAAAATAAGTCCTATAAGTCTACTCTTAAGAGTTGATAAAGGTACAATCGAATAAAATGTTTATATATCACATTTTAAAATATCTATTATTCTCCATTTCACTCGATCTCCTAAACGGTTAAAGATAGAACATCGAGGTTTTCACCAGTGGATTTAGCACCTCATTTTACATAAAATAGGTCCTATAAGTCTACTCTCAAGAGTTGATAAAGGTAAAAACGAATAAAATGTTTATATATCACATTTTCAAATTTCTATTATTCTCCATTTTACTCGATCTCCTAAACGGTTAAAGATAGGACATCGCTGTTTTCACCAGTGGATGTAGAACCTCATTATACATAAAATATGTCCTATAAGTCTACTCTCAAGAGTTGATAAAGGTAAAAACGAATAAAATGTATATATATCACATTTTCAAATTTCTATTTTTCTCCATTTTAGTCGATCTCCTAAACGGTTCAAGATAGGACATCGCGGTTTTACCAGTGGATTTAGCACCTCATTTCACATAAAATAGGTCCTATAAGTCTACTCTCAAAAGTTGATAAAGGTACAAGCGAATAAAATGTTTAAATATCACATTTTCAAATATCTATTATTCTCCATTTTACTCGATCTCCTAAACGATTAAAGATAGGACATCGAGGTTTTCACCAGTGGATTTAGCACCTCATTTTACATAAAATAGGTCTTATAAGTCTACTCTCAAAAGTTGATAAAGGTACAAACGAATAAAATGTTTATATATCACATTTTCAAATATCTATTATTCTCCATTTTACTCGATCTCCTAAACGGTTAAAGATAGGACATCGCAGTTTTCACCAGTGGATTTAGCACCTTATTTTACTTAAAATAAGTCTTATAAGTCTACTCTCATGAGTTGATAAAGGGACAAACGAATAAAATGTTTATATATCACATTATCAAATATCTATTATTCTCCATTTTACTCGATCTCCTAAACGGTTAAAGATAGGACATCGCGTTTTTCACCAGTGGGTTTAGCACCTCATTTTACATAAAATAACTCCTATAAGTCAACTCTCAAGAGTTGATAAAGTTACAAACGATTAAAATGTTTATATATCACATTTTCAAATATCTGTTATTATCAATTTTACTCGATCTCTTAAACGGTTAAAGATAGGACATCGCGGTTTTCAACTGTGAATTTAGCACTATATTTTACATAAAATAAGTCCTATAAGTCTACTCTCAAGAGTTGATAATGGTAAAAACGAATAAAAGTTTATATAACACATTTTCAAATATCTATTTTTCTCCATTTTACTCGATCTCCTAAACGGTTTAAGATAGGACATCGCTGTTTTCACCAGTGGATGTAGCACCTCATTTTACATAAAATATGTCCTATAAGTCAACTCTCAAGAGTTGATAAATTTACAAACGAATAAAATGTTTATATATCACATTTTCAAATATCTGTTATTATCAATTTTACTCGATCTCTTAAACGGTTAAAGATAGGACATCGCTGTTTTTACCGGTGGATTTAGCACCTTATTTTACATAAAATAAGTCCTATAAGTCTACTCTCAAGAGTTGATAAAGGTACAAACGAATAAAATGTTTATATATCACATTTTCAAATATCTATTATTCTCCATTTTACTCGATCTCATAAACGGTTAAAGATAGGACATCGCGGTTTTCACCAGTGAATTTAACACTATATTTTACATAAAATAAGTCCTATAAGTCTACTCTCAAGAGGTGATAAAGGTACAAACGAATAAAATTTTTAAATATCACATTTTCAAATATGTATTATTCTCCATTTTACTCGATCTCCTAAACGGTTAAAGATAGAACATCGCGGTTTTCACCAGTGGATTTAGCACCTCATTTTACATAGAATATGTCCTATAAGTCTACTCTCAAGGGTTGATAAAGGTACAAACGAATAAAATGTATATATATCACATTTTCAAATATCCATTATTCTCCATTTTACTCGATCTCCTAAACGGTTAAAGATAAGACATCGCGGTTTTCACCAGTGGATTTAGCACCTCATTTTACATAAAATAGGTCCTATAAGTCTACTCTTAAGAGTTGATAAAGGTAAAAACGAATAAAATGTTTATATATCACATTTTCAAACATCTATTATTCTCCATTTTACTCGATCTCCTAAACGGTTAAAGATAGGACATCGCGGTTTTCACCAGTGGATTTAGCACCTCATTTTACATTGAATATGTCCTATAAGTCTACTCTCAAGGGTTGATAAAGGTACAAACGAATAAAATGTTTATATATCACATTTTCAAACATCTATTATTCTCCATTTTACTCGATCTCCTAAACGGTTAAAGATAGGACATCGCGGTTTTCACCAGTGGATTTAGCACCTCATTTTACATTGAATATGTCCTATAAGTCTACTCTCAAGGGTTGATAAAGGTACAAACGAATAAAATGTTTATATATCACATTTTCAAATATCCATTATTCTCCATTTTACTCGATCTCCTAAACGGTTAAAGATAAGACATCGCGGTTTTCACCAGTGGATTTAGCACCTCATTTTACATTGAATATGTCCTATAAGTCTACTCTCAAGGGTTGATAAAGGTAAAAACGAATAAAATGTTTATATATCACATTTTCAAATTTCTATTATTCTCCATTTTACTCGATCTCTTAAACGGTTAAAGATAGGACATCGAGGTTTCAACAGTGGATTTAGCACCTCAATTTACATGAAATAAGTCTTATAAGTCTACTATCAAGAGTTGATAAAGGTACAAACGAATAAAATGTTTATATATCACATTATCAAATATCTATTATTCTCCATTTTACTCGATCTCCTAAACGGTTAAAGATAAGACATCGCGGTTTTTACCAGTGGATTTAGCACCTCATTTAACATATAATAAGTCCAATAAGTCTACTCTCAAGAGTTGATAAAGGTACAAACGAATAAAATGTTTATATATCACATTTTCAAATATATACTATTCTCCATTTTACTCGATCTCCTAAACGGTTCAAGATTGGACATCGCGGTTTTCACCAGTGGATTAAGCACCTCATTTTACATAAAATAAGTCTTATAAGTCTACTCTCAAGAGTTGATCAAGGTACAAACGAACAAAATGTTTATATATCACATTTACAAATATCTATTATTTTACATTTTACTCGATCTCCTAAACGGTTCAAGATTGGACATCGGGGTTTTCACCAGAGGATTTAGCACCTCATTTTACATAAAATAGGTCCTATAAGTCTACTCTCAAGAGTTGATCAAGGTACATACGAACAAAATGTTTATATATCACATTTCCAAATATCCATTTTTCTCCATTTTACTCGATCTCCTAAACGGTTCAAGATAGGACATCGCTGTTTTCACCAGTGGATGTAGCACCTCATTTTACATAAATTATGTCCTATAAGTCTACTCACAAGAGTTGATAAAGGTACAAACGAACAAAATGTTTATATATCACATTTTCAAATATCTATTATTCTACATTTTACTCGATCTCCTAAACGGTTCAAGATTGGACATCGGGGTTTTCACCAGTGGATTTAGCACCTCATTTTACATAAAATAAGTCCTATAAGTCTACTCTCAAGAGTTGATCAAGGTACAAACGAACAAAATGTTTATATATCACATTTTCAAATATCTATTATTCTACATTTTACTCGATCTCCTAAACCGTTCAAGATTGGACTTCGGGGTTTTCACCAGTGGATTTAGCACCTCATTTTGCATAAAATAAGTCCTATAAGTCTACTCTCAAGAGTTGATCAAGGTACAAACGAACAAAATGTTTATATATCACATTTTCAAATATCTATTATTCTTCATTTTACTCGATTTCCTAAACGGTTCAAGATAGGACATCGCGGTTTTCACCAGTGGATTTAGCACCTCATTTTACATAAAATAAGTCCTATAAGTCTACTCTTAAGAGTTGATAAAGGTACAAACGAATAAAATGTTTATATAACACATATTCAAATATCTATTATTCTCCATTTTACTCGATCTCCTAAACGGTTAAAGATAGGACATCGTGGTTTTCACCAGTGGATTTAGCACCTCATTTTACATAAAATAAGTCCTATAAGTCTACTCTCAAGAGTTGATCAAGGTACAAACAAACAAAATGTTTATATATCACATTTTCAAATATCTATTATTCTCCATTTTACTCGATCTCCTAAACGGTTCAAGATAGGACATCGCGCTTTTCACCAGTGGATTTAGCACCTCATTTTACATAAAATATGTCATATAAGTCTACTCTTAAGAGTTGATAAAGGTACAAACGAATAAAATGTTTATATATCACATATTCAAATATCTATTATTCTCCATTTTACTCGATCTCCTAAACGGTTAAAAATAGGACATCGCGGTTTTCACCAGTGGATTTAGCAACTTATTTTACATAAAATGAGTCCTATAAGTCTACTCTCAAGAGTTGATAAAGGTACACACGAATAAAATGTTTATATATCACATTTTCAAATATCTATTATTTTCTATTTTACTCGATCTCCTAAACGGTTAAAAATAGGATATCGCCGTTTTTACCTGTTGATTTAGCACCTCTTTTTACCTAAAATAAGTCCATTAAGTCTACTCTTAAGAGTTGATAAAGGTACAAACGAATAAAATGTTTATATATCACATTTTCAAATATCTATTATTCTCCATTTTACTCGATCTCCTAAAAGGTTAAAGATAGGACATCGAGGTTTTCACCAGTGGATTTAGCACCTCATTTTACATAAAATAGGTCCTATAAGTCTACTCTCAAGAGTTGATAAAGGTAAAAACGAATAAAATGTATATATATCACATTTTCAAATTTCTATTTTTCTCGATTTTAGTCGATCTCCTAAACGGTTCAAGATAAGACATCGCGGTTTTTACCAGTGGATTTAGCACCTCATTTCACATAAAATAGGTCCTATAAGTCTACTCTCAAAAGTTGATAAAGGTACAAGCGAATAAAATGTTTAAATATCACATTTTCAAATATCTATTATTCTCCATTTTACTCGATCTCCTAAACGGTTCAAGATAGGACATCGCGCTTTTCACCAGTGGATTTAGCACCTCATTTTACATAAAATAAGTCCTATAAGTCTACTCTTAAGAGTTGATAAAGGTACAAACGAATAAAATGTTTATATATCACATATTCAAATATCTATTATTCTCCAATTTACTCGATCTCCTAAACGGTTTAAAATAGGACATCGCGGTTTTCACCAGTGGATTTAGCAACTTATTTTACATAAAATAAGTCCTATAAGTCTACTCTCAAGAGTTGATAAAGGTACAAAATAATAAAATGTTTATATATCACATTTTCAAATATCTATTATTCTCCATTTTACTTGATCTCCTAAACGGTTAAAGATAGGACATCGCGGTTTTCACCAGTGGATTTAGCACCTCATTTTACATAGAATATGTCCTATAAGTCTACTCTCAAGGGTTGATAAAGGTACAAACGAATAAAATGTTTATATATCACATTTTCAAATATCCATTATTCTCCATTTTACTCGATCTCCTAAACGGTTAAAGATAGGAAATCGCTGTTTTTGCCAGTGGATTTAGCACCTTATTTTACATAAAATAAGTCCTATAAGTCTACTCTCAAGAGTTGATAAAGGTACAAACGAATAATATGTTTATATATCACATTTTCAAATATCTGTTATTATCAATTTTACTCGATCTCTTAAACGGTTAAAGATAGGAAATCGCTGTTTTTGCCAGTGGATTTAGCACCTTATTTTACATAAAATAAGTCCTATAAGTCTACTCTCAAGAGTTGATAAAGTAACAAACGAATAAAATGTTTATATATCACATTTTCAAATATCTATTATTCTCCATTTTACTCCATCTCCTAAACGGTTAAAGATAGGACATCGCGGTTTTCATCAGTGGATTAAGCACCCCATTTTACATTAAATAAGTCCTATAAGTCTATTCTCAAGAGTTGATAAAGGTAAAAACGAATAAAATGTTTATATATCACATTTTCAAATATCTATTATTTTCCATTTTACTCGATCTCCTAAACGGTTAAAGATAGGACATCGTGGTTTTCACCAGTGGATTTAGCACCTCAATTTACATAAAATAGGTCCTTTAAGTCTACTTTTAAATGTTGATAAAGGTACAAACGAATAAATTGTTTATATATCACATTTTCAAATATCTATTTTTCTCCATTTTACTCGATCTCCTTAACGGTTAAAGATATGACATCGAGGTTTTCACCAGTGGATTTAGCACTTCATTTTACATAAAATAGGTCCTATAAGTCTACTCTCAAAAGTTGATAAAGGTACAAACGAATAAAATGTTTATATATCACATTTTCAAATATCTATTATTCTCCATTTTACTTGATCTTCTAAACGGTTAAAGATAGGACATCGAGGTTTTCACCAGTGGATTTAGCACCTCATTTTACATAAAATAGGTCCTATAAGTCTACTCTCAAGAGTTGATAAAGGTAAAAACGAATAAAATGTTTATATATCACATTTTCAAATATCTATTTTTCTCCATTTTACTCGATCTCCTAAACGGTTCAAGATAGGACATCGCGGTTTTCACCAATGGATTTAGCACCTCATTTTACATAAAATAGGTCCTATAAGTCTACTCTCAAGAGTTGATAAAGGTACAAACGAATAAAATGTTTATATATCACATTTTCAAATATCTATTAATATCCATTTTACTCGATCTCCTAAACGGTTCAAGATAGGACATCGCGGTTTTCACCAGTAGATTTAGCACCTCATTTTACATGAAATAAGTCTTATAAGTCTACTCTCAAGAGTTGATAAAGGTACAAACGAATAAAATGTTTATATATCACATTTTCAAATATCTATTATTCTCCATTTTACTCGATCTCCTAAACGGTTGAAGATAGGACATCGCGGTTTTCACCAGTGGATTTAGCACCTCATTTTACTTAAAATAAGTCTTATTAGTCTACTCTCAAGAGTTGATAAAGGTACAAACGAATAAAATGTTTATATATCACATTATAAAATATCTATTATTCTCCATTTTACTCAATCTCCTAAACGGTTAAAGATAGGACATCTCGGTTTTCACCAGTGGATTTAGCACTTCATTTTACATAAAATAGCTCCTATAAGTCTACTCTCAAGAGTTGATAAAGGTACAAACGAATAAAATGTTTATATATCACATTTTCAAATATCTATTAATATCCATATTACTCGATATCCTAAACGGTTAAAGATAGGACATCGCGGTTTTCACCAGTGGATTTAGCACCCCATTTTACATAAAATAACTCCTATAAGTCTACTCTCAAGAGTTGATAAAGGTACAAACGAATAAAATGTTTATATATCACATTATAAAATATCTATTATTCTCCATTTTACTCGATCTCCTAAACGGTTAAAGATAGGACATCGCGGTTTTCACCAGTGGATGTAGAACCTCATTTTACATAGAATATGTCCTATAAGTCTACTCTCAAGAGTTGATAAAGGTAAAAACGAATAAAATGTTTATATATCACATTTTCAAATTTCTATTATTCTCCATTTTACTCGATCTCCTAAACGGTTAAAGATAGGACATCGAGGTTTCACCAGTGGATTTAGCACCTCATTTTACATAAAATATGTCCTATAAGTCTACTCTCAAGAGTTGATAAAGGTAAAAACGAATAAAATGTTTATATATCACATTTTCAAATTTCTATTATTCTCCATTTTACTCGATCTCCTAAACGGTTCAAGATAGGACATCGCTGTTTTCACCAGTGGATGTAGAACCTCATTTTACATAAAATATGTCCTATAAGTCTACTCTCAAGAGTTGATAAAGGTAAAAACGAATAAAATGTATATATATCACATTTTCAAATATCTATTATTCTCCATTTTACTCGATCTCCTAAACGATTAAAGATAGGACATCGAGGTTTTCACCAGTGGATTTAGCACCTCATTTTACATAAAATAGGTCTTATAAGTCTACTCTCAAAAGTAGATAAAGGTACAAACGAATAAAATGTTTATATATCACATTTTCAAATATCTATTATTCTCCATTTTACTCGATCTCCTAAACGGTTAAAGATAGGACATCGCAGTTTTCACCAGTGGATTTAGCACCTTATTTTACTTAAAATAAGTCTTATAAGTCTACTCTCATGAGTTGATAAAGGGACAAACGAATAAAATGTTTATATATCACATTATCAAATATCTATTATTCTCCATTTTACTCGATCTCCTAAACGGTTAAAGATAGGACATCGCGTTTTTCACCAGTGGGTTTAGCACCTCATTTTACATAAAATAACTCCTATAAGTCAACTCTCAAGAGTTGATAAAGTTACAAACGATTAAAATGTTTATATATCACATTTTCAAATATCTGTTATTATCAATTTTACTCGATCTCTTAAACGGTTAAAGATAGGACATCGCGGTTTTCAACTGTGAATTTAGCACTATATTTTACATAAAATAAGTCCTATAAGTCTACTCTCAAGAGTTGATAATGGTAAAAACGAATAAAAGTTTATATAACACATTTTCAAATATCTATTTTTCTCCATTTTACTCGATCTCCTAAACGGTTTAAGATAGGACATCGCTGTTTTCACCAGTGAATGTAGCACCTCATTTTACATAAAATATGTCCTATAAGTCAACTCTCAAGAGTTGATAAATTTACAAACGAATAAAATGTTTATATATCACATTTTCAAATATCTGATATTATCAATTTTACTCGATCTCTTAAACGGTTAAAGATAGGACATCGCTGTTTTTACCGGTGGATTTAGCACCTTATTTTACATAAAATAAGTCATATAAGTCTACTCTCAAGAGTTGATAAAGGTACAAACGAATAAAATGTTTATATATCACATTTTCAAATATCTATTAATATCCATTTTACTCGATCTCCTAAACGGTTCAAGATAGGACATCGCGGTTTTCACCAGTAGATTTAGCACCTCATTTTACATGAAATAAGTCTTATAAGTCTACTCTCAAGAGTTGATAAAGGTACAAACGAATAAAATGTTTATATATCACATTTTCAAATATCTATTATTCTCCATTTTACTCGATCTCCTAAACGGTTGAAGATAGGACATCGCGGTTTTCACCAGTGGATTTAGCACCTCATTTTACTTAAAATAAGTCTTATTAGTCTACTCTCATGAGTTGATAAAGGTACAAACGAATAAAATGTTTATATATCACATTATAAAATATCTATTATTCTCCATTTTACTCAATCTCCTAAACGGTTAAAGATAGGACATCTCGGTTTTCACCAGTGGATTTAGCACTTCATTTTACATAAAATAGCTCCTATAAGTCTACTCTCAAGAGTTGATAAAGGTACAAACGAATAAAATGTTTATATATCACATTTTCAAATATCTATTAATATCCATATTACTCGATATCCTAAACGGTTAAAGATAGGACATCGCGGTTTTCACCAGTGGATTTAGCACCCCATTTTACATAAAATAACTCCTATAAGTCTACTCTCAAGAGTTGATAAAGGTACAAACGAATAAAATGTTTATATATCACATTATAAAATATCTATTATTCTCCATTTTACTCGATCTCCTAAACGGTTAAAGATAGGACATCGCGGTTTTCACCAGTGGATGTAGAACCTCATTTTACATAGAATATGTCCTATAAGTCTACTCTCAAGAGTTGATAAAGGTAAAAACGAATAAAATGTTTATATATCACATTTTCAAATTTCTATTATTCTCCATTTTACTCGATCTCCTAAACGGTTAAAGATAGGACATCGAGGTTTCACCAGTGGATTTAGCACCTCATTTTACATAAAATATGTCCTATAAGTCTACTCTCAAGAGTTGATAAAGGTAAAAACGAATAAAATGTTTATATATCACATTTTCAAATTTCTATTATTCTCCATTTTACTCGATCTCCTAAACGGTTCAAGATAGGACATCGCTGTTTTCACCAGTGGATGTAGAACCTCATTTTACATAAAATATGTCCTATAAGTCTACTCTCAAGAGTTGATAAAGGTAAAAACGAATAAAATGTATATATATCACATTTTCAAATATCTATTATTCTCCATTTTACTCGATCTCCTAAACGATTAAAGATAGGACATCGAGGTTTTCACCAGTGGATTTAGCACCTCATTTTACATAAAATAGGTCTTATAAGTCTACTCTCAAAAGTAGATAAAGGTACAAACGAATAAAATGTTTATATATCACATTTTCAAATATCTATTATTCTCCATTTTACTCGATCTCCTAAACGGTTAAAGATAGGACATCGCAGTTTTCACCAGTGGATTTAGCACCTTATTTTACTTAAAATAAGTCTTATAAGTCTACTCTCATGAGTTGATAAAGGGACAAACGAATAAAATGTTTATATATCACATTATCAAATATCTATTATTCTCCATTTTACTCGATCTCCTAAACGGTTAAAGATAGGACATCGCGTTTTTCACCAGTGGGTTTAGCACCTCATTTTACATAAAATAACTCCTATAAGTCAACTCTCAAGAGTTGATAAAGTTACAAACGATTAAAATGTTTATATATCACATTTTCAAATATCTGTTATTATCAATTTTACTCGATCTCTTAAACGGTTAAAGATAGGACATCGCGGTTTTCAACTGTGAATTTAGCACTATATTTTACATAAAATAAGTCCTATAAGTCTACTCTCAAGAGTTGATAATGGTAAAAACGAATAAAAGTTTATATAACACATTTTCAAATATCTATTTTTCTCCATTTTACTCGATCTCCTAAACGGTTTAAGATAGGACATCGCTGTTTTCACCAGTGAATGTAGCACCTCATTTTACATAAAATATGTCCTATAAGTCAACTCTCAAGAGTTGATAAATTTACAAACGAATAAAATGTTTATATATCACATTTTCAAATATCTGATATTATCAATTTTACTCGATCTCTTAAACGGTTAAAGATAGGACATCGCTGTTTTTACCGGTGGATTTAGCACCTTATTTTACATAAAATAAGTCCTATAAGTCTACTCTCAAGAGTTGATAAAGGTACAAACGAATAAAATGTTTATATATCACATTTTCAAATATCTATTATTCTCCATTTTACTCGATCTCATAAACGGTTAAAGATAGGACATCGCGGTTTTCACCAGTGAATTTAACACTATATTTTACATAAAATAAGTCCTATAAGTCTACTCTCAAGAGTTGATAAAGGTACAAACGAATAAATTGTTTATATATCACATTTTCAAATATCTATTATTCTCCATTTTACTCGATCTCATAAACGGTTACAGATAGGACATCGCGATTTTCACCAGTGAATTTAGCACTATATTTTACATAAAATAAGTCCTATAAGTCTACTCTCAAGAGTTGATAAAGGTACAAACGAATAAAATGTTTATATATCACATTTTCAAATATCTGTTATTATCAATTTTACTCGATCTCTTAAACGGTTAAAGATAGGAAATCGCTGTTTTTGCCAGTGGATTTAGCACCTTATTTTACATAAAATAAGTCCTATAAGTCTACTCTCAAGAGTTGATAAAGGTACAAACGAATAAAATGTTTATATATCACATTTTCAAATATCTATTATTCTCCATTTTACTCCATCTCCTAAACGGTTAAAGATAGGACATCGCGGTTTTCATCAGTGGATTAAGCACCCTATTTTACATTAAATAAGTCCTATAAGTCTATTCTCAAGAGTTGATAAAGGTAAAAACGAATAAAATGTTTATATATCACATTTTCAAATATCTATTATTTTCCATTTTACTCGATCTCCTAAACGGTTAAAGATAGGACATCGTGGTTTTCACCAGTGGATTTAGCACCTCATTTTACATAAAATAGGTTTTATAAGTCTACTTTTAAATGTTGATAAAGGTACAAACGAATAAATTGTTTATATATCACATTATCAAATATCTATTATTCTCCATTTTACATGATCTCCTAAACGGTTAAAGATAGGACATCGCGGTTTTCACCAGTGGATTTAGAACCTTATTTTACATAAAATAGGTCCTATAGGTCTACTCTCAAGAGTTGATAAAGGTACAAACGAATAAAATGTTTATATATCACATTTTCAAATGTCTATTATTCTCCATTTTACTCCATCTCCTAAACGGTTAAAGATAGGACATCGCGGTTTTCATCAGTGGATTAAGCACCCCATTTTACATTAAATAAGTCCTATAAGTCTATTCTCAAGAGTTGATAAAGGTAAAAACGAATAAAATGTTTATAAATCACATTTTCAAATATCTATTATTTTCCATTTTACTCGATCTCCTAAACGGTTAAAGATAGGACATCGTGGTTTTCACCAGTGGATTTAGCACCTCATTTTACATAAAATAGGTCCTATAAGTCTACTTTTAATTGTTGATAAAGGTACAAACGAATAAATTGTTTATATATCACATTATCAAATATCTATTATTCTCCATTTTACTTGATCTCCTAAACGGTTAAAGATAGGACATCGCGGTTTTCACCAGTGGATTTAGAACCTTATTTTACATAAAATAGGTCCTATAAGTCTACTCTCAAGAGTTGATAAAGGTAAAAACGAATAAAATGTTTATATATCACATTTTCAAACATCTATTATTCTAAATTTTACTCGATCTCCTTAATGGTTATAGATAGGACATCGCGGTTTTCACCAGTGGATTTAGCACGTCATTTTACATAAAATAGGTCCTATAAGTCTACTCTCAAGAGTTGATAAAGGTAAAAACGAATAAAATGTATATATATCACATTTTCAAATTTCTATTTTTCTCCATTTTAGTCGATCTCCTAAACGGTTCAAGATAGGACATCGCGGTTTTACTAGTGGATTTAGCACCTCATTTCACATAAAATAGGTCCTATAAGTCTACTCTCAAAAGTTGATAAAGGTACAAGCGAATAAAATGTTTAAATATCACATTTTCAAATATCTTTTATTCTCCATTTTACTCGATCTCCTAAACGATTAAAGATAGGACATCGAGGTTTTCACCAGTGGATTTAGCACCTTATTTTACATAAAATAGGTCTTATAAGTCTACTCTCAAAAGTAGATAAAGGTACAAACGAATAAAATGTTTATATATCACATTTTCAAATATCTATTATTCTCCATTTTATTCGATCTCCTAAACGGTTAAAGATAGGACATCGCAGTTTTCACCAGTGGATTTAGCACCTTATTTTACTTAAAATAAGTCTTATAAGTCTACTCTCATGAGTTGATAAAGGGACAAACGAATAAAATGTTTATATATCACATTATCAAATATCTATTATTCTCCATTTTACTCGATCTCCTAAACGGTTAAAGATAGGACATCGCGTTTTTCACCAGTGGGTTTAGCACCTCATTTTACATAAAATAACTCCTATAAGTCAACTTTCAAGAGTTGATAAAGTTACAAACGATTAAAATGTTTATATATCACATTTTCAAATATCTGTTATTATCAATTTTACTCGATCTCTTAAACGGTTAAAGATAGGACATCGCGGTTTTCAACTGTGAATTTAGCACTATATTTTACATAAAATAAGTCCTATAAGTCTACTCTCAAGAGTTGATAATGGTAAAAACGAATAAAAGTTTATATAACACATTTTCAAATATCTATTTTTCTCCATTTTACTCGATCTCCTAAACGGTTTAAGATAGGACATCGCTGTTTTCACCAGTGGATGTAGCACCTCATTTTACATAAAATATGTCCTATAAGTCAACTCTCAAGAGTTGATAAATTTACAAACGAATAAAATGTTTATATATCACATTTTCAAATATCTGTTATTATCAATTTTACTCGATCTCTTAAACGGTTAAAGATAGGACATCGCGGTTTTTACCGGTGGATTTAGCACCTTATTTTACATAAAATAAGTCCTATAAGTCTACTCTCAAGAGTTGATAAAGGTACAAACGAATAAAATGTTTATATATCACATTTTCAAATATCTATTATTCTCCATTTTACTCGATCTCATAAACGGTTAAAGATAGGACATCGCGGTTTTCACCAGTGAATTTAACACTATATTTTACATAAAATAAGTCCTATAAGTCTACTCTCAAGAGTTGATAAAGGTACAAACGAATAAATTGTTTATATATCACATTTTCAAATATCTATTATTCTCCATTTTACTCGATCTCATAAACGGTTACAGATAGGACATCGCGATTTTCACCAGTGAATTTAGCACTATATTTTACATAAAATAAGTCCTATAAGTCTACTCTCAAGAGTTGATAAAGGTACAAACGAATAAAATGTTTATATATCACATTTTCAAATATCTGTTATTATCAATTTTACTCGATCTCTTAAACGGTTAAAGATAGGAAATCGCTGTTTTTGCCAGTGGATTTAGCACCTTATTTTACATAAAATAAGTCCTATAAGTCTACTCTCAAGAGTTGATAAAGGTACAAACGAATAAAATGTTTATATATCACATTTTCAAATATCTATTATTCTCCATTTTACTCCATCTCCTAAACGGTTAAAGATAGGACATCGCGGTTTTCATCAGTGGATTAAGCACCCTATTTTACATTAAATAAGTCCTATAAGTCTATTCTCAAGAGTTGATCAAGGTAAAAACGAATAAAATGTTTATATATCACATTTTCAAATATCTATTATTTTCCATTTTACTCGATCTCCTAAACGGTTAAAGATAGGACATCGTGGTTTTCACCAGTGGATTTAGCACCTTATTTTACATAAAATAGGTCCTATAAGTCTACTTTTAAATGTTGATAAAGGTACAAACGAATAAATTGTTTATATATCACATTATCAAATATCTATTATTCTCCATTTTACATGATCTCCTAAACGGTTAAAGATAGGACATCGCGGTTTTCACCAGTGGATTTAGAACCTTATTTTACATAAAATAGGTCCTATAGGTCTACTCTCAAGAGTTGATAAAGGTACAAACGAATAAAATGTTTATATATCACATTTTCAAATGTCTATTATTCTCCATTTTACTCCATCTCCTAAACGGTTAAAGATAGGACATCGCGGTTTTCATCAGTGGATTAAGCACCCCATTTTACATTAAATAAGTCCTATAAGTCTATTCTCAAGAGTTGATAAAGGTAAAAACGAATAAAATGTTTATAAATCACATTTTCAAATATCTATTATTTTCCATTTTACTCGATCTCCTAAACGGTTAAAGATAGGACATCGTGGTTTTCACCAGTGGATTTAGCACCTCATTTTACATAAAATAGGTCCTATAAGTCTACTTTTAATTGTTGATAAAGGTACAAACGAATAAATTGTTTATATATCACATTATCAAATATCTATTATTCTCCATTTTACTTGATCTCCTAAACGGTTAAAGATAGGACATCGCGGTTTTCACCAGTGGATTTAGAACCTTATTTTACATAAAATAGGTCCTATAAGTCTACTCTCAAGAGTTGATAAAGGTAAAAACGAATAAAATGTTTATATATCACATTTTCAAACATCTATTATTCTAAATTTTACTCGATCTCCTTAATGGTTATAGATAGGACATCGCGGTTTTCACCAGTGGATTTAGCACGTCATTTTACATAAAATAGGTCCTATAAGTCTACTCTCAAGAGTTGATAAAGGTAAAAACGAATAAAATGTATATATATCACATTTTCAAATTTCTATTTTTCTCCATTTTAGTCGATCTCCTAAACGGTTCAAGATAGGACATCGCGGTTTTACCAGTGGATTTAGCACCTCATTTCACATAAAATAGGTCCTATAAGTCTACTCTCAAAAGTTGATAAAGGTACAAGCGAATAAAATGTTTAAATATCACATTTTCAAATATCTATTATTCTCCATTTTACTCGATCTCCTAAACGATTAAAGATAGGACATCGAGGTTTTCACCAGTGGATTTAGCACCTCATTTTACATAAAATAGGTCTTATAAGTCTACTCTCAAAAGTAGATAAAGGTACAAACGAATAAAATGTTTATATATCACATTTTCAAATATCTATTATTCTCCATTTTACTCGATCTCCTAAACGGTTAAAGATAGGACATCGCAGTTTTCACCAGTGGATTTAGCACCTTATTTTACTTAAAATAAGTCTTATAAGTCTACTCTCATGAGTTGATAAAGGGACAAACGAATAAAATGTTTATATATCACATTATCAAATATCTATTATTCTCCATTTTACTCGATCTCCTAAACGGTTAAAGATAGGACATCGCGTTTTTCACCAGTGGGTTTAGCACCTCATTTTACATAAAATAACTCCTATAAGTCAACTTTCAAGAGTTGATAAAGTTACAAACGATTAAAATGTTTATATATCACATTTTCAAATATCTGTTATTATCAATTTTACTCGATCTCTTAAACGGTTAAAGATAGGACATCGCGGTTTTCAACTGTGAATTTAGCACTATATTTTACATAAAATAAGTCCTATAAGTCTACTCTCAAGAGTTGATAATGGTAAAAACGAATAAAAGTTTATATAACACATTTTCAAATATCTATTTTTCTCCATTTTACTCGATCTCCTAAACGGTTTAAGATAGGACATCGCTGTTTTCACCAGTGGATGTAGCACCTCATTTAACATAAAATATGTCCTATAAGTCAACTCTCAAGAGTTGATAAATTTAAAAACGAATAAAATGTTTATATATCACATTTTCAAATATCTGTTATTATCAATTTTACTCGATCTCTTAAACGGTTAAAGATAGGACATCGCTGTTTTTACCGGTGGATTTAGCACCTTATTTTACATAAAATAAGTCCTATAAGTCTACTCTCAAGAGTTGATAAAGGTACAAACGAATAAAATGTTTAAATATCACATTTTCAAATATCTATTATTCTCCATTTTACTCGATCTCATAAACGGTTAAAGATAGGACATCGCGGTTTTCACCAGTGAATTTAACACTATATTTTACATAAACTAAGTCCTATAAGTCTACTCTCAAGAGTTGATAAAGGTACAAACGAATAAATTGTTTATATATCACATTTTCAAATATCTATTATTCTCCATTTTACTCGATCTCATAAACGGTTAAAGATAGGACATCGCGATTTTCACCAGTGAATTTAGCACTATATTTTACATAAAATAAGTCCTATAAGTCTACTCTCAAGAGTTGATAAAGGTACAAACGAATAAAATGTTTATATATCACATTTTCAAATATCTGTTATTATCAATTTTACTCGATCTCTTAAACGGTTAAAGATAGGAAATCGCTGTTTTTGCCAGTGGATTTAGCACCTTATTTTACATAAAATAAGTCCTATAAGTCTACTCTCAAGAGTTGATAAAGGTACAAACGAATAAAATGTTTATATATCACATTTTCAAATATCTATTATTCTCCATTTTACTCCATCTCCTAAACGGTTAAAGATAGGACATCGCGGTTTTCATCAGTGGATTAAGCACCCCATTTTACATTAAATAAGTCCTATAAGTCTATTCTCAAGAGTTGATAAAGGTAAAAACGAATAAAATGTTTATATATCACATTTTCAAATATCTATTATTTTCCATTTTACTCGATCTTCTAAACGGTTAAAGATAGGTCATCGTGGTTTTCACCAGTGGATTTAGCACCTCATTTTACATAAAATAGGTCTTATAAGTCTACTTTTAAATGTTGATAAAGGTACAAACGAATAAATTGTTTATATATCACATTATCAAATATCTATTATTCTCCATTTTACATGATCTCCTAAACGGTTAAAGATAGGACATCGCGGTTTTCACCAGTGGATTTAGAACCTTATTTTACATAAAATAGGTCCTATAAGTCTACTCTCAAGAGTTGATAAAGGTACAAACGAATAAAATGTTTATATATCACATTTTCAAATGTCTATTATTCTCCATTTTACTCCATCTCCTAAACGGTTAAAGATAGGACATCGCAGTTTTCATCAGTGGATTAAGCACCCCATTTTACATTAAATAAGTCCTATAAGTCTATTCTCAAGAGTTGATAAAGGTAAAAACGAATAAAATGTTTATAAATCACATTTTCAAATATCTATTATTTTCCATTTTACTCGATCTCCTAAACGGTTAAAGATAGGACATCGTGGTTTTCACCAGTGGATTTAGCACCTCATTTTACATAAAATAGGTCCTATAAGTCTACTTTTAATTGTTGATAAAGGTACAAACGAATAAATTGTTTATATATCACATTATCAAATATCTATTATTCTCCATTTTACTTGATCTCCTAAACGGTTAAAGATAGGACATCGCGGTTTTCACCAGTGGATTAAGAACCTTATTTTACATAAAATAGGTCCTATAAGTCTACTCTCAAGAGTTGATAAAGGTAAAAACGAATAAAATGTTTATATATCACATTTTCAAACATCTATTATTCTAAATTTTACTCGATCTCCTTAATGGTTATAGATAGGACATCGCGGTTTTCACCAGTGGATTTAGCACGTCATTTTACATAAAATAGGTCCTATAAGTCTACCCTCAAGAGTTGATAAAGGTAAAAACGAATAAAATGTTTATATATCACATTTTCAAATATCTATTTTTCTCCATTTTACTCGATCTCCTTAACGGTTAAAGATATGACATCGAGGTTTTCACCAGTGGATTTAGCACTTCATTTTACATAAAATAGGTCCTATAAGTCTACTGTCAAAAGTTGATAAAGGTACAAACGAATAAAATGTTTATATATCACATTTTCAAATATCTATTATTCTCCATTTTACTCGATCTTCTAAACGGTTAAAGATAGGACATCGAGGTTTTCACCAGTGGATTTAGCACCTCATTTTACATAAAATAGGTCCTATAAGTCTACTCTCATGAGTTGATAAAGGTAAAAACGAATAAAATGTTTATATATCACATTTTCAAATATCTATTTTTCTCCATTTTACTCGATCTCCTAAACGGTTCAAGATAGGACATCGCGGTTTTCACCAATGGATTTAGCACCTCATTTTACATAAAATAGGTCCTATAAGTCTACTCTCAAGAGTTGATAAAGGTACAAACGAATAAAATGTTTATATATCACATTTTCAAATATCTATTAATATCCATTTTACTCGATCTCTTAAACGGTTAAAGATAGGAAATCGCTGTTTTTGCCAGTGGATTTAGCACCTTATTTTACATAAAATAAGTCCTATAAGTCTACTCTCAAGAGTTGATAAAGGTACAAACGAATAAAATGTTTATATATCACATTTTCAAATATCTATTATTCTCCATTTTACTCCATCTCCTAAACGGTTAAAGATAGGACATCGCGGTTTTCATCAGTGGATTAAGCACCCCATTTTACATTAAATAAGTCCTATAAGTCTATTCTCGAGAGTTGATAAAGGTAAAAACGAATAAAATGTTTATATATCACATTTTCAAATATCTATTATTTTCCATTTTACTCGATCTCCTAAACGGTTAAAGATAGGACATCGTGGTTTTCACCAGTGGATTTAGCACCTCATTTTACATAAAATAGGTCCTATAAGTCTACTTTTAAATGTTGATAAAGGTACAAACGAATAAATTGTTTATATATCACATTATCAAATATCTATTATTCTCCATTTTACATGATCTCCTAAACGGTTAAAGATAGGACATCGCGGTTTTCACCAGTGGATTTAGAACCTTATTTTACATAAAATAGGTCCTATAAGTCTACTCTCAAGAGTTGATAAAGGTACAAACGAATAAAATGTTTATATATCACATTTTCAAATGTCTATTATTCTCCATTTTACTCCATCTCCTAAACGGTTAAAGATAGGACATCGCAGTTTTCATCAGTGGATTAAGCACCCCATTTTACATTAAATAAGTCCTATAAGTCTATTCTCAAGAGTTGATAAAGGTAAAAACGAATAAAATGTTTATAAATCACATTTTCAAATATCTATTATTTTCCATTTTACTCGATCTCCTAAACGGTTAAAGATAGGACATCGTGGTTTTCACCAGTGGATTTAGCACCTCATTTTACATAAAATAGGTCCTATAAGTCTACTTTTAATTGTTGATAAAGGTACAAACGAATAAATTGTTTATATATCACATTATCAAATATCTATTATTCTCCATTTTACTTGATCTCCTAAACGGTTAAAGATAGGACATCGCGGTTTTCACCAGTGGATTAAGAACCTTATTTTACATAAAATAGGTCCTATAAGTCTACTCTCAAGAGTTGATAAAGGTAAAAACGAATAAAATGTTTATATATCACATTTTCAAACATCTATTATTCTAAATTTTACTCGATCTCCTTAATGGTTATAGATAGGACATCGCGGTTTTCACCAGTGGATTTAGCACGTCATTTTACATAAAATAGGTCTTATAAGTCTACTCTCAAGAGTTGATAAAGGTAAAAACGAATAAAATGTTTATATATCACATTTTCAAATATCTATTTTTCTCCATTTTACTCGATCTCCTTAACGGTTAAAGATATGACATCGAGGTTTTCACCAGTGGATTTAGCACTTCATTTTACATAAAATAGGTCCTATAAGTCTACTCTCAAAAGTTGATAAGGGTACAAACGAATAAAATGTTTATATATCACATTTTCAAATATCTATTATTCTCCATTTTACTCGATCTTCTAAACGGTTAAAGATAGGACATCGAGGTTTTCACCAGTGGATTTAGCACCTCATTTTACATAAAATAGGTCCTATAAGTCTACTCTCAAGAGTTGATAAAGGTAAAAACGAATAAAATGTTTATATATCACATTTTCAAATATCTATTTTTCTCCATTTTACTCGATCTCCTAAACGGTTCAAGATAGGACATCGCGGTTTTCACCAATGGATTTAGCACCTCATTTTACATAAAATAGGTCCTATAAGTCTACTCTCAAGAGTTGATAAAGGTACAAACGAATAAAATGTTTATATATCACATTTTCAAATATCTATTAATATCCATTTTACTCGATCTCCTAAACGGTTCAAGATAGGACATCGCGGTTTTCACCAGTAGATTTAGCACCTCATTTTACATGAAATAAGTCTTATAAGTCTACTCTCAAGAGTTGATAAAGGTACAAACGAATAAAATGTTTATATATCACATTTTCAAATATCTATTAATATCCATATTACTCGATATCCTAAACCGTTAAAGATAGGACATCGCGGTTTTCACCAGTGGATTTAGCACCCCATTTTACATAAAATAACTCCTATAAGTCTACTCTCAAGAGTTGATAAAGGTAAAAACGAATAAAATGTTTATATATCACATTTTCAAATATCTATTAATATCCATATTACTCGATATCCTAAACCGTTAAAGATAGGACATCGCGGTTTTCACCAGTGGATTTAGCACCCCATTTTACATAAAATAACTCCTATAAGTCTACTCTCAAGAGTTGATAAAGGTAAAAACGAATAAAATGTATATATATCACATTTTCAAATTTCTATTTTTCTCCATTTTAGTCGATCTCCTAAACGGTTCAAGATAGGACATCGCGGTTTTACCAGTGGATTTAGCACCTCATTTCACATAAAATAGGTCCTATAAGTCTACTCTCAAAAGTTGATAAAGGTACAAGCGAATAAAATGTTTAAATATCACATTTTCAAATATCTATTATTCTCCATTTTACTCGATCTCCTAAACGATTAAAGATAGGACATCGAGGTTTTCACCAGTGGATTTAGCACCTCATTTTACATAAAATAGGTCTTATAAGTCTACTCTCAAAAGTAGATAAAGGTACAAACGAATAAAATGTTTATATATCACATTTTCAAATATCTATTATTCTCCATTTTACTCGATCTCCTAAACGGTTAAAGATAGGACATCGCAGTTTTCACCAGTGGATTTAGCACCTTATTTTACTTAAAATAAGTCTTATAAGTCTACTCTCATGAGTTGATAAAGGGACAAACGAATAAAATGTTTATATATCACATTATCAAATATCTATTATTCTCCATTTTACTCGATCTCCTAAACGGTTAAAGATAGGACATCGCGTTTTTCACCAGTGGGTTTAGCACCTCATTTTACATAAAATAACTCCTATAAGTCAACTCTCAAGAGTTGATAAAGTTACAAACGATTAAAATGTTTATATATCACATTTTCAAATATCTGTTATTATCAATTTTACTCGATCTCTTAAACGGTTAAAGATAGGACATCGCGGTTTTCAACTGTGAATTTAGCACTATATTTTACATAAAATAAGTCCTATAAGTCTACTCTCAAGAGTTGATAATGGTAAAAACGAATAAAAGTTTATATAACACATTTTCAAATATCTATTTTTCTCCATTTTACTCGATCTCCTAAACGGTTTAAGATAGGACATCGCTGTTTTCACCAGTGGATGTAGCACCTCATTTTACATAAAATATGTCCTATAAGTCAACTCTCAAGAGTTGATAAATTTACAAACGAATAAAATGTTTATATATCACATTTTCAAATATCTGTTATTATCAATTTTACTCGATCTCTTAAACGGTTAAAGATAGGACATCGCTGTTTTTACCGGTGGATTTAGCACCTTATTTTACATAAAATAAGTTCTATAAGTCTACTCTCAAGAGTTGATAAAGGTACAAACGAATAAAATGTTTATATATCACATTTTCAAATATCTATTATTCTCCATTTTACTCGATCTCATAAACGGTTAAAGATAGGACATCGCGGTTTTCACCAGTGAATTTAACACTATATTTTACATAAAATAAGTCCTATAAGTCTACTCTCAAGAGTTGATAAAGGTACAAACGAATAAATTGTTTATATATCACATTTTCAAATATCTATTATTCTCCATTTTACTCCATCTCTTAAACGGTTAAAGATAGGACATCGCGGTTTTCATCAGTGGATTAAGCACCCCATTTTACATTAAATAAGTCCTATAAGTCTATTCTCAAGAGTTGATAAAGGTAAAAACGAATAAAATGTTTATATATCACATTTTCAAATATCTATTATTTTCCATTTTACTCGAACTCCTAAACGGTTAAAGATAGGACATCGTGGTTTTCACCAGTGGATTTAGCACCTCATTTTACATAAAATAGGTCCTATAAGTCTACTTTTAAATGTTGATAAAGGTACAAACGAATAAATTGTTTATATATCACATTATCAAATATCTATTATTCTCCATTTTACTTGATCTCCTAAACGGTTAAAGATAGGACATCGCGGTTTTCACCAGTGGATTTAGAACCTTATTTTACATAAAATAGGTCCTATAAGTCTACTCTCAAGAGTTGATAAAGGTAAAAACGAATAAAATGTTTATATATCACATTTTCAAACATCTATTATTCTCCATTTTACTCGATCTCCTAAATGGTTATGGATAGGACATCGCGGTTTTCACCAGTGGATTTAGCATCTCATTTTACATAAAATAGGTCCTATAAGTCTACTCTCAAGAGTTGATAAAGGTAAAAACGAATAAAATGTTTATATATCACATTTTAAAATATCTATTTTTCTCCATTTTACTCGATCTCCTTAACGGTTAAAGATATGACATCGAGGTTTTCACCAGTGGATTTAGCACTTCATTTTACATAAAATAGGTCCTATAAGTCTACTCTCAAAGGTTGATAAAGGTACAAACGAATAAAATGTTTATATATCACATTTTCAAATATCTATTAATATCCATTTTATTCGATCTCCTAAACGGTTCAAGATATTATTCTCCATTTTACTCGATCTTCTAAACGGTTAAAGATAGGACATCGAGGTTTTCAAAAGTGGATTTAGCACCTCATTTTACATAAAATATGTCCTATAAGTCTACTCTCAAGAGTTGATAAAGGTACAAAATAATAAAATGTTTATATATCACATTTTCAAATATCTATTATTCTCCATTTTACTTGATCTCCTAAACGGTTAAAGATAGGACATCGCGGTTTTCACCAGTGGATTTAGCACTATATTTTACATAAAATAACTCCTATAAGTCTACTCTCAAGAGTTGATAAAGGTACAAACGAATAAAATGTTTATATATCACATTTTCAAATATCTGTTATTATCAATTTTACTCGATCTCTTAAACGGTTAAAGATAGGACATCGCGGTTTTCAACTGTGAATTTAGCACTATATTTTACACAAAATAAGTCCTATAAGTCTACTCTCAAGAGTTGATAATGGTAAAAACGAATAAAAGTTTATATAACACATTTTCAAATATCTATTTTTCTCCATTTTACTCGATCTCCTAAACGGTTTAAGATAGGACATCGCTGTTTTCACCAGTGGATGTAGCACCTCATTTTACATAAAATATGTCCTATAAGTCAACTCTCAAGAGTTGATAAATTTACAAACGAATAAAATGTTTATATATCACATTTTCAAATATCTGTTATTATCAATTTTACTCGATCTCTTAAACGGTTAAAGATAGGACATCGCTGTTTTTACCGGTGGATTTAGCACCTTATTTTACATAAAATAAGTCCTATAAGTCTACTCTCAAGAGTTGATAAAGGTACAAACGAATAAAATGTTTATATATCACATTTTCAAATATCTATTATTCTCCATTTTACTCGATCTCATAAACGGTTAAAGATAGGACATCGCGGTTTTCACCAGTGAATTTGACACTATATTTTACATAAAATAAGTCCTATAAGTCTACTCTCAAGAGTTGATAAAGGTACAAACGAATAAATTGTTTATATATCACATTTTCAAATATCTATTATTCTCCATTTTACTCGATCTCATAAACGGTTAAAGAAAGGACATCGCGATTTTCACCAGTGAATTTAGCACTATATTTTACATAAAATAAGTCCTATAAGTCTACTCTCAAGAGTTGATAAAGGTACAAACGAATAAAATTTTTAAATATCACATTTTCAAATATCTATTATTCTCCATTTTACTCGATCTCCTAAACGGTTAAAGATAGGACATCGCGGTTTTCACCAGTGGATTTAGCACCTCATTTTACATAGAATATGTCCTATAAGTCTACTCTCAAGGGTTGATAAAGGTACACACGGATAAAATGTATATATATCACATTTTCAAATATCCTTTATTCTCCATTTTACTCGATCTCCTAAACGGTTAAAGATAAGACATCGCGGTTTTCACCAGTGGATTTAGCACCTCATTTTACATAAAATAGGTCCTATAAGTCTACTCTCAAGAGTTGATAAAGGTAAAAACGAATAAAATGTTTATATATCACATTTTCAAACATCTATTATTCTCCATTTTACTCGATCTCCTAAACGGTTAAAGATAGGACATCGCGGTTTTCACCAGTGGATTTAGCACCTCATTTTACATAGAATATGTCCTATAAGTCTACTCTCAAGCGTTGATAAAGGTACAAACGAATAAAATGTTTATATATCACATTTTCAAATATCCATTATTTTCCATTTTACTCGATCTCCTAAACGGTTAAAGATAAGACATCGCGGTCTTCACCAGTGGATTTAGCACCTCATTTTACATAAAATAGGTCCTATAAGTTTACTCTCAAGAGTTGATAAAGGTAAAAACGAATAAAATGTTTATATATCACATTTTCAAATTTCTATTATTCTCCATTTTACTCGATCTCTTAAACGGTTAAAGATAGGACATCGAGGTTTCACCATTGGATTTAGCACCTCAATTTACATGAAATAAGTCTTATAAGTCTACTATCAAGAGTTGATAAAGGTACAAACGAATAAAATGTTTATATATCACATTATCAAATATCTATTATTCTCCATTTTACTCGATCTCCTAAACGGTTAAAGATAAGACATCGCGGTTTTTACCAGTGGATTTAGCACCTCATTTAACATATAATAAGTCCAATAAGTCTACTCTCAAGAGTTGATCAAGGTACATACGAACAAAATGTTTATATATCACATTTTCAAATATCCATTTTTCTCCATTTTACTCGATCTCCTAAACGGTTCAAGATAGGACATCGCTGTTTTCACCAGTGGATGTAGCACCTCATTTTACATAAAATATGTCCTATAAGTCTACTCACAAGAGTTGATAAAGGTACAAACGAACAAAATGTTTATATATCACATTTTCAAATATCTATTATTCTACATTTTACTCGATCTCCTAAACGGTTCAAGATTGGACATCGGGGTTTTCACCAGTGGATTTAGCACCTCATTTTACATAAAATAAGTCCTATAAGTCTACTCTCAAGAGTTGATAAAGGTACAAACGAATAAAATGTTTATATATCACATTTTCAAATGTCTATTATTCTCCATTTTACTCCATCTCCTAAACGGTTAAAGATAGGACATCGCGGTTTTCATCAGTGGATTAAGCACCCCATTTTACATTAAATAAGTCCTATAAGTCTATTCTCAAGAGTTGATAAAGGTAAAATCGAATAAAATGTTTATATATCACATTTTCAAATATCTATTATTTTCCATTTTACTCGATCTCCTAAACGGTTAAAGATAGGACATCGTGGTTTTCACCAGTGGATTTAGCACCTCATTTTACATAAAATAGGTCCTATAAGTCTACTTTTAATTGTTGATAAAGGTACAAACGAATAAATTGTTTATATATCACATTATCAAATATCTATTATTCTCCATTTTACTTGATCTCCTAAACGGTTAAAGATAGGACATCGCGGTTTTCACCAGTGGATTTAGAACCTTATTTTACATAAAATAGGTCCTATAAGTCTACTCTCAAGAGTTGATAAAGGTAAAAACGAATAAAATGTTTATATATCACATTTTCAAACATCTATTATTCTCCATTTTACTCGATCTCCTTAATGGTTATAGATAGGACATCGCGGTTTTCACCAGTGGATTTAGCACGTCATTTTACATAAAATAGGTCCTATAAGTCTACTCTCAAGAGTTGATAAAGGTAAAAACGAATAAAATGATTATATATCACATTTTCAAATATCTATTTTTCTCCATTTTACTCGATCTCCTTAACGGTTAAAGATATGACATCGAGGTTTTCACCAGTGGATTTAGCACTTCATTTTACATAAAATAGGTCCTATAAGTCTACTCTCAAAAGTTGATAAAGGTACAAACGAATAAAATGTTTATATATCACATTTTCAAATATCTATTATTCTCCATTTTACTCGATCTTCTAAACGGTTAAAGATAGGACATCGAGGTTTTCACCAGTGGATTTAGCACCTCATTTTACATAAAATAGGTCCTATAAGTCTACTCTCAAGAGTTGATAAAGGTAAAAACGAATAAAATGTATATATATCACATTTTCAAATTTCTATTTTTCTCGATTTTAGTCGATCTCCTAAACGGTTCAAGATAGGACATCGCGGTTTTTACCAGTGGATTTAGCACCTCATTTCACATAAAATAGGTCTTATAAGTCTACTCTCAAAAGTTGATAAAGGTACAAGCGAATAAAATGTTTAAATATCACATTTTCAAATATCTATTATTCTCCAATTTACTCGATCTCCTAAACGGTTAAAGATAGGACATCGAGGTTTTCACCAGTGGATTTAGCACCTCATTTTACATAAAATAAGTCCTATAAGTCTACTCTCAAGAGTTGATCAAGGTACATACGAACAAAATGTTTATATATCACATTTTCAAATATCCATTTTTCTCCATTTTACTCGATCTCCTAAACGGTTCAAGATAGGACATCGCTGCTTTCACCAGTGGATGTAGCACCTCATTCTACATAAAATATGTCCTATAAGTCTACTCACAAGAGTTGATAAAGGTACAAACGAATAAAATGTTTATATATCACATATTCAAATATCTATTATTCTCCAATTTACTCGATCTCCTAAACGGTTAAAAATAGGACATCGCGGTTTTCACCAGTGGATTTAGCAACTTATTTTACATAAAATAAGTCCTATAAGTCTACTCTCAAGAGTTGATAAAGGTACACACGAATAAAATGTTTATATATCACATTTTCAAATATCTATTATTTTCTATTTTACTCGATCTCCTCAACGGTTAAAGATAGGACATCGCGGATTTCACGAGTGGATTTAGCACCTCATTTTACATAAAATATGTCCTATAAGTCTACTCTCAAGAGTTGATAAAGGTACAAAATAATAAAATGTTTATATATCACATTTTCAAATATCTATTATTCTCCATTTTACTTGATCTCCTAAACGGTTAAAGATAGGACATCGCGGTTTTCACCAGTGGATTTAGCACTATATTGTACATAAAATAACTCCTATAAGTCTACTCTCAAGATTTGATAAAGGTACAAACGAATAAAATGTTTATATATCACATTTTCAAATATCTATTATCATCCATTTTACTCGATTTCCTAAACGGTTAAAAATAGGATATCGCGGATTTTACCAGTTGATTTAGCACCTCTTTTTACCTAAAATAAGTCCTTTAAGTCTACTCTTAAGAGTTGATAAAGGTACAAACGAATAAAATGTTTATATATCACATTTTCAAATATCTATTATTCTCCATTTTACTCCATCTCCTAAACGGTTAAAGATAGGACATCGCGGTTTTCATCAGTGGATTAAGCACCCCATTTTACATAAAATAAGTCCTATAAGTCTATTCTCAAGAGTTGATAAAGGTAAAAACGAATAAAATGTTTATATATCAAATTTTCAAATATCTATTATTTTCCATTTTACTCGATCTCCTAAACGGTTAAAGATAGGACATCGTGGTTTTCACCAGTGGATTTAGCACCTCATTTTACATAAAATAGGTCCTATAAGTCTACTCTCAAATGTTGATAAAGGTACAAACGAATAAAATGTTTATATATCACATTTTCAAATATCTATTATTCTCCATTTTACTCGATCTCCTAAAAGGTTAAAGATAGGACATCGAGGTTTTCACCAGTGGATTTAGCACCTCATTTTACATAAAATAGGTCCTATAAGTCTACTCTCAAGAGTTGATAAAGGTAAAAACGAATAAAATGTATATATATCACATTTTCAAATTTCTATTTTTCTCGATTTTAGTCGATCTCCTAAACGGTTCAAGATAGGACATCGCGGTTTTTACCAGTGGATTTAGCACCTCATTTCACATAAAATAAGTCCTATAAGTCTACTCTCAAAAGTTGATAAAGGTACAAACGAATAAAATGTTTATATATCACATTTTCAAATATCTATTATTCTCCATTTTACTTGATCTCCTAAACGGTTAAAGATAGGACATCGCGGTTTTCACCAGTGGATTTAGCACTATATTGTACATAAAATAACTCCTATAAGTCTACTCTCAAGATTTGATAAAGGTTCAAACGAATAAAATGTTTATATATCACATTTTCAAACATCTATTATTCTAAATTTTACTCGATCTCCTTAATGGTTATAGATAGGACATCGCGGTTTTCACCAGTGGATTTAGCACGTCATTTTACATAAAATAGGTCCTATAAGTCTACCCTCAAGAGTTGATAAAGGTAAAAACGAATAAAATGTTTATATATCACATTTTCAAACATCTATTATTCTAAATTTTACTCGATCTCCTTAATGGTTATAGATAGGACATCGCGGTTTTCACCAGTGGATTTAGCACGTCATTTTACATAAAATAGGTCCTATAAGTCTACCCTCAAGAGTTGATAAAGGTAAAAACGAATAAAATGTTTATATATCACATTTTCAAATATCTATTTTTCTCCATTTTACTCGATCTCCTTAACGGTTAAAGATATGACATCGAGGTTTTCACCAGTGGATTTAGCACTTCATTTTACATAAAATAGGTCCTATAAGTCTACTGTCAAAAGTTGATAAAGGTACAAACGAATAAAATGTTTATATATCACATTTTCAAATATCTATTATTCTCCATTTTACTCGATCTTCTAAACGGTTAAAGATAGGACATCGAGGTTTTCACCAGTGGATTTAGCACCTCATTTTACATAAAATAGGTCCTATAAGTCTACTCTCATGAGTTGATAAAGGTAAAAACGAATAAAATGTTTATATATCACATTTTCAAATATCTATTTTTCTCCATTTTACTCGATCTCCTAAACGGTTCAAGATAGGACATCGCGGTTTTCACCAATGGATTTAGCACCTCATTTTACATAAAATAGGTCCTATAAGTCTACTCTCAAGAGTTGATAAAGGTACAAACGAATAAAATGTTTATATATCACATTTTCAAATATCTATTAATATCCATTTTACTCGATCTCTTAAACGGTTAAAGATAGGAAATCGCTGTTTTTGCCAGTGGATTTAGCACCTTATTTTACATAAAATAAGTCCTATAAGTCTACTCTCAAGAGTTGATAAAGGTACAAACGAATAAAATGTTTATATATCACATTTTCAAATATCTATTATTCTCCATTTTACTCCATCTCCTAAACGGTTAAAGATAGGACATCGCGGTTTTCATCAGTGGATTAAGCACCCCATTTTACATTAAATAAGTCCTATAAGTCTATTCTCGAGAGTTGATAAAGGTAAAAACGAATAAAATGTTTATATATCACATTTTCAAATATCTATTATTTTCCATTTTACTCGATCTCCTAAACGGTTAAAGATAGGACATCGTGGTTTTCACCAGTGGATTTAGCACCTCATTTTACATAAAATAGGTCCTATAAGTCTACTTTTAAATGTTGATAAAGGTACAAACGAATAAATTGTTTATATATCACATTATCAAATATCTATTATTCTCCATTTTACATGATCTCCTAAACGGTTAAAGATAGGACATCGCGGTTTTCACCAGTGGATTTAGAACCTTATTTTACATAAAATAGGTCCTATAAGTCTACTCTCAAGAGTTGATAAAGGTACAAACGAATAAAATGTTTATATATCACATTTTCAAATGTCTATTATTCTCCATTTTACTCCATCTCCTAAACGGTTAAAGATAGGACATCGCAGTTTTCATCAGTGGATTAAGCACCCCATTTTACATTAAATAAGTCCTATAAGTCTATTCTCAAGAGTTGATAAAGGTAAAAACGAATAAAATGTTTATAAATCACATTTTCAAATATCTATTATTTTCCATTTTACTCGATCTCCTAAACGGTTAAAGATAGGACATCGTGGTTTTCACCAGTGGATTTAGCACCTCATTTTACATAAAATAGGTCCTATAAGTCTACTTTTAATTGTTGATAAAGGTACAAACGAATAAATTGTTTATATATCACATTATCAAATATCTATTATTCTCCATTTTACTTGATCTCCTAAACGGTTAAAGATAGGACATCGCGGTTTTCACCAGTGGATTAAGAACCTTATTTTACATAAAATAGGTCCTATAAGTCTACTCTCAAGAGTTGATAAAGGTAAAAACGAATAAAATGTTTATATATCACATTTTCAAACATCTATTATTCTAAATTTTACTCGATCTCCTTAATGGTTATAGATAGGACATCGCGGTTTTCACCAGTGGATTTAGCACGTCATTTTACATAAAATAGGTCCTATAAGTCTACTCTCAAGAGTTGATAAAGGTAAAAACGAATAAAATGTTTATATATCACATTTTCAAATATCTATTTTTCTCCATTTTACTCGATCTCCTTAACGGTTAAAGATATGACATCGAGGTTTTCACCAGTGGATTTAGCACTTCATTTTACATAAAATAGGTCCTATAAGTCTACTCTCAAAAGTTGATAAGGGTACAAACGAATAAAATGTTTATATATCACATTTTCAAATATCTATTATTCTCCATTTTACTCGATCTTCTAAACGGTTAAAGATAGGACATCGAGGTTTTCACCAGTGGATTTAGCACCTCATTTTACATAAAATAGGTCCTATAAGTCTACTCTCAAGAGTTGATAAAGGTAAAAACGAATAAAATGTTTATATATCACATTTTCAAATATCTATTTTTCTCCATTTTACTCGATCTCCTAAACGGTTCAAGATAGGACATCGCGGTTTTCACCAATGGATTTAGCACCTCATTTTACATAAAATAGGTCCTATAAGTCTACTCTCAAGAGTTGATAAAGGTACAAACGAATAAAATGTTTATATATCACATTTTCAAATATCTATTAATATCCATTTTACTCGATCTCCTAAACGGTTCAAGATAGGACATCGCGGTTTTCACCAGTAGATTTAGCACCTCATTTTACATGAAATAAGTCTTATAAGTCTACTCTCAAGAGTTGATAAAGGTACAAACGAATAAAATGTTTATATATCACATTTTCAAATATCTATTAATATCCATATTACTCGATATCCTAAACCGTTAAAGATAGGACATCGCGGTTTTCACCAGTGGATTTAGCACCCCATTTTACATAAAATAACTCCTATAAGTCTACTCTCAAGAGTTGATAAAGGTAAAAACGAATAAAATGTTTATATATCACATTTTCAAATATCTATTAATATCCATATTACTCGATATCCTAAACCGTTAAAGATAGGACATCGCGGTTTTCACCAGTGGATTTAGCACCCCATTTTACATAAAATAACTCCTATAAGTCTACTCTCAAGAGTTGATAAAGGTAAAAACGAATAAAATGTATATATATCACATTTTCAAATTTCTATTTTTCTCCATTTTAGTCGATCTCCTAAACGGTTCAAGATAGGACATCGCGGTTTTACCAGTGGATTTAGCACCTCATTTCACATAAAATAGGTCCTATAAGTCTACTCTCAAAAGTTGATAAAGGTACAAGCGAATAAAATGTTTAAATATCACATTTTCAAATATCTATTATTCTCCATTTTACTCGATCTCCTAAACGATTAAAGATAGGACATCGAGGTTTTCACCAGTGGATTTAGCACCTCATTTTACATAAAATAGGTCTTATAAGTCTACTCTCAAAAGTAGATAAAGGTACAAACGAATAAAATGTTTATATATCACATTTTCAAATATCTATTATTCTCCATTTTACTCGATCTCCTAAACGGTTAAAGATAGGACATCGCAGTTTTCACCAGTGGATTTAGCACCTTATTTTACTTAAAATAAGTCTTATAAGTCTACTCTCATGAGTTGATAAAGGGACAAACGAATAAAATGTTTATATATCACATTATCAAATATCTATTATTCTCCATTTTACTCGATCTCCTAAACGGTTAAAGATAGGACATCGCGTTTTTCACCAGTGGGTTTAGCACCTCATTTTACATAAAATAACTCCTATAAGTCAACTCTCAAGAGTTGATAAAGTTACAAACGATTAAAATGTTTATATATCACATTTTCAAATATCTGTTATTATCAATTTTACTCGATCTCTTAAACGGTTAAAGATAGGACATCGCGGTTTTCAACTGTGAATTTAGCACTATATTTTACATAAAATAAGTCCTATAAGTCTACTCTCAAGAGTTGATAATGGTAAAAACGAATAAAAGTTTATATAACACATTTTCAAATATCTATTTTTCTCCATTTTACTCGATCTCCTAAACGGTTTAAGATAGGACATCGCTGTTTTCACCAGTGGATGTAGCACCTCATTTTACATAAAATATGTCCTATAAGTCAACTCTCAAGAGTTGATAAATTTACAAACGAATAAAATGTTTATATATCACATTTTCAAATATCTGTTATTATCAATTTTACTCGATCTCTTAAACGGTTAAAGATAGGACATCGCTGTTTTTACCGGTGGATTTAGCACCTTATTTTACATAAAATAAGTTCTATAAGTCTACTCTCAAGAGTTGATAAAGGTACAAACGAATAAAATGTTTATATATCACATTTTCAAATATCTATTATTCTCCATTTTACTCGATCTCATAAACGGTTAAAGATAGGACATCGCGGTTTTCACCAGTGAATTTAACACTATATTTTACATAAAATAAGTCCTATAAGTCTACTCTCAAGAGTTGATAAAGGTACAAACGAATAAATTGTTTATATATCACATTTTCAAATATCTATTATTCTCCATTTTACTCCATCTCTTAAACGGTTAAAGATAGGACATCGCGGTTTTCATCAGTGGATTAAGCACCCCATTTTACATTAAATAAGTCCTATAAGTCTATTCTCAAGAGTTGATAAAGGTAAAAACGAATAAAATGTTTATATATCACATTTTCAAATATCTATTATTTTCCATTTTACTCGAACTCCTAAACGGTTAAAGATAGGACATCGTGGTTTTCACCAGTGGATTTAGCACCTCATTTTACATAAAATAGGTCCTATAAGTCTACTTTTAAATGTTGATAAAGGTACAAACGAATAAATTGTTTATATATCACATTATCAAATATCTATTATTCTCCATTTTACTTGATCTCCTAAACGGTTAAAGATAGGACATCGCGGTTTTCACCAGTGGATTTAGAACCTTATTTTACATAAAATAGGTCCTATAAGTCTACTCTCAAGAGTTGATAAAGGTAAAAACGAATAAAATGTTTATATATCACATTTTCAAACATCTATTATTCTCCATTTTACTCGATCTCCTAAATGGTTATGGATAGGACATCGCGGTTTTCACCAGTGGATTTAGCATCTCATTTTACATAAAATAGGTCCTATAAGTCTACTCTCAAGAGTTGATAAAGGTAAAAACGAATAAAATGTTTATATATCACATTTTAAAATATCTATTTTTCTCCATTTTACTCGATCTCCTTAACGGTTAAAGATATGACATCGAGGTTTTCACCAGTGGATTTAGCACTTCATTTTACATAAAATAGGTCCTATAAGTCTACTCTCAAAGGTTGATAAAGGTACAAACGAATAAAATGTTTATATATCACATTTTCAAATATCTATTAATATCCATTTTATTCGATCTCCTAAACGGTTCAAGATATTATTCTCCATTTTACTCGATCTTCTAAACGGTTAAAGATAGGACATCGAGGTTTTCACCAGTGGATTTAGCACCTCATTTTACATAAAATATGTCCTATAAGTCTACTCTCAAGAGTTGATAAAGGTACAAAATAATAAAATGTTTATATATCACATTTTCAAATATCTATTATTCTCCATTTTACTTGATCTCCTAAACGGTTAAAGATAGGACATCGCGGTTTTCACCAGGGGATTTAGCACTATATTTTACATAAAATAACTCCTATAAGTCTACTCTCAAGAGTTGATAAAGGTACAAACGAATAAAATGTTTATATATCACATTTTCAAATATCTGTTATTATCAATTTTACTCGATCTCTTAAACGGTTAAAGATAGGACATCGCGGTTTTCAACTGTGAATTTAGCACTATATTTTACACAAAATAAGTCCTATAAGTCTACTCTCAAGAGTTGATAATGGTAAAAACGAATAAAAGTTTATATAACACATTTTCAAATATCTATTTTTCTCCATTTTACTCGATCTCCTAAACGGTTTAAGATAGGACATCGCTGTTTTCACCAGTGGATGTAGCACCTCATTTTACATAAAGTATGTCCTATAAGTCAACTCTCAAGAGTTGATAAATTTACAAACGAATAAAATGTTTATATATCACATTTTCAAATATCTGTTATTATCAATTTTACTCGATCTCTTAAACGGTTAAAGATAGGACATCGCTGTTTTTACCGGTGGATTTAGCACCTTATTTTACATAAAATAAGTCCTATAAGTCTACTCTCAAGAGTTGATAAAGGTACAAACGAATAAAATGTTTATATATCACATTTTCAAATATCTATTATTCTCCATTTTACTCGATCTCATAAACGGTTAAAGATAGGACATCGCGGTTTTCTCCAGTGAATTTGACACTATATTTTACATAAAATAAGTCCTATAAGTCTACTCTCAAGAGTTGATAAAGGTACAAACGAATAAATTGTTTATATATCACATTTTCAAATATCTATTATTCTCCATTTTACTCGATCTCATAAACGGTTAAAGAAAGGACATCGCGATTTTCACCAGTGAATTTAGCACTATATTTTACATAAAATAAGTCCTATAAGTCTACTCTCAAGAGTTGATAAAGGTACAAACGAATAAAATTTTTAAATATCACATTTTCAAATATCTATTATTCTCCATTTTACTCGATCTCCTAAACGGTTAAAGATAGGACATCGCGGTTTTCACCAGTGGATTTAGCACCTCATTTTACATAGAATATGTCCTATAAGTCTACTCTCAAGGGTTGATAAAGGTACACACGGATAAAATGTATATATATCACATTTTCAAATATCCTTTATTCTCCATTTTACTCGATCTCCTAAACGGTTAAAGATAAGACATCGCGGTTTTCACCAGTGGATTTAGCACCTCATTTTACATAAAATAGGTCCTATAAGTCTACTCTCAAGAGTTGATAAAGGTAAAAACGAATAAAATGTTTATATATCACATTTTCAAACATCTATTATTCTCCATTTTACTCGATCTCCTAAACGGTTAAAGATAGGACATCGCGGTTTTCACCAGTGGATTTAGCACCTCATTTTACATAGAATATGTCCTATAAGTCTACTCTCAAGCGTTGATAAAGGTACAAACGAATAAAATGTTTATATATCACATTTTCAAATATCCATTATTTTCCATTTTACTCGATCTCCTAAACGGTTAAAGATAAGACATCGCGGTCTTCACCAGTGGATTTAGCACCTCATTTTACATAAAATAGGTCCTATAAGTTTACTCTCAAGAGTTGATAAAGGTAAAAACGAATAAAATGTTTATATATCACATTTTCAAATTTCTATTATTCTCCATTTTACTCGATCTCTTAAACGGTTAAAGATAGGACATCGAGGTTTCACCATTGGATTTAGCACCTCAATTTACATGAAATAAGTCTTATAAGTCTACTATCAAGAGTTGATAAAGGTACAAACGAATAAAATGTTTATATATCACATTATCAAATATCTATTATTTTCCATTTTACTCGATCTCCTAAACGGTTAAAGATAGGACATCGTGGTTTTCACCAGTGGATTTAGCACCTCATTTTACATAAAATAGGTCCTATAAGTCTACTTTTAATTGTTGATAAAGGTACAAACGAATAAATTGTTTATATATCACATTATCAAATATCTATTATTCTCCATTTTACTTGATCTCCTAAACGGTTAAAGATAAGACATCGCGGTTTTTACCAGTGGATTTAGCACCTCATTTAACATATAATAAGTCCAATAAGTCTACTCTCAAGAGTTGATCAAGGTACATACGAACAAAATGTTTATATATCACATTTTCAAATATCCATTTTTCTCCATTTTACTCGATCTCCTAAACGGTTCAAGATAGGACATCGCTGTTTTCACCAGTGGATGTAGCACCTCATTTTACATAAAATATGTCCTATAAGTCTACTCACAAGAGTTGATAAAGGTACAAACGAACAAAATGTTTATATATCACATTTTCAAATATCTATTATTCTACATTTTACTCGATCTCCTAAACGGTTCAAGATTGGACATCGGGGTTTTCACCAGTGGATTTAGCACCTCATTTTACATAAAATAAGTCCTATAAGTCTACTCTCAAGAGTTGATAAAGGTACAAACGAATAAAATGTTTATATATCACATTTTCAAATGTCTATTATTCTCCATTTTACTCCATCTCCTAAACGGTTAAAGATAGGACATCGCGGTTTTCATCAGTGGATTAAGCACCCCATTTTACATTAAATAAGTCCTATAAGTCTATTCTCAAGAGTTGATAAAGGTAAAATCGAATAAAATGTTTATATATCACATTTTCAAATATCTATTATTTTCCATTTTACTCGATCTCCTAAACGGTTAAAGATAGGACATCGTGGTTTTCACCAGTGGATTTAGCACCTCATTTTACATAAAATAGGTCCTATAAGTCTACTTTTAATTGTTGATAAAGGTACAAACGAATAAATTGTTTATATATCACATTATCAAATATCTATTATTCTCCATTTTACTTGATCTCCTAAACGGTTAAAGATAGGACATCGCGGTTTTCACCAGTGGATTTAGAACCTTATTTTACATAAAATAGGTCCTATAAGTCTACTCTCAAGAGTTGATAAAGGTAAAAACGAATAAAATGTTTATATATCACATTTTCAAACATCTATTATTCTCCATTTTACTCGATCTCCTTAATGGTTATAGATAGGACATCGCGGTTTTCACCAGTGGATTTAGCACGTCATTTTACATAAAATAGGTCCTATAAGTCTACTCTCAAGAGTTGATAAAGGTAAAAACGAATAAAATGATTATATATCACATTTTCAAATATCTATTTTTCTCCATTTTACTCGATCTCCTTAACGGTTAAAGATATGACATCGAGGTTTTCACCAGTGGATTTAGCACTTCATTTTACATAAAATAGGTCCTATAAGTCTACTCTCAAAAGTTGATAAAGGTACAAACGAATAAAATGTTTATATATCACATTTTCAAATATCTATTATTCTCCATTTTACTCGATCTTCTAAACGGTTAAAGATAGGACATCGAGGTTTTCACCAGTGGATTTAGCACCTCATTTTACATAAAATAGGTCCTATAAGTCTACTCTCAAGAGTTGATAAAGGTAAAAACGAATAAAATGTATATATATCACATTTTCAAATTTCTATTTTTCTCGATTTTAGTCGATCTCCTAAACGGTTCAAGATAGGACATCGCGGTTTTTACCAGTGGATTTAGCACCTCATTTCACATAAAATAGGTCTTATAAGTCTACTCTCAAAAGTTGATAAAGGTACAAGCGAATAAAATGTTTAAATATCACATTTTCAAATATCTATTATTCTCCAATTTACTCGATCTCCTAAACGGTTAAAGATAGGACATCGAGGTTTTCACCAGTGGATTTAGCACCTCATTTTACATAAAATAAGTCCTATAAGTCTACTCTCAAGAGTTGATCAAGGTACATACGAACAAAATGTTTATATATCACATTTTCAAATATCCATTTTTCTCCATTTTACTCGATCTCCTAAACGGTTCAAGATAGGACATCGCTGCTTTCACCAGTGGATGTAGCACCTCATTCTACATAAAATATGTCCTATAAGTCTACTCACAAGAGTTGATAAAGGTACAAACGAATAAAATGTTTATATATCACATATTCAAATATCTATTATTCTCCAATTTACTCGATCTCCTAAACGGTTAAAAATAGGACATCGCGGTTTTCACCAGTGGATTTAGCAACTTATTTTACATAAAATAAGTCCTATAAGTCTACTCTCAAGAGTTGATAAAGGTACACACGAATAAAATGTTTATATATCACATTTTCAAATATCTATTATTTTCTATTTTACTCGATCTCCTCAACGGTTAAAGATAGGACATCGCGGATTTCACGAGTGGATTTAGCACCTCATTTTACATAAAATATGTCCTATAAGTCTACTCTCAAGAGTTGATAAAGGTACAAAATAATAAAATGTTTATATATCACATTTTCAAATATCTATTATTCTCCATTTTACTTGATCTCCTAAACGGTTAAAGATAGGACATCGCGGTTTTCACCAGTGGATTTAGCACTATATTGTACATAAAATAACTCCTATAAGTCTACTCTCAAGATTTGATAAAGGTACAAACGAATAAAATGTTTATATATCACATTTTCAAATATCTATTATCATCCATTTTACTCGATTTCCTAAACGGTTAAAAATAGGATATCGCGGATTTTACCAGTTGATTTAGCACCTCTTTTTACCTAAAATAAGTCCTTTAAGTCTACTCTTAAGAGTTGATAAAGGTACAAACGAATAAAATGTTTATATATCACATTTTCAAATATCTATTATTCTCCATTTTACTCCATCTCCTAAACGGTTAAAGATAGGACATCGCGGTTTTCATCAGTGGATTAAGCACCCCATTTTACATAAAATAAGTCCTATAAGTCTATTCTCAAGAGTTGATAAAGGTAAAAACGAATAAAATGTTTATATATCAAATTTTCAAATATCTATTATTTTCCATTTTACTCGATCTCCTAAACGGTTAAAGATAGGACATCGTGGTTTTCACCAGTGGATTTAGCACCTCATTTTACATAAAATAGGTCCTATAAGTCTACTCTCAAATGTTGATAAAGGTACAAACGAATAAAATGTTTATATATCACATTTTCAAATATCTATTATTCTCCATTTTACTCGATCTCCTAAAAGGTTAAAGATAGGACATCGAGGTTTTCACCAGTGGATTTAGCACCTCATTTTACATAAAATAGGTCCTATAAGTCTACTCTCAAGAGTTGATAAAGGTAAAAACGAATAAAATGTATATATATCACATTTTCAAATTTCTATTTTTCTCGATTTTAGTCGATCTCCTAAACGGTTCAAGATAGGACATCGCGGTTTTTACCAGTGGATTTAGCACCTCATTTCACATAAAATAAGTCCTATAAGTCTACTCTCAAAAGTTGATAAAGGTACAAACGAATAAAATGTTTATATATCACATTTTCAAATATCTATTATTCTCCATTTTACTTGATCTCCTAAACGGTTAAAGATAGGACATCGCGGTTTTCACCAGTGGATTTAGCACTATATTGTACATAAAATAACTCCTATAAGTCTACTCTCAAGATTTGATAAAGGTTCAAACGAATAAAATGTTTATATATCACATTTTCAAATATCTATTATCATCCATTTTACTCGATCTCCTAAACGGTTAAAAATAGGATATCGCGGTTTTTACCAGTTGATTTAGCACCTCTTTTTACCTAAAATAAGTCCTTTAAGTCTACTCTTAAGAGTTGATAAAGGTACAAACGAATAAAATGTTTATATATCACATTTTCAAATATCTATTATTCTCCATTTTACTCCATCTCCTAAACGGTTAAAGATAGGACATCGTGGTTTTCACCAGTGGATTAAGCACCTCATTTTACATAAAATAGGTCCTATAAGTCTATTCTCAAGAGTTGATAAAGGTAAAAACGAATAAAATGTTTATATATCAAATTTTCAAATATCTATTATTTTCCATTTTACTCGATCTCCTAAACGGTTAAAGATAGGACATCGTGGTTTTCACCAGTGGATTTAGCACCTCATTTTACATAAAATAGGTCCTATAAGTCTACTCTCAAATGTTGATAAAGGTACAAACGAATAAAATGTTTATATATCACATTTTCAAATATCTATTATTCTCCATTTTACTCGATCTCCTAAAAGGTTAAAGATAGGACATCGAGGTTTTCACCAGTGGATTTAGCACCTCATTTTACATAAAATAGGTCCTATAAGTCTACTCTCAAGAGTTGATAAAGGTAAAAACGAATAAAATGTATATTTATCACATTTTTAAATATCTATTTTTCTCCATTTTACTCGATCTCCTAAACGGTTAAAGATTGGACATCGCGGTTTTCACCAGTGGATTTAGCACATCATTTTTCATAAAATAGGTTCTATAAGTCTACTCTCAAGAGTTGATCAAGGTACAAACGAATAAAATGTTTATATATCACATTTTCAAATATCTATTATTCTCCATTTTACTCGATCTCCTAAACGGTTAAAGATAGGACATCGCGGTTTTCACCAGTGGATTTAGCACCTCATTTTACATAAAATAAGTCTTACAAGTCTACTCTCAAGAGTTGATAAAGGGACAAACGAATAAAATGTTTATATATCACATTTTCAAATATCTATTATTCTCCATTTTACTCGATCTCCTAAACGGTTAAAGATAGGACATCGCGGTTTTCACCAGTGGGTTTAGCACCTCATTTTACATAAAATAAGTCTTACAAGTCTACTCTCAAGAGTTGATAAAGGGACAAACGAATAAAATGTTTATATATCACATTTTCAAATATCTATTATTCTCCATTTTACTCCATCTCCTAAACGGTTAAAGATAGGACATCGCGGTTTTCATCAGTGGATTAAGCACCCCATTTTACATTAAATGAGTCCTATAAGTCTATTCTCAAGAGTTGATAAAGGTAAAAACGAATAAAATGTTTATATATCACATTTTCAAATATCTATTATTTTCCATTTTACTCGATCTCCTAAACGGTTAAAGATAGGACATCGTGGTTTTCACCAGTGGATTTAGCACCTCATTTTACATAAAATAGGTCCAATAAGTCTACTTTTAAATGTTGATAAAGGTACAAACGAATAAATTGTTTATATATCACATTATCAAATATCTATTATTCTCCATTTTACTTGATCTCCTAAACGGTTAAAGATAGGACATCGCGGTTTTCACCAGTGGATTTAGAACCTTATTTTACATAAAATAGGTCTTATAAGTCTACTCTCAAGAGTTGATAAAGGTACAAACGAATAAAATGTTTATATATCACATTTTCAAATATCTATTATTCTCCATTATACTCCATCTCTTAAACGGTTAAAGATAGGACATCGTGGTTTTCACCAGTGGATTTAGCACCTCATTTTACATAAAATAGGTCCAATAAGTCTACTTTTAAATGTTGATAAAGGTACAAACGAATAAATTGTTTATATATCACATTATCAAATATCTATTATTCTCCATTTTACTTGATCTCCTAAACGGTTAAAGATAGGACATCGCGGTTTTCACCAGTGGATTTAGAACCTTATTTTACATAAAATAGGTCTTATAAGTCTACTCTCAAGAGTTGATAAAGGTACAAACGAATAAAATGTTTATATATCACATTTTCAAATATCCATTATTCTCCATTTTACTCGATCTTCTAAACGGTTAAAGATAGGACATCGAGGTTTTCACCAGTGGATTTAGCACCTCATTTTACATAAAATAGGTCCTATAAGTCTACTCTCAAGAGTTGATAAAGGTAAAAACGAATAAAATGTTTATATATCACATTTTCAAATATCTATTATTCTCCATTTTACTTGATCTCCTAAACGGTTAAAGATAGGACATCGCGGTTTTCACCAGTGGATTTAGCACTATATTTTACATAAAATAACTCCTATAAGTCTACTCTCAAGAGTTGATAAAGGTACAAACGAATAAAATGTTTATATATCACATTTTCAAATATCTGTTATTATCAATTTTACTCGATCTCTTAAACGGTTAAAGATAGGACATCGCGGTTTTCAACTGTGAATTTAGCACTATATTTTACATAAAATAAGTCCTATAAGTCTACTCTCAAGAGTTGATAATGGTAAAAACGAATAAAAGTTTATATAACACATTTTCAAATATCTATTTTTCTCCATTTTACTCGATCTCCTAAACGGTTTAAGATAGGACATCGCTGTTTTCACCAGTGGATGTAGCACCTCATTTTACATAAAATATGTCCTATAAGTCAACTCTCAAGAGTTGATAAATTTACAAACGAATAAAATGTTTATATATCACATTTTCAAATATCCATTTTTCTCCATTTTACTCGATCTCCTAAACGGTTCAAGATAGGACATCGCTGTTTTCACCAGTGGATGTAGCACCTCATTTTACATAAAATATGTCCTATAAGTCTACTCACAAGAGTTGATAAAGGTACAAACGAACAAAATGTTTATATATCACATTTTCAAATATCTATTATTCTACATTTTACTCGATCTCCTAAACGGTTCAAGATTGGACATCGGGGTTTTCACCAGTGGATTTAGCACCTCATTTTACATAAAATAAGTCCTATAAGTCTACTCTCAAGAGTTGATAAAGGTACAAACGAATAAAATGTTTATATATCACATTTTCAAATGTCTATTATTCTCCATTTTACTCCATCTCCTAAACGGTTAAAGATAGGACATCGCGGTTTTCACCAGTGGATTTAGCACCTCATTTTACATTAAATAAGTCCTATAAGTCTATTCTCAAGAGTTGATAAAGGTAAAAACGAATAAAATGTTTATATATCACATTTTCAAATATCAATTATTTTCCATTTTACTCGATCTCCTAAACGGTTAAAGATAGGACATCGTGGTTTTCACCAGTGGATTTAGCACCTCATTTTACATAAAATAGGTCCTAAAAGTCTACTCTCAAGAGTTGATAAAGGTAAAAACGAATAAAATGTTTATATATCACATTTTCAAATATCTATTATTCTCCATTTTACTCGATCTCCTAAACGGTAAAAGATAGGACATCGCGGTTTTCACCAGTGGATTTAGCACCTCATTTTACATAAAATAAGTCTTATGAGTCTACTCTCAAGAGTTGATAAAGGTACAAACGAATAAAATGTTTATATATCACATTTTCAAACATCTATTATTCTACATTTTACTCGATCTCCTAAACGGTTCAAGATAGGACATCATGGTTTTCATTAGTGGATTTAGCACCTCATTTTACATAAAATAAGTCCTATAAGTCTACTCTCAAGAGTTGATCAAGGTACAAACGAACAAAATGTTTATATATCACATTTTCAAATATCTATTTTTCTCCATTTTACTCGATCTCCTAAACGGTTCAAGAAAGGACATCGCTGTTCTCACCAGTGGATGTAGCACCTCATTTTACATAAAATATGTCCTATAAGTCTACTCTCAAGAGTTGATAAAGGTACAAACGAATAAATTGTTTATATATCACATATTCAAATATCTATTATTCTCCATTTTACTCGATCTCCTAAACGGTTAAAAATAGGATATCGCGGTTTTCACCAGTGGATTTGGCACCTTATTTTACATAAAATAAGTCCTATAAGTCTACTCATTAGAGTTGATAAAGGTACAAACGAATAAAATGTTTATATATCACATTTTCAAATATCTATTATTCTCCATTTTACTCTATCTCCTAAACGGTTAAAGATAGGACATCGCGGTTTTCACCAGTAGATTTAGCACCTCATTTTACATGAAATAAGTCTTGTAAGTCTACTCTCAAGAGTTGATAAAGGTACAAACGAATAAAATGTTTATATATCACATTATCAAATATCTATTATTCTCCATTTTACTCGATCTCCTAAACGGTTAAAGATAGGACATCGCGGTTTTCACCAGTGGATTTAGCTCCTCATTTTACATAAAATAGGTCCTATAAGTCTACTCTCAAGAGTTGATAAAGGTACAAACGAATAAAATGTTTATATATCACATTTTCAAATAACTATTTATATCCATTTTACTCGATCTTTTAAACGGTTCAAGATAGGACATCGCGGTTTTCACCAGTGGATTTAGCACCTCATTTTACATAAAATAAGTCCTATAAGTCTACTCTCAAGAGTTGATAAAGGTAAAAACGAATAGAATGTTTATATATCACATTTTCAAATATCTATTATTTTACATTTTACTCGATCTCCTAAACGGTTCAAGATTGGACATCGCGGTTTTCACCAGTGGATTTAGCACCTCATTTTACATAAAATAAGTCTTATGAGTCTACTCTCAAGAGTTGATAAAGGTACAAACGAATAAAATGTTTATATATCACATTATCAAATATCTATTATTCTCCATTTTATTCGATCTCCAAAACGGTAAAAGATAGGACATCGTGGTTCTCACCAGTGGATTAAGCACTCCATTTTACATAAAATAAGTCCTATAAGTCTACTCTCAAGAGTTGATAAAGGTAAAAACGTATAAAATATTTATAGATCACATTTTCAAATATCTATTATTTTCCATTTTACTCGATCTCCTAAACGGTAAAAGATAGGACATCGCGGTTTTCACCAGTGGATTTAGCACCTCATTTTACATAAAATAAGTCTTATGAGTCTACTCTCAAGAGTTGATAAAGGTACAAACGAATAAAATGTTTATATATCACATTATCAAATATCTATTATTCTCCATTTTACTCGATCTCCAAAACGGTAAAAGATAGGACATCGCGGTTCTCACCAGTGGATTAAGCACTCCATTTTACATAAAATAAGTCCTATAAGTCTACTCTCAAGAGTTGATAAAGGTACAAACGAATAAAATGTTTATATATCACATTTTCAAATAACTATTTATATCCAATTTACTCGATCTTTTAAACGGTTCAAGATAGGACATCGCGGTTTTCACCAGTGCATTTAGCACCTCATTTTACATAAAATAAGTCCTATAAGTCTACTCTCAAGAGTTGATAAAGGTACAAACGAACAAAATGATTATATATCACATTGTCAAATATCTATTATTCTCCATTTTACTCGATCTCCTTAACGGTTAAAGATAGGACATCGCGGTTTTCACCAGTGGATTTAGCACCGCATTTTACATAAAATAAGTCTTATAAGTCTACTCTCAAGAGTTGATAAGGGTACAAACGAATAAAATGTTTATATACCACATTATCAAATATCTATTATTCTCCATTTTACTCGATCTCCTTAACGGTTAAAGATAGGACATCGCGGTTTTCACCAGTGGATTTAGCACCTCATTTTACATAAAATAAGTCCTATATGTCTTCTCTCAAGAGTTGATAAGGGTACAAACGAATAAAATGTTTATATACCACATTATCAAATATCTATTATTCTCCATTTTACTCGATCTCCTTAACGGTTAAAGATAGGACATCGCGGTTTTCACCAGTGGATTTAGCACCTCATTTTACATAAAATAAGTCTTATAAGTCTACTCTCAAGAGTTGATAAAGGTACAAACGAATAAAATGTTTATATATCACATTATCAAATATCAATTTTTCTCCATTTTACTCGATCTCCTAAACGGTTCAAGATAGGACTTCGCGGTTTTCACCAGTGGATTTAGCACCTCATTTAACATAAAATAGGTCCTATAAGTCTACTCTCAAAAGTTGATAAAGGTACAAACGAATAAAATGTTTATATATCACATTTTCAAATATCTATTATTCTCCATTTTACTCGATCTCCTTAACGGTTAAAGATATGACATCGCGGTTTTTACCAGTGGATTTAGCACCTCATTTTACATAAAATAAGTCCTATAAGTCTACTCTCAAGAGTTGATAAAGGTACAAACGAATAAAATTTTTATATATCACGTTTTCAAATATCTATTATTCTCAATTTTACTTGATCTCCTAAACGGTTAAAGATAGGACATCGCGGTTTTTACCAGTGGATTTAGCACCTCATTTTACATAAAATAAGTCCTATAAGTCTACCCTCAAGAGTTGATCAAGGTACAAACGAATAAAATGTTTATATATCACATTTTCAAATATCTATTATTCTCCATTTTACTCGATCTCCTAAACGGTTAAAGATAGGGCATCGCGGTTTTCACCAGTGGATTTAGCACCTTATTTTACATAAAATAAGTCCTATAAGTCTACTCTCAAGAGTTGATAAAGGTACAAACAAATAAAATGTTTATATATCACATTTTCAAATATCTATTAATATCCATTTTACTCGATCTCCTAAAAGGTTAAAGATAGGACATCGCGGTTTTCTCCAGAGGATTTAGTACCTCATTTTACATAAAATAAGACCTATAAGTCTACTCTCAAGAGTTTATAAGGGTACAAACGAATAAAATGTTTATATATCACATTATGAAATATCTATTATTCTCCATTTTACTCGATCTCCTAAACGGTTAAAGATATGACATCGCGGTTTTTACCAGTGGATTTAGCACCTCATTTTACATAAAATAAGTCCTATAAGTCTACTCTCTAGAGTTGATAAAGGTAAAAACGGATAAAATGTTTATATATCACATTTTCAAATATCTATTATTCTCCATTTTACTCGATCTCCTAAACGGTTAAAGATAGGACATCGCGGTTTTTACCAGTGGATTTAGCACCTCATTTTACATAAAATAGGTCCTATAAGTCTACTCTCAAGAGTTGATAAAGGTAAAAACGTATAAAATATTTATATATCACATTTTCAAATATCTATTATTTTCCATTTTACTCGATCTCCTTAACGGTAAAAGATAAGACATCGCGGTTTTCACCAGTGGATTTAGCACCTCATTTTACATAAAATAAGTCTTATGAGTCTACTCTCAAGAGTTGAGAAAGGTACAAACGAATAAAATGTTTATATATCACATTTTCAAACATCTATTATTCTACATTTTACTCGATCTCCTAAACGGTTCAAGATAGGACATCATGGTTTTCACCAGTGGATTTAGCACCTCATTTTACATAAAATAAGTCCTATAAGTCTACTCTCAAGAGTTGATCAAGGTACAAACGAACAAAATGTTTATATATCACATTTTCAATTATCTATTTTTCTCCATTTTACTCGATCTCCTAAACGGTTCAAGATAGGACATCGCTGTTTTCACCAGTGGATGTAGCACCTCATTTTACATAAAATATGTTCTATAAGTCTACTCTCAAGAGTTGATAAAGGTACAAACGAATAAAATGTTTATATATCACATATTCAAATATCTATTATTTTCCATTTTACTCGATCTCCTAAACGGTTAAAGATAGGACATCGCGGTTTTCACCAGTGGATTTGGCACCTCATTTTACATAAAATAAGTCCTATAAGTCTACTCATTAGAGTTGATAAAGGTACAAACGAATAAAATGTTTATATATCACATTATAAAATATCTATTATTCTACATTTTACTCGATCTCCTAAACGGTTAAAGATAGGACATCGCGGTTTTCACCAGTGGATTTAGCACCTCATTTTACATAAAATAACTCCTATAAGTCTACTCTCAAGAGTTGATAAAGGTACAAACGAATAAAATGTTTGTATATCACATTTTCAAATATCTATTAATATCCATTTTACTCGATATCCTAAACGGTTAAAGATAGGACATCGCGGTTTTCTCCAGTGGATTTAGCACCTCATTTTACATAAAATAAGTACTATAAGTCTACTCTTAAGAGTTGATAAAGGTACAAACGAATAAAATGTTTATATATCACATTTTCAAATATCAATTATTCTCCATTTTACTCGATCTCCTTAACGGTTAAAGATAGGACATCGCGGTTTTCACCAGTGGATTTAGCACCGCATTTTACATAAAATAAGTCTTATAAGTCTACTCTCAAGAGTTGATAAAGGTAAAAACGTATAAAATATTTATATATCACATTTTCAATTATCTATTATTTTCCATTTTACTCGATCTCCTTAACGGTAAAAGATAAGACATCGCGGTTTTCACCAGTGGATTTAGCACCTCATTTTACATAAAATAAGTCTTATGAGTCTACTCTCAAGAGTTGAGAAAGGTACAAACGAATAAAATGTTTATATATCACATTTTCAAACATCTATTATTCTACATTTTACTCGATCTCCTAAACGGTTCAAGATAGGACATCATGGTTTTCACCAGTGGATTTAGCACCTCATTTTACATAAAATAAGTCCTATAAGTCTACTCTCAAGAGTTGATCAAGGTACAAACGAACAAAATGTTTATATATCACATTTTCAATTATCTATTTTTCTCCATTTTACTCGATCTCCTAAACGGTTCAAGATAGGACATCGCTGTTTTCACCAGTGGATGTAGCACCTCATTTTACATAAAATATGTTCTATAAGTCTACTCTCAAGAGTTGATAAAGGTACAAACGAATAAAATGTTTATATATCACATATTCAAATATCTATTATTTTCCATTTTACTCGATCTCCTAAACGGTTAAAGATAGGACATCGCGGTTTTCACCAGTGGATTTGGCACCTCATTTTACATAAAATAAGTCCTATAAGTCTACTCATTAGAGTTGATAAAGGTACAAACGAATAAAATGTTTATATATCACATTATAAAATATCTATTATTCTACATTTTACTCGATCTCCTAAACGGTTAAAGATAGGCCATCGCGGTTTTCACCAGTGGATTTAGCACCTCATTTTACATAAAATAACTCCTATAAGTCTACTCTCAAGAGTTGATAAAGGTACAAACGAATAAAATGTTTGTATATCACATTTTCAAATATCTATTAATATCCATTTTACTCGATATCCTAAACGGTTAAAGATAGGACATCGCGGTTTTCTCCAGTGGATTTAGCACCTCATTTTACATAAAATAAGTTCTATAAGTCTACTCTTAAGAGTTGATAAAGGTACAAACGAATAAAATGTTTATATATCACATTTTCAAATATCAATTATTCTCCATTTTACTCGATCTCCTTAACGGTTAAAGATAGGACATCGCGGTTTTCACCAGTGGATTTAGCACCGCATTTTACATAAAATAAGTCTTATAAGTCTACTCTCAAGAGTTGATAAGGGTACAAACGAATAAAATGTTTATTTACCACATTATCAAATATCTATTATTCTCCATTTTACTCGATCTCCTTAACGGTTAAAGATAGGACATCGCGGTTTTCACCAGTGGATGTAGCACCTCATTTTACATAAAATATGTCCTATAAGTCTACTCTCAAGAGTTGATAAAAGTACAAACGAATAAAATGTTTATATATCACATTTTCAAATATCTATTATTCTCCATTTTACTCGATCTCCTAAACGGTTAAAGATAGGACATCGCGGTTTTTACCAGTAGATTTAGCACCTCATTTTACATGAAATAAGTCTTGTAAGTCTACTCTCAAGAGTTGATAAAGGTACAAACGAATAAAATGTTTATATATCACATTATCAAATATCTATTATTCTCCATTTTACTCGATCTCCTAAACGGTTAAAGATAGGACATCGCGGTTTTCACCAGTGGATTTAGCTCCTCATTTTACATAAAATAGGTCCTATAAGTCTACTCTCAAGAGTTGATAAAGGTACAAACGAATCAAATGTTTATATATCACATTTTCAAATAACTATTTATATCCATTTTACTCGATCTTTTAAACGGTTCAAGATAGGACATCGCGGTTTTCACCAGTGCATTTAGCACCTCATTTTACATAAAATAAGTCCTATAAGTCTACTCTCAAGAGTTGATAAAGGTACAAACGAATAAAATGATTATATATCACATTGTCAAATATCTATTATTCTCCATTTTACTCGATCTCCTTAACGGTTAAAGATAGGACATCGCGGTTTTCACCAGTGGATTTAGCACCGCATTTTACATAAAATAAGTCTTATAAGTCTACTCTCAAGAGTTGATAAGGGTACAAACGAATAAAATGTTTATATACCACATTATCAAATATCTATTATTCTCCATTTTACTCGATCTCCTAAACGGTTCAAGATAGGACATCGCGGTTTTCACCAGTGGATTTAGCACCTCATTTAACATAAAATAGGTCCTATAAGTCTACTCTCAAAAGTTGATAAAGGTACAAACGAATAAAATGTTTATATATCACATTTTCAAATATCTATTATTCTCCATTTTACTCGATCTCCTTAACGGTTAAAGATATGACATCGCGGTTTTTACCAGTGGATTTAGCACCTCATTTAACATAAAAAAGGTCCTATAAGTCTACTCTCAAAAGTTGATAAAGGTACAAACGAATAAAATGTTTATATATCACATTTTCAAATATCTATTATTCTCAATTTTACTTGATCTCCTAAACGGTTAAAGATAGGACATCGCGGTTTTTACCAGTGGATTTAGCACCTCATTTTACATAAAATAAGTCCTATAAGTCTACTCTCAAGAGTTGATAAAGGTACAAACAAATAAAATGTTTATATATCACATTTTCAAATATCTATTAATATCCATTTTACTCGATCTCCTAAAAGGTTAAAGATAGGACATCGCGGTTTTCTCCAGAGGATTTAGTACCTCATTTTACATAAAATAAGACCTATAAGTCTACTCTCAAGAGTTTATAAGGGTACAAACGAATAAAATGTTTATATATCACATTATGAAATATCTATTATTCTCCATTTTACTCGATCTCCTAAACGGTTAAAGATATGACATCGCGGTTTTTACCAGTGGATTTAGCACCTCATTTTACATGAAATAAGTCCTATAAGTCTACTCTCAAGAGTTGATAAAGGTACAAACGAATAAAATTTTTATATATCACATTTTCAAATATCTATTATTCTCAATTTTACTTGATCTCCTAAACGGTTAAAGATAGGACATCGCGGTTTTCACCAGTGGATTTAGCACCTCATTTAACATAAAATAGGTCCTATAAGTCTACTCTCAAAAGTTGATAAAGGTACAAACGAATAAAATGTTTATATATCACATTTTCAAATATCTATTATTCTTCATTTTACTCGATCTCCTAAACGGTTAATGATAGGACATCGAGGTTTTCACCAGTGGATTTAGCACCTCATTTTACATAAAATAGGTCCTATAAGCCTACTCTCAAGAGTTGATAAGGGTACAAACGAATAAAATGTTTATATACCACATTATCAAATATCTATTATTCTCCATTTTACTCGATCTCCTTAACGGTTAAAGATAGGACATCGCGGTTTTCACCAGTGGATTTAGCACCTCATTTTACATAAAATAAGTCTTATAAGTCTACTCTCAAGAGTTGATAAAGGTACAAACGAATAAAATGTTTATATATCACATTATCAAATATCTATTATTCTACATTTTAATCGATCACCTAAACGGTTCAAGATAGGACATCGGGGTTTTCACCAGTGGATTTAGCACCTCATTTTACATATAATAAGTTCTATAAGTCTATTCTCAAGAGTTGATCAAGGTACAAACGAACAAAATGTTTATATATCACAATTTCAAATATCTATTATTCTCCATTTTACTCGATCTCCTAAACGGTTCAAGATAGGACATCGCGGTTTTTACCAGTGGATTTAGCACCTCATTTTACATAACATAAGTCCTATAAGTCTACTTTTTATAGTTGATAAAGGTACAAACGAACAAAATGTTTATATGTCACATTTTCAAATATCTATTATTCTCCATTTTACTCGATCTCCTAAACGGTTAAAGATATCACATCGCGGTTTTCACCAGTTTATTTAGCACCTCATTTTACAAAAAATAGGTACTATAAGTCTACTCTCAAGAGTTGATAGAGGTAAAAACGAATAAAATGTTTATATATCACATATTCAAATTTCTAATATTCTCCAATTTACTCGATTTCTTAAACGGTTAATGATAGGACATCGCGGTTTTCACCAGTGGATTTAGCACCTCATTTTACATAAAATAGGTCCTATAATCTACTCTCAAATGTTGATAAAGGTACAAACGAATAAAATGTTTATATATCACATTTTCAAATATCTATTATTCTCCATTTTACTCGATCTCCTAAACGGTTAAAGATAGGACATCGCGGATTTCACCAGTGGATTTAGCACCTCATTTTACATAAAATAAGTCCTATAAGTCTACTCTCAAGAGTTGATAAAGGTACAAACGAATAAAGTGTTTATATATCACATTTTCAAATATCTATTATTCTCCATTTTACTCGATCTCCTAAACGGTAAAAGATAGGACATCGCGGTTTTCACCAGTGGATTTAGCACCTCATTTTACATAAAATAAGTCTTATGAGTCTACTCTCAAGAGTTGATAAAGGTACAAACGAATAAAATGTTTATATATCACATTTTCAAACATCTATTATTCTACATTTTACTCGATCTCCTAAACGGTTCAAGATAGGACATCATGGTTTTCATTAGTGGATTTAGCACCTCATTTTACATAAAATAAGTCCTATAAGTCTACTCTCAAGAGTTGATCAAGGTACAAACGAACAAAATGTTTATATATCACATTTTCAAATATCTATTTTTCTCCATTTTACTCGATCTCCTAAACGGTTCAAGAAAGGACATCGCTGTTCTCACCAGTGGATGTAGCACCTCATTTTACATAAAATATGTCCTATAAGTCTACTCTCAAGAGTTGATAAAGGTACAAACGAATAAATTGTTTATATATCACATATTCAAATATCTATTATTCTCCATTTTACTCGATCTCCTAAACGGTTAAAAATAGGATATCGCGGTTTTCACCAGTGGATTTGGCACCTTATTTTACATAAAATAAGTCCTATAAGTCTACTCATTAGAGTTGATAAAGGTACAAACGAATAAAATGTTTATATATCACATTTTCAAATATCTATTATTCTCCATTTTACTCTATCTCCTAAACGGTTAAAGATAGGACATCGCGGTTTTCACCAGTAGATTTAGCACCTCATTTTACATGAAATAAGTCTTGTAAGTCTACTCTCAAGAGTTGATAAAGGTACAAACGAATAAAATGTTTATATATCACATTATCAAATATCTATTATTCTCCATTTTACTCGATCTCCTAAACGGTTAAAGATAGGACATCGCGGTTTTCACCAGTGGATTTAGCTCCTCATTTTACATAAAATAGGTCCTATAAGTCTACTCTCAAGAGTTGATAAAGGTACAAACGAATAAAATGTTTATATATCACATTTTCAAATAACTATTTATATCCATTTTACTCGATCTTTTAAACGGTTCAAGATAGGACATCGCGGTTTTCACCAGTGGATTTAGCACCTCATTTTACATAAAATAAGTCTTATAAGTCTACTCTCAAGAGTTGATAAAGGTAAAAACGAATAGAATGTTTATATATCACATTTTCAAATATCTATTATTTTACATTTTACTCGATCTCCTAAACGGTTCAAGATTGGACATCGCGGTTTTCACCAGTGGATTTAGCACCTCATTTTACATAAAATAAGTCTTATGAGTCTACTCTCAAGAGTTGATAAAGGTACAAACGAATAAAATGTTTATATATCACATTATCAAATATCTATTATTCTCCATTTTATTCGATCTCCAAAACGGTAAAAGATAGGACATCGTGGTTCTCACCAGTGGATTAAGCACTCCATTTTACATAAAATAAGTCCTATAAGTCTACTCTCAAGAGTTGATAAAGGTAAAAACGTATAAAATATTTATAGATCACATTTTCAAATATCTATTATTTTCCATTTTACTCGATCTCCTAAACGGTAAAAGATAGGACATCGCGGTTTTCACCAGTGGATTTAGCACCTCATTTTACATAAAATAAGTCTTATGAGTCTACTCTCAAGAGTTGATAAAGGTACAAACGAATAAAATGTTTATATATCACATTATCAAATATCTATTATTCTCCATTTTACTCGATCTCCAAAACGGTAAAAGATAGGACATCGCGGTTCTCACCAGTGGATTAAGCACTCCATTTTACATAAAATAAGTCCTATAAGTCTACTCTCAAGAGTTGATAAAGGTACAAACGAATAAAATGTTTATATATCACATTTTCAAATAACTATTTATATCCAATTTACTCGATCTTTTAAACGGTTCAAGATAGGACATCGCGGTTTTCACCAGTGCATTTAGCACCTCATTTTACATAAAATAAGTCCTATAAGTCTACTCTCAAGAGTTGATAAAGGTACAAACGAACAAAATGATTATATATCACATTGTCAAATATCTATTATTCTCCATTTTACTCGATCTCCTTAACGGTTAAAGATAGGACATCGCGGTTTTCACCAGTGGATTTAGCACCGCATTTTACATAAAATAAGTCTTATAAGTCTACTCTCAAGAGTTGATAAGGGTACAAACGAATAAAATGTTTATATACCACATTATCAAATATCTATTATTCTCCATTTTACTCGATCTCCTTAACGGTTAAAGATAGGACATCGCGGTTTTCACCAGTGGATTTAGCACCTCATTTTACATAAAATAAGTCCTATATGTCTTCTCTCAAGAGTTGATAAGGGTACAAACGAATAAAATGTTTATATACCACATTATCAAATATCTATTATTCTCCATTTTACTCGATCTCCTTAACGGTTAAAGATAGGACATCGCGGTTTTCACCAGTGGATTTAGCACCTCATTTTACATAAAATAAGTCTTATAAGTCTACTCTCAAGAGTTGATAAAGGTTCAAACGAATAAAATGTTTATATATCACATTATCAAATATCAATTTTTCTCCATTTTACTCGATCTCCTAAACGGTTCAAGATAGGACTTCGCGGTTTTCACCAGTGGATTTAGCACCTCATTTAACATAAAATAGGTCCTATAAGTCTACTCTCAAAAGTTGATAAAGGTACAAACGAATAAAATGTTTATATATCACATTTTCAAATATCTATTATTCTCCATTTTACTCGATCTCCTTAACGGTTAAAGATATGACATCGCGGTTTTTACCAGTGGATTTAGCACCTCATTTTACATAAAATAAGTCCTATAAGTCTACTCTCAAGAGTTGATAAAGGTACAAACAAATAAAATTTTTATATATCACGTTTTCAAATATCTATTATTCTCAATTTTACTTGATCTCCTAAACGGTTAAAGATAGGACATCGCGGTTTTTACCAGTGGATTTAGCACCTCATTTTACATAAAATAAGTCCTATAAGTCTACCCTCAAGAGTTGATCAAGGTACAAACGAATAAAATGTTTATATATCACATTTTCAAATATCTATTATTCTCCATTTTACTCGATCTCCTAAACGGTTAAAGATAGGGCATCGCGGTTTTCACCAGTGGATTTAGCACCTTATTTTACATAAAATAAGTCCTATAAGTCTACTCTCAAGAGTTGATAAAGGTACAAACAAATAAAATGTTTATATATCACATTTTCAAATATCTATTAATATCCATTTTACTCGATCTCCTAAAAGGTTAAAGATAGGACATCGCGGTTTTCTCCAGAGGATTTAGTACCTCATTTTACATAAAATAAGACCTATAAGTCTACTCTCAAGAGTTTATAAGGGTACAAACGAATAAAATGTTTATATATCACATTATGAAATATCTATTATTCTCCATTTTACTCGATCTCCTAAACGGTTAAAGATATGACATCGCGGTTTTTACCAGTGGATTTAGCACCTCATTTTACATAAAATAAGTCCTATAAGTCTACTCTCTAGAGTTGATAAAGGTAAAAACGGATAAAATGTTTATATATCACATTTTCAAATATCTATTATTCTCCATTTTACTCGATCTCCTAAACGGTTAAAGATAGGACATCGCGGTTTTTACCAGTGGATTTAGCACCTCATTTTACATAAAATAGGTCCTATAAGTCTACTCTCAAGAGTTGATAAAGGTAAAAACGTATAAAATATTTATATATCACATTTTCAAATATCTATTATTTTCCATTTTACTCGATCTCCTTAACGGTAAAAGATAAGACATCGCGGTTTTCACCAGTGGATTTAGCACCTCATTTTACATAAAATAAGTCTTATGAGTCTACTCTCAAGAGTTGAGAAAGGTACAAACGAATAAAATGTTTATATATCACATTTTCAAACATCTATTATTCTACATTTTACTCGATCTCCTAAACGGTTCAAGATAGGACATCATGGTTTTCACCAGTGGATTTAGCACCTCATTTTACATAAAATAAGTCCTATAAGTCTACTCTCAAGAGTTGATCAAGGTACAAACGAACAAAATGTTTATATATCACATTTTCAATTATCTATTTTTCTCCATTTTACTCGATCTCCTAAACGGTTCAAGATAGGACATCGCTGTTTTCACCAGTGGATGTAGCACCTCATTTTACATAAAATATGTTCTATAAGTCTACTCTCAAGAGTTGATAAAGGTACAAACGAATAAAATGTTTATATATCACATATTCAAATATCTATTATTTTCCATTTTACTCGATCTCCTAAACGGTTAAAGATAGGACATCGCGGTTTTCACCAGTGGATTTGGCACCTCATTTTACATAAAATAAGTCCTATAAGTCTACTCATTAGAGTTGATAAAGGTACAAACGAATAAAATGTTTATATATCACATTATAAAATATCTATTATTCTACATTTTACTCGATCTCCTAAACGGTTAAAGATAGGACATCGCGGTTTTCACCAGTGGATTTAGCACCTCATTTTACATAAAATAACTCCTATAAGTCTACTCTCAAGAGTTGATAAAGGTACAAACGAATAAAATGTTTGTATATCACATTTTCAAATATCTATTAATATCCATTTTACTCGATATCCTAAACGGTTAAAGATAGGACATCGCGGTTTTCTCCAGTGGATTTAGCACCTCATTTTACATAAAATAAGTTCTATAAGTCTACTCTTAAGAGTTGATAAAGGTACAAACGAATAAAATGTTTATATATCACATTTTCAAATATCAATTATTCTCCATTTTACTCGATCTCCTTAACGGTTAAAGATAGGACATCGCGGTTTTCACCAGTGGATTTAGCACCGCATTTTACATAAAATAAGTCTTATAAGTCTACTCTCAAGAGTTGATAAAGGTAAAAACGTATAAAATATTTATATATCACATTTTCAATTATCTATTATTTTCCATTTTACTCGATCTCCTTAACGGTAAAAGATAAGACATCGCGGTTTTCACCAGTGGATTTAGCACCTCATTTTACATAAAATAAGTCTTATGAGTCTACTCTCAAGAGTTGAGAAAGGTACAAACGAATAAAATGTTTATATATCACATTTTCAAACATCTATTATTCTACATTTTACTCGATCTCCTAAACGGTTCAAGATAGGACATCATGGTTTTCACCAGTGGATTTAGCACCTCATTTTACATAAAATAAGTCCTATAAGTCTACTCTCAAGAGTTGATCAAGGTACAAACGAACAAAATGTTTATATATCACATTTTCAATTATCTATTTTTCTCCATTTTACTCGATCTCCTAAACGGTTCAAGATAGGACATCGCTGTTTTCACCAGTGGATGTAGCACCTCATTTTACATAAAATATGTTCTATAAGTCTACTCTCAAGAGTTGATAAAGGTACAAACGAATAAAATGTTTATATATCACATATTCAAATATCTATTATTTTCCATTTTACTCGATCTCCTAAACGGTTAAAGATAGGACATCGCGGTTTTCACCAGTGGATTTGGCACCTCATTTTACATAAAATAAGTCCTATAAGTCTACTCATTAGAGTTGATAAAGGTACAAACGAATAAAATGTTTATATATCACATTATAAAATATCTATTATTCTACATTTTACTCGATCTCCTAAACGGTTAAAGATAGGCCATCGCGGTTTTCACCAGTGGATTTAGCACCTCATTTTACATAAAATAACTCCTATAAGTCTACTCTCAAGAGTTGATAAAGGTACAAACGAATAAAATGTTTGTATATCACATTTTCAAATATCTATTAATATCCATTTTACTCGATATCATAAACGGTTAAAGATAGGACATCGCGGTTTTCTCCAGTGGATTTAGCACCTCATTTTACATAAAATAAGTTCTATAAGTCTACTCTTAAGAGTTGATAAAGGTACAAACGAATAAAATGTTTATATATCACATTTTCAAATATCAATTATTCTCCATTTTACTCGATCTCCTTAACGGTTAAAGATAGGACATCGCGGTTTTCACCAGTGGATTTAGCACCGCATTTTACATAAAATAAGTCTTATAAGTCTACTCTCAAGAGTTGATAAGGGTACAAACGAATAAAATGTTTATTTACCACATTATCAAATATCTATTATTCTCCATTTTACTCGATCTCCTTAACGGTTAAAGATAGGACATCGCGGTTTTCACCAGTGGATGTAGCACCTCATTTTACATAAAATATGTCCTATAAGTCTACTCTCAAGAGTTGATAAAAGTACAAACGAATAAAATGTTTATATATCACATTTTCAAATATCTATTATTCTCCATTTTACTCGATCTCCTAAACGGTTAAAGATAGGACATCGCGGTTTTTACCAGTAGATTTAGCACCTCATTTTACATGAAATAAGTCTTGTAAGTCTACTCTCAAGAGTTGATAAAGGTACAAACGAATAAAATGTTTATATATCACATTATCAAATATCTATTATTCTCCATTTTACTCGATCTCCTAAACGGTTAAAGATAGGACATCGCGGTTTTCACCAGTGGATTTAGCTCCTCATTTTACATAAAATAGGTCCTATAAGTCTACTCTCAAGAGTTGATAAAGGTACAAACGAATAAAATGTTTATATATCACATTTTCAAATAACTATTTATATCCATTTTACTCGATCTTTTAAACGGTTCAAGATAGGACATCGCGGTTTTCACCAGTGCATTTAGCACCTCATTTTACATAAAATAAGTCCTATAAGTCTACTCTCAAGAGTTGATAAAGGTACAAACGAATAAAATGATTATATATCACATTGTCAAATATCTATTATTCTCCATTTTACTCGATCTCCTTAACGGTTAAAGATAGGACATCGCGGTTTTCACCAGTGGATTTAGCACCGCATTTTACATAAAATAAGTCTTATAAGTCTACTCTCAAGAGTTGATAAGGGTACAAACGAATAAAATGTTTATATACCACATTATCAAATATCTATTATTCTCCATTTTACTCGATCTCCTAAACGGTTCAAGATAGGACATCGCGGTTTTCACCAGTGGATTTAGCACCTCATTTAACATAAAATAGGTCCTATAAGTCTACTCTCAAAAGTTGATAAAGGTACAAACGAATAAAATGTTTATATACCACATTATCAAATATCTATTATTCTCCATTTTACTCGATCTCCTAAACGGTTCAAGATAGGACATCGCGGTTTTCACCAGTGGATTTAGCACCTCATTTAACATAAAATAGGTCCTATAAGTCTACTCTCAAAAGTTGATAAGGGTACAAACGAATAAAATGTTTATATACCACATTATCAAATATCTATTATTCTCCATTTTACTCGATCTCCTAAACGGTTCAAGATAGGACATCGCGGTTTTCACCAGTGGATTTAGCACCTCATTTAACATAAAATAGGTCCTATAAGTCTACTCTCAAAAGTTGATAAAGGTACAAACGAATAAAATGTTTATATATCACATTTTCAAATATCTATTATTCTCCATTTTACTCGATCTCCTTAACGGTTAAAGATATGACATCGCGGTTTTTACCAGTGGATTTAGCACCTCATTTAACATAAAAAAGGTCCTATAAGTCTACTCTCAAAAGTTGATAAAGGTTCAAACGAATAAAATGTTTATATATCACATTTTCAAATATCTATTATTCTCAATTTTACTTGATCTCCTAAACGGTTAAAGATAGGACATCGCGGTTTTTACCAGTGGATTTAGCACCTCATTTTACATAAAATAAGTCCTATAAGTCTACTCTCAAGAGTTGATAAAGGTACAAACAAATAAAATGTTTATATATCACATTTTCAAATATCTATTAATATCCATTTTACTCGATCTCCTAAAAGGTTAAAGATAGGACATCGCGGTTTTCTCCAGAGGATTTAGTACCTCATTTTACATAAAATAAGACCTATAAGTCTACTCTCAAGAGTTTATAAGGGTACAAACGAATAAAATGTTTATATATCACATTATGAAATATCTATTATTCTCCATTTTACTCGATCTCCTAAACGGTTAAAGATATGACATCGCGGTTTTTACCAGTGGATTTAGCACCTCATTTTACATGAAATAAGTCCTATAAGTCTACTCTCAAGAGTTGATAAAGGTACAAACGAATAAAATTTTTATATATCACATTTTCAAATATCTATTATTCTCAATTTTACTTGATCTCCTAAACGGTTAAAGATAGGACATCGCGGTTTTCACCAGTGGATTTAGCACCTCATTTAACATAAAATAGGTCCTATAAGTCTACTCTCAAAAGTTGATAAAGGTACAAACGAATAAAATGTTTATATATCACATTTTCAAATATCTATTATTCTTCATTTTACTCGATCTCCTAAACGGTTAATGATAGGACATCGAGGTTTTCACCAGTGGATTTAGCACCTCATTTTACATAAAATAGGTCCTATAAGCCTACTCTCAAGAGTTGATAAGGGTACAAACGAATAAAATGTTTATATACCACATTATCAAATATCTATTATTCTCCATTTTACTCGATCTCCTTAACGGTTAAAGATAGGACATCGCGGTTTTCACCAGTGGATTTAGCACCTCATTTTACATAAAATAAGTCTTATAAGTCTACTCTCAAGAGTTGATAAAGGTACAAACGAATAAAATGTTTATATATCACATTATCAAATATCTATTATTCTACATTTTAATCGATCACCTAAACGGTTCAAGATAGGACATCGGGGTTTTCACCAGTGGATTTAGCACCTCATTTTACATATAATAAGTTCTATAAGTCTATTCTCAAGAGTTGATCAAGGTACAAACGAACAAAATGTTTATATATCACAATTTCAAATATCTATTATTCTCCATTTTACTCGATCTCCTAAACGGTTCAAGATAGGACATCGCGGTTTTTACCAGTGGATTTAGCACCTCATTTTACATAACATAAGTCCTATAAGTCTACTCTTTATAGTTGATAAAGGTACAAACGAACAAAATGTTTATATGTCACATTTTCAAATATCTATTATTCTCCATTTTACTCGATCTCCTAAACGGTTAAAGATATCACATCGCGGTTTTCACCAGTTTATTTAGCACCTCATTTTACAAAAAATAGGTACTATAAGTCTACTCTCAAGAGTTGATAGAGGTAAAAACGAATAAAATGTTTATATATCACATATTCAAATTTCTAATATTCTCCAATTTACTCGATTTCTTAAACGGTTAATGATAGGACATCGCGGTTTTCACCAGTGGATTTAGCACCTCATTTTACATAAAATAGGTCCTATAATCTACTCTCAAATGTTGATAAAGGTACAAACGAATAAAATGTTTATATATCACATTTTCAAATATCTATTATTCTCCATTTTACTCGATCTCCTAAACGGTTAAAGATAGGACATCGCGGATTTCACCAGTGGATTTAGCACCTCATTTTACATAAAATAAGTCCTATAAGTCTACTCTCAAGAGTTGATAAAGGTACAAACGAATAAAGTGTTTATATATCACATTTTCAAATATCTCTTCTCCATTTTACTCGATCTCCTAAAAGGTTAAAGATAGGACATCGCGGTTATCAGTCAATTTAGCATACCATTTTATATAAAATTAGTTATATAACAACTGTCATTTTTAGACATATGTCATTCTTGACATCAATGATTTTTTGACAGCTGTCATTTTTGACATCTGTCATTTTTTGACAGTTGTCAATCTTGACATTTGTCATTTTTTGACATCTGTTATTCTTGACATCTGTCACTCTTGACATCTGTCACTCTTGACATCTGTCATTCTTGACATCTGTCACTCTTGACATCTGTCATTCTTGACATTTGTCATTTTTGACATCTGTCATTTTTGACATCTGTCATTCTTGACATCTGTCATTTTTTGACAGCTGACATTTTTGACAGCCGTCATTCTTTGACAACTGAATAAAATATTTATATATCACATTTTTAAATATCTATTATTCTCCATTTTACTCAATCTCCTAAACGGTTAAAGATAGAACATTGCGGTTTTAACCTAAGGATTTGGCACCTCATTTTACATAAAATAAGTCCTATAAGTCTACTCTCATGAGTTGATAAAGGTACAAAGGAATAAAATGTTTATATATCACATTATAAAATATCTATATTCTCCATTTTACTCGATCTCCTAAACGGTTGAAGATAGGACATCGCGGTTTTCACCAGTCGATTTAGCACCTCATTTTACATAAAATAACTCATATAAGTCCACTCTCAAGAGTTGATAAAGGTACAAACGAATAAAATGTTTATATATCACATTATCAAATATCTATTATTTTCCATTTTACTCGATCTCCTAAACGGTTAAAGACAGGATATCGCGGTTTTTACCAGTGGATTTAGCACCTCATTTTACATAAAATATGTCCTATAAGTCTACTCTCAAGGGTTGATAAAGGTACAAACAAATAAAATGTTTACATATCACATTTTCAAATATCTATTATTCTCCATTTTACTCGATCTCCTAAACGGTTAAAGATAGGACATCGCGGTTTTCACCAGTGGATTTAGCACCTCATTTTACATAAAATATGTCCTATAAGTCTACTCTCAAGGGTTGATAAAGGTACAAACAAATAAAATGTTTATATATCACATTTTCGAATATCTATTATTCTCCATTTTACTCGATCTCCTAAACGGTTAAAGATAGGACATCGCGGTTTTTACCAGTGGATTTAGCACCTCATTTTACATAAAATAAGTCTTATAAGTCTACTCTCAAGAGTTGATAATGATACAAACGAATAAAATGTATATATATCACATTATCAAATATCTATTATTCTCCATTTTACTCGATCTCCTAAACGGTTAAAGATAGGACATCGCGGTTTTCACCAGTGGATTTAGCACCTCATTTTACATAAAATATGTCCTATAAGTCTACTCTCATGAGTTGATAAAGGTACAAAGGAATAAAATGTTTATATATCACATTTTCAAATGTCTATTATCATCAATTTTGCTCGATCTCTTAAACCGTTAAAGATAGGACATCGCGGTTTTTATCAGTGGATTTAGCACCTTATTTTACATAAAATAAGTCCTATAAGTCTACTCTCAAGAGTTGATCAAGGTACAAACGAATAAAATGTTTATATATCACATTGTCAAATATCTATTATTCTCCATTTTATTCGATCTCCTAAACGGTTAAAGATAGGACATCGCGGTCTTCACCAGTGGATTTAGCACCTCATTTTACATAAAATAAATCCTATAAGTCTTTTCTCAAGAGTTGATAAAGGTACAAACGAATAAAATGTTTATATATCACATTTTCAAATATCTATTATTCTCCATTTTACTCGATCTCCTAAACGGTTAAAGATAGGACATCGGGGTTTTCACCAGTGGATTTAGCACCTCATTTTACAAAAAATAGGTACTATAAGTCTACTCTCAAGAGTTGATAGAGGTAAAAACGAATAAAATGTTTATATATCACATATTCAAATTTCTAATATTCTCCAATTTACTCGATCTCTTAAACGGTTAATGATAGGACATCGCGGTTTTCACCAGTGGATTTAGCACCTCATTTTACATAAAATAGGTCCTATAATCTACTCTCAAATGTTGATAAAGGTACAAACGAATAAAATGTTTATATATCACATTTTCAAATATCTATAATTCTCCATTTTACTCGATCTCCTAAACGGTTAAAGATAGGACATCGCGGATTTCACCAGTGGATTTAGCACCTCATTTTACATAAAATAAGTCCTATAAGTCTACTCTCAAGAGTTGATAAAGGTACAAACGAATAAAGTGTTTATATATCACATTTTCAAATATCTCTTCTCCATTTTACTCGATCTCCTAAAAGGTTAAAGATAGGACATCGCGGTTATCAGTCAATTTAGCATACCATTTTATATAAAATTAGTTATATAACAACTGTCATTTTTAGACATATGTCATTCTTGACATCAATGATTTTTTGACAGCTGTCATTTTTGACATCTGTCATTTTTTGACAGTTGTCAATCTTGACATTTGTCATTTTTTGACATCTGTTATTCTTGACATCTGTCACTCTTGACATCTGTCACTCTTGACATCTGTCATTCTTGACATCTGTCACTCTTGACATCTGTCATTCTTGACATTTGTCATTTTTGACATCTGTCATTTTTTGACATCTGTCAATTTTGACATCTGTCATTTTTGACATCTGTCATTCTTGACATCTGTCATTTTTTGACAGCTGACATTTTTGACAGCCGTCATTCTTTGACAACTGAATAAAATATTTATATATCACATTTTTAAATATCTATTATTCTCCATTTTACTCAATCTCCTAAACGGTTAAAGATAAAACATTGCGGTTTTAACCTAAGGATTTGGCACCTCATTTTACATAAAATAAGTTTTATAAGTCTACTCTCATGAGTTGATAAAGGTACAAAGGAATAAAATGTTTATATATCACATTATAAAATATCTATATTCTCCATTTTACTCGATCTCCTAAACGGTTGAAGATAGGACATCGCGGTTTTCACCAGTCGATTTAGCACCTCATTTTACATAAAATAACTCATATAAGTCCACTCTCAAGAGTTGATAAAGGTACAAACGAATAAAATGTTTATATATCACATTATCAAATATCTATTATTTTCCATTTTACTCGATCTCCTAAACGGTTAAAGACAGGATATCGCGGTTTTTACCAGTGGATTTAGCACCTCATTTTACATAAAATATGTCCTATAAGTCTACTCTCAAGGGTTGATAAAGGTACAAACAAATAAAATGTTTATATATCACATTTTCAAATATCTATTATTCTCCATTTTACTCGATCTCCTAAACGGTTAAAGATAGGACATCGCGGTTTTCACCAGTGGATTTAGCACCTCATTTTACATAAAATATGTCCTATAAGTCTACTCTCAAGGGTTGATAAAGGTACAAACAAATAAAATGTTTATATATCACATTTTCGAATATCTATTATTCTCCATTTTACTCGATCTCCTAAACGGTTAAAGATAGGACATCGCGGTTTTTACCAGTGGATTTAGCACCTCATTTTACATAAAATAAGTCTTATAAGTCTACTCTCAAGAGTTGATAATGATACAAACGAATAAAATGTATATATATCACATTATCAAATATCTATTATTCTCCATTTTACTCGATCTCCTAAACGGTTAAAGATAGGACATCGCGGTTTTCACCAGTGGATTTAGCACCTCATTTTACATAAAATATGTCCTATAAGTCTACTCTCATGAGTTGATAAAGGTACAAAGGAATAAAATGTTTATATATCACATTTTCAAATGTCTATTATCATCAATTTTGCTCGATCTCTTAAACCGTTAAAGATAGGACATCGCGGTTTTTATCAGTGGATTTAGCACCTTATTTTACATAAAATAAGTCCTATAAGTCTACTCTCAAGAGTTGATCAAGGTACAAACGAATAAAATGTTTATATATCACATTGTCAAATATCTATTATTCTCCATTTTATTCGATCTCCTAAACGGTTAAAGATAGGACATCGCGGTCTTCACCAGTGGATTTAGCACCTCATTTTACATAAAATAAATCCTATAAGTCTTTTCTCAAGAGTTGATAAAGGTACAAACGAATAAAATGTTTATTTATCACATTTTCAAATATCTATTATTCTCCATTTTACTCGATCTCCTAAACGGTTAAAGATAGGACATCGGGGTTTTCACCAGTGGATTTAGCACCTCATTTTACATAAAATAAGTTCTATAAGTCTATTCTCAAGAGTTGATCAAGGTACAAACGAACAAAATGTTTATATATCACAATTTCAAATATCTATTATTCTCCATTTTACTCGATCTCCTAAACGGTTCAAGATAGGACATCGCGGTTTTTACCAGTGGATTTAGCACCTCATTTTACATAACATAAGTCCTATAAGTCTACTCTTTAGAGTTGATAAAGGTACAAACGAATAAAATGTTTATATATCACATTTTCAAATATCTATTATTCTCCATTTTACTCGATCTCCTAAACGGTTAAAGATAGGACATCGCGGTTTTCTCCAGTGGACTTAGCACCCCATTTTACATAAAATAACTCCTATAAGTCTACTCTCAAGAGTTGATAAAGGTACAAACGAATAAAATGTTTGTATATCACATTTTCAAATATCTATTAATATCCATTTTACTCGATATCCTAAACGGTTAAAGATAGGACATCGCGGTTTTCTCCAGTGGACTTAGCACCTCATTTTACATAAAATACGTTCTATAAGTCTACTCTTTAGAGTTGATAAAGGTACAAACGAATAAAATGTTTATATATCACATTTTCAAATATCTATTATTCTCCATTTTACTCGATCTCCTAAACGGTTCAAGATAGGACATCATGGTTTTCACCAGTGGATTTAGCACTTCATTTTACATAAAATAAGTCCTATAAGTCTACTCTCAAGAGTTGATCAAGGTACAAACGAACAAAATGTTTATATATCACATTTTCAATTATCTATTTTTCTCCATTTTACTCGATCTCCTAAACGGTTCAAGATAGGACATCGCTGTTTTCACCAGTGGATGTAGCACCTCATTTTACATAAAATATGTTCTATAAGTCTACTCTCAAGAGTTGATAAAGGTACAAACGAATAAAATGTTTATATATCACATATTCAAATATCTATTATTTTCCATTTTACTCGATCTCCTAAACGGTTAAAGATAGGACATCGCGGTTTTCACCAGTGGATTTGGCACCTCATTTTACATAAAATAAGTCCTATAAGTCTACTCATTAGAGTTGATAAAGGTACAAACGAATAAAATGTTTATATATCACATTATAAAATATCTATTATTCTACATTTTACTCGATCTCCTAAACGGTTAAAGATAGGACATCGCGGTTTTCACCAGTGGATTTAGCACCTCATTTTACATAAAATAACTCCTATAAGTCTACTCTCAAGAGTTGATAAAGGTACAAACGAATAAAATGTTAGTATATCACATTTTCAAATATCTATTAATATCCATTTTACTCGATATCCTAAACGGTTAAAGATAGGACATCGCGGTTTTCTCCAGTGGATTTAGCACCTCATTTTACATAAAATAAGTTCTATAAGTCTACTCCTTAGAGTTGATAAAGGTACAAACGAATAAAATGTTTATATATCACATTTTCAAATATCTATTATTCTCCATTTTACTCGATCTCCTAAACGGTTAAAGATAGGACATCGCGGTTTTTACCAGTGGATTTAGCACCTCATTTTACATAAAATAGGTCCTAAAAGTCTACTCTCAAGAGTTGATAAAGGTAAAAACGAATAAAATGTTTATATATCACATTTTCAAATATCTATTATTCTCCATTTTACTCGATCTCCTAAACGGTAAAAGATAGGACATCGCGGTTTTCACCAGTGGATTTAGCACCTCATTTTACATAAAATAAGTCTTATGAGTCTACTCTCAAGAGTTGATAAAGGTACAAACGAATAAAATTTTTATATATCACATTTTCAAATATCTATTATTCTCCATTTTACTCGATCTCCTAAACGGTTAAAGATAGAACATCGCGGTTTTCACCAGTTTATTAAGCACCTCATTTTACATAAAATATGTCCTCAAAGTCTACTCTCAAGAGTTGATAAAGGTAAAAACGAATAAAATGTTTATATATCACATTTTCAAATTTCTATTATTTTCCATTTTACTCGATCTCCTAAACGGTTAAAGATAGGACATCGCGGTTTTGACCAGTGGATTTAGCACCTTATTTTACATAAAACAGGTCCTATAAGTCTACCCTCATGAGTTGATTAAGGTACAACCAAATAAAATGTTAATATATCACATTTTCAAATATTTATTATTCTCCATTTTACTCGATCTCCTAAACGGTAAAAGATAGGACATCGCGGTTTTCATCAGTGGATTTAGCACCTCATTTTACATAAAATAAGTCCTATAAGTCTACTCTTAAGAGTTGATAAAGGTACAAACGAATAAAATTTTTATATATCACATTTTCAAATATCTATTATTCTCCATTTTACTCGATCTCCTAAACGGTTTAAGATAGAACATCGCGGTTTTCACCAGTTTATTAAGCACCTCAGTTTACATAAAATATGTCCTCTAAGTCTACTCTCAAGAGTTGATAAAGGTAAAAACTAATAAAATGTTTATATGTCACATTTTCAAATATCTATTATTCTCCATTTTACGCGATCTCCTAAACGGTTAAAGATAGGACATCGCGGATTTTACCAGTGGATTTAGCACCTCATTTTACATAAAATAAGACCTATAAGTCTACTCTCAAGAGTTGATAAAGGTACAAACGAATAAAATGTTTATATATCACATTTTCAATTATCCATTATTCTCCATTTTAATCGATCTCCTAAACGGTTTAAGATAGAACATCGCGGTTTTCACCAGTTTATTAAGCACCTCAGTTTACATAAAATATGTCCTCTAAGTCTACTCTCAAGGGTTGATAAAGGTACAAACAAATAAAATGTTTATATATCACAATTTCAAATATCTATTATTCTCCATTTTACTCAATCTCCTAAACGGTTAAAGATATCACATCGCGGTTTTCACCAGTGGATTTAGCACCTCATTTTACATAAAATAGGTCCTATAAGTCTACTCTCAAGAGTTGATAAAGGTAAAAACGAATAAAATGTTTATATATCACATTATCAAATATCTATTATTTTCCATTTTACTCGATCTCCAAAACGGTTAAAGATAGGACATCGCGGTTTTCACCAGTGGATTTAGCACCTCATTTTACATAAAATAGGTCGTATAAGTCTACTCTCAAATGTTGATAAAGGTACAAACGAATAAAATGTTTATATATCAAATTTTCAAATATCTATTTTTCTCCATTTTACTCGATCTCCTAAACGGTTAAAGATATCACATCGCGGTTTTCACCAGTGGATTTAGCACCTTATTTTACATAAAATAAGTCCTATAAGTCTACTCTTAAGAGTTGATAAAGGTACAAACGAATAAAATGTTTATATATCACATTTTCAAATATCTATTATTCTCCATTTTACTCGATCTCCTAAACGGTTAAAGATATCACATCGCGGTTTTCACCAGTGGATTTAGCACCTCATTTTACATAAAATAGGTCCTATAAGTCTACTCTCAAATGTTGATAAAGGTACAAACGAATAAAATGTTTATATATCAAATTTTCAAATATCTATTTTTCTCCATTTTACTCGATCTCCTAAACGGTTAAAGATATCTCATCGCGGTTTTCACCAGTGGATTTAGCACCTCATTTTACATAAAATAGGTCCTATAAGTCTACTCTCAAGAGTTGATAAAGGTACAAACGAATAAAATGTTTATATATCACATTATCAAATATCTATTACTCTCCATTTTACTCGATATCCTAAACGGTTCAAGATAGGACATCGCGGATTTCACCAGTGGATTTAGCACCTTATTTTACATAAAATAAGTCCTATAAGTCTACTCTTAAGAGTTGATAAAGGTACAAACGAATAAAATTTTTATAAATCACATTTTCAAATATCTATTATTCTCCATTTTACTCGATCTCCTAAACGGTTAAAGATATCACATCGCGGTTTTCACCAGTTTATTAAGCACCTCATTTTACATAAAATATGTCCTCAAAGTCTACTCTCAAGAGTTGATAAAGGTAAAAACGAATAAAATGTTTATATATCACATTTTCAAATTTCTATTATTTTCCATTTTACTCGATCTCCTAAACGGTTAAAGATAGGACATCGCGGTTTTGACCAGTGGATTTAGCACCTCATTTTACATAAAACAGGTCCTATAAGGCTACCCTCATGAGTTGATTAAGGTACAACCAAATAAAATGTTAATATATCACATTTTCAAATATTTATTATTCTCCATTTTACTCGATCTCCTAAACGGTAAAAGATAGGACATCGCGGTTTTCATCAGTGGATTTAGCACCTCATTTTACATAAAATAAGTCCTATAAGTCTACTCTTAAGAGTTGATAAAGGTACAAACGAATAAAATTTTTATATATCACATTTTCAAATATCTATTATTCTCCATTTTACTCGATCTCCTAAACGGTTTAAGATAGAACATCGCGGTTTTCACCAGTTTATTAAGCACCTCAGTTTACATAAAATATGTCCTCTAAGTCTACTCTCAAGGGTTGATAAAGGTACAAACAAATAAAATGTTTGAATATCACATTTTCAAATAACTATTATTCTCCATTTTACTCGATCTCCTAAACGGTTAAAGATAGGACGTCACAGTTTTCACCAGTGGATTTAGCATCTCATTTTACATAAAATATGTCCCATAAGTCTACTCTCAAGGGTTGATAAAGGTACAAACGAATAAAATGTTTATATATCACATTTTCAATTATCCATTATTCTCCATTTTAATCGATCTCCTAAACGGTTAAAGATATCACATCGCGGTTTTCACCAGTGGATTTAGCACCTCATTTTACATAAAATAGGTCCTATAAGTCTACTCTCAAGAGTTGATAAAGGTAAAAACTAATAAAATGTTTATATGTCACATTTTCAAATATCTATTATTCTCCATTTTACGCGATCTCTTAAACGGTTAAAGATAGGACATCGCGGATTTTACCAGTGGATTTAGCACCTCATTTTACATAAAATAAGACCTATAAGTCTACTCTCAAGAGTTGATAAAGGTACAAACGAATAAAATGTTTATATATCACATTTTCAAATATCTATTATTCTCCATTTCACTCGATCTCCTAAACGGTTAAAGATAGGACATCGCGGTTTTCATCAGTGGATTAAGCACCCCATTTTACATAAAATAAGTCATATAAGTCTACTCTCAAGAGTTGATAAAGGTAAAAACGAATAAAATGTTTATATATCACAATTTCAAATATCTATTATTCTCCATTTTACTCAATCTCCTAAACGGTTAAAGATATCACATCGCGGTTTTCACCAGTGGATTTAGCACCTCATTTTACATAAAATAGGTCCTATAAGTCTACTCTCAAGAGTTGATAAAGGTAAAAACGAATAAAATGTTTATATATCACATTTTCAAATTTCTATTATTTTCCATTTTACTCGATCTCCTAAACGGTTAAAGATAGGACATCGCGGTTTTCACCAGTTTATTAAGCACCTCAGTTTACATAAAATATGTCCTCTAAGTCTACTCTCAAGGGTTGATAAAGGTACAAACAAATAAAATGTTTGTATATCACATTTTCAAATATCTATTATTCTCCATTTTACTCGATCTCCTAAACGGTTAAAGATAGGACGTCGGAGTTTTCACCAGTGGATTTAGCATCTCATTTTACATAAAATATGTCCCATAAGTCTACTCTCAAGGGCTGATAATGGTACAAACGAATAAAATGTTTATATATCACATTTTCAAATATCCATTATTCTCCATTTTAATCGATCTCCTAAATGGTTAAAGATATCACATCGCGGTTTTCACCAGTGGATTTAGCACCTCATTTTACATAAAATAGGTCCTATAAGTCTACTCTCAAGAGTTGATAAAGGTAAACACTAATAAAATGTTTATATGTCACATTTTCAAATATCTATTATTCTCCATTTTACGCGATCTCCTAAACGGTTAAAGATAGGACATCGCGGATTTTACCAGTGGATTTAGCACCTCATTTTACATAAAATAGGTCCTATAAGTCTACTCTCAAGAGTTGATAAAGGTAAAAACTAATAAAATGTTTATATGTCACATTTTCAAATATCTATTATTCTCCATTTTACTCGATCTCCTAAACGGTTATAGATAGGACGTCGGAGTTTTCACCAGTGGATTTAGCATCTCATTTTACATAAAATATGTCCCATAAGTCTACTCTCAAGGGCTGATAAAGGTACAAACGAATAAAATGTTTATATATCACATTTTCAAATATCTATTATTCTCCATTTTACTACATCTCCTAAACGGTTAAAGATAGGACATCGCGGTTTTTACCAGTGGATTTAGCACCTCATTTTACATAAAATTAGTCGTATAAGTCTACTTTCAAGAGTTGATAAAGGTAAAAACGAATAAAATGTTTATATATCACATTTTCAAATATCTAATATTTTCTATTTTACTCGATCTCCTAAACGGTTGAAGATAGGACATCGCGGTTTACACCAGTGGATTTAGCACCTTATTTTACATAAAATAAGTCCTATAAGTCTACTCTCAAGAGTTGATAAAGGTAAAAACGAATAAAATGTTTATATATCACATTTTCAAATATCTAATATTCTCCATTTTACTCGATCTCCAAAACGGTTAAAGATAGGACATCGCGGTTTTTACCAGTGGATTTAGCACCTCATTTTACATGAAATAGGTCCTATAAGTCTACCCTCAAGAGTTGATAAAGGTAAAAACGAATAAAATGTTTATATATCACAATTTCAAATATTTATTTTTCTCCATTTTACTCCATCTCCTAAACGGTTCAAGATAGGACATCGCGGTTTTCACCAGTGAATTTAGCACCTCATTTTACCTAAAATAGGTCCTATAAGTCTACTCTCAAGAGTTGATAAAGGTACAAACGAATAAAATGTTTATATATCACATTTTCAAATATCTATTTTTCTCCATTTTACTCGATCTCCTAAACGGTTCAAGATAGGACATCGCGGTTTTCACCAGTGGATTCAGCACCTCATTTTACATAAAATATGTTCTATAAGTCTACTCTCAAGAGTTGATAAAGGTACAAACGAATAAAATGTTTATATATCACATTTTCAAATATCTATTATTCTCCATTTTTCTCGATCTCCTAAACGGTTAAAGATAGGACATCGCGGTTTTTACCAGTGGATTTAGCACCTCATTTTACATAAAATTAGTCGTATAAGTCTACTCTCAAGAGTTGATAAAAATAAAAACGAATAAAATGTTTATATATCACATTTTCAAATATCTAATATTTTCTATTTTACTCGATCTCCTAAACGGTTGAAGATAGGACATCGCGGTTTACACCAGTGGATTTAGCACCTTATTTTACATAAAATAAGTCCTATAAGTCTACTCTCAAGAGTTGATAAAGGTACAAACTAATAAAATGTTTATATATCACATTTTCAAATATCTATTATTCTCCATTTTACTACATCTCCTAAACGGTTAAAGATAGGACATCGCGGTTTTCACCAGTGGATTTAGCACCTCCTTTTACATAAAATAGGTCCTATAAGTCTACTCTCAAGAGTTGATAAAGGTACAAACTAATAAAATGTTTATATATCACATTTTCAAATATCTATTATTCTCCATTTTACTACATCTCCTAAACGGTTAAAGATAGGACATCGCGGTTTTTACCAGTGGATTTAGCACCTCATTTTACATAAAATTAGTCGTATAAGTCTACTTTCAAGAGTTGATAAAGGTAAAAACGAATAAAATGTTTATATATCACATTTTCAAATATCTAATATTTTCTATTTTACTCGATCTCCAAAACGGTTAAAGATAGGACATCGCGGTTTTCACCAGTGGATTTAGCACCTCATTTTACATAAAATAGGTCCTATAAGTCTACCCTCAAGAGTTGATAAAGGTAAAAACGAATAAAATGTTTATATATCACATTTTCAAATATCTATTATTCTCCATTTTACTCGATCTCCTTAACGGTTAAAGATAGGACATCGCGGTTTTCACCAGTGGATTTAGCACCTCCTTTTACATAAAATAGGTCCTATAAGTCTACTCTCAAGAGTTGATAAAGGTACAAACTAATAAAATGTTTATATATCACATTTTCAAATATCTATTATTCTCCATTTTACTACATCTCCTAAACGGTTAAAGATAGGACATCGCGGTTTTCACCAGTGGATTTAGCACCTCCTTTTACATAAAATAGGTCCTATAAGTCTACTCTCAAGAGTTGATAAAGGTACAAACGAATAAAATGTTTATATATCACATTTTCAAATATCTATTATTCTCCATTTCACTCGATCTCCTAAACGGTTAAAGATAGGACATCGCGGTTTTCATCAGTGGATTAAGCACCCCATTTTACATAAAATAAGTCATATAAGTCTACTCTCAAGAGTTGATAAAGGTAAAAACGAATAAAATGTTTATATATCACAATTTCAAATATCTATTATTCTCCATTTTACTCAATCTCCTAAACGGTTAAAGATATCACATCGCGGTTTTCACCAGTGGATTTAGCACCTCATTTTACATAAAATAGGTCCTATAAGTCTACTCTCAAGAGTTGATAAAGGTAAAAACGAATAAAATGTTTATATATCACATTTTCAAATTTCTATTATTTTCCATTTTACTCGATCTCCTAAACGGTTAAAGATAGGACATCGCGGTTTTCACCAGTTTATTAAGCACCTCAGTTTACATAAAATATGTCCTCTAAGTCTACTCTCAAGGGTTGATAAAGGTACAAACAAATAAAATGTTTGTATATCACATTTTCAAATATCTATTATTCTCCATTTTACTCGATCTCCTAAACGGTTAAAGATAGGACGTCGGAGTTTTCACCAGTGGATTTAGCATCTCATTTTACATAAAATATGTCCCATAAGTCTACTCTCAAGGGCTGATAAAGGTACAAACGAATAAAATGTTTATATATCACATTTTCAAATATCCATTATTCTCCATTTTAATCGATCTCCTAAATGGTTAAAGATATCACATCGCGGTTTTCACCAGTGGATTTAGCACCTCATTTTACATAAAATAGGTCCTATAAGTCTACTCTCAAGAGTTGATAAAGGTAAAAACTAATAAAATGTTTATATGTCACATTTTCAAATATCTATTATTCTCCATTTTACGCGATCTCCTAAACGGTTAAAGATAGGACATCGCGGATTTTACCAGTGGATTTAGCACCTCATTTTACATAAAATAGGTCCTATAAGTCTACTCTCAAGAGTTGATAAAGGTAAAAACTAATAAAATGTTTATATGTCACATTTTCAAATATCTATTATTCTCCATTTTACTCGATCTCCTAAACGGTTAAAGATAGGACGTCGGAGTTTTCACCAGTGGATTTAGCATCTCATTTTACATAAAATATGTCCCATAAGTCTACTCTCAAGGGCTGATAAAGGTACAAACGAATAAAATGTTTATATATCACATTTTCAAATATCTATTATTCTCCATTTTACTACATCTCCTAAACGGTTAAAGATAGGACATCGCGGTTTTTACCAGTGGATTTAGCACCTCATTTTACATAAAATTAGTCGTATAAGCCTACTTTCAAGAGTTGATAAAGGTAAAAACGAATAAAATGTTTATATATCACATTTTCAAATATCTAATATTTTCTATTTTACTCGATCTCCTAAACGGTTGAAGATAGGACATCGCGGTTTACACCAGTGGATTTAGCACCTTATTTTACATAAAATAAGTCCTATAAGTCTACTCTCAAGAGTTTATAAAGGTAAAAACGAATAAAATGTTTATATATCACATTTTCAAATATCTAATATTCTCCATTTTACTCGATCTCCAAAACGGTTAAAGATAGGACATCGCGGTTTTTACCAGTGGATTTAGCACCTCATTTTACATGAAATAGGTCCTATAAGTCTACCCTCAAGAGTTGATAAAGGTAAAAACGAATAAAATGTTTATATATCACAATTTCAAATATTTATTTTTCTCCATTTTACTCCATCTCCTAAACGGTTCAAGATAGGACATCGCGGTTTTCACCAGTGAATTTAGCACCTCATTTTACCTAAAATAGGTCCTATAAGTCTACTCTCAAGAGTTGATAAAGGTACAAACGAATAAAATGTTTATATATCACATTTTCAAATATCTATTTTTCTCCATTTTACTCGATCTCCTAAACGGTTCAAGATAGGACATCGCGGTTTTCACCAGTGGATTCAGCACCTCATTTTACATAAAATAGGTTCTATAAGTCTACTCTCAAGAGTTGATAAAGGTACAAACGAATAAAATGTTTATATATCACATTTTCAAATATCTATTATTCTCCATTTTTCTCGATCTCCTAAACGGTTAAAGATAGGACATCGCGGTTTTTACCAGTGGATTTAGCACCTCATTTTACATAAAATTAGTCGTATAAGTCTACTCTCAAGAGTTGATAAAAATAAAAACGAATAAAATGTTTATATATCACATTTTCAAATATCTAATATTTTCTATTTTACTCGATCTCCTAAACGGTTGAAGATAGGACATCGCGGTTTACACCAGTGGATTTAGCACCTTATTTTACATAAAATAAGTCCTATAAGTCTACTCTCAAGAGTTGATAAAGGTACAAACTAATAAAATGTTTATATATCACATTTTCAAATATCTATTATTCTCCATTTTACTACATCTCCTAAACGGTTAAAGATAGGACATCGCGGTTTTTACCAGTGGATTTAGCACCTCATTTTACATAAAATTAGTCGTATAAGTCTACTTTCAAGAGTTGATAAAGGTAAAAACGAATAAAATGTTTATATATCACATTTTCAAATATCTATTATTCTCCATTTTACTACATCTCCT
>OZ005758.1:17489876-17636876 GCA_963930825.1 Silvanus unidentatus | reverse complement strand
AATGAGGTGCTAAATCCACTGGTGAAATCCGCGATGTCCTATCTTTAACGGTTTAGGAGATCGAGTAAAATGGAGAAGAGATATTTGAAAATGTGATATATAAACATTTTATTCGTTTGTACCTTTATCAACTCTTGAGAGTAGACTTATAGGACTTATTTTATGTTAAATGAGGTGCTAAATCCACTGGTGAAAACCGCGTGAAAACCGCGATGTCCTATCATTAACCGTTTAGGAGTTCGAGTAAAATGGAGAAGAGATATTTGAAAATGTGATATATAAACATTTTATTCGTTTGTACCTTTATCAACTCTTGAGAGTAGACTTATAGGACTTATTTCATGTAAAATGAGGTGCTAAATCCACTGGTGATAACCGCGATGTCCTATCTTTAACCGTTTAGGAGAACGAGTAAAATGTAGAATATTAGATATTTGAAAATGTGATATATAAACATTTTATTCGTTTGTACCTTTATCAACTCTTAAGAGTAGACTTATAGGTCTTATTTTATGTAAAATGAGGTGCTAAATCCACTGGTGAAAACCGCGATAAGATATCTTTAACCGTTTAGAAGATCAAGTAAAATGGAGAATAATAGATATTTGAAAATGTGATATATAAACATTTTATTCGTTTGTACCTTTATCAACTCTTGAGAGTAGACTTATAGGACTTATTTTATGTAAAATGAGGTGCTAAATCCACTGGTGAAATCCGCGATGTCTTATCTTTAACCGTTTAGGAGATCGAGTAAAATGGAGAATAATAGATATTTGAAAATGTGATATATAAACATTTTATTCATTTGTACCTTTATCAACTCTTAAGAGTAGACTTATAGGACTTATTTTATGTAAAAGAAGGTGCTACATCCACTGGTGAAAACCGCGATGTCCTATTTTTAACCGTTTAGGAGATCGAGTAAAATGGAGAATAATAGATATTTGAAAATGTGATATATAAACATTTTATTCATTTGTACCTTTATCAACTCTTAAAAGTAGACTTATAGGACTTATTTTATGTAAAAGAAGGTGCTACATCCACTGGTGAAAACCGCGATGTCCTATTTTTAACCGTTTAGGAGATCGAGTAAAATAAAGAATAATAGATATTTGAAAATGTGATATATTAACATTTTATTCGTTTGTACCTTGATTAACTCATGAGGGTAGACTTATAGGAATTATTTTATGTAAAATGAAGTGCTAAATTTACTGGTGAAAACCGCGATGTTCTATCTTTAACAGTTTAGGAGATCGAGTAAAATGGAGAATAATAGAAATTTGAAAATGTGATATATAAACATTTTATTCGTTTTTACCTTTATCAACTCTTGAGAGTAGACTTATAGGACCTATTTTATGTAAAATGAGGTGCTAAATCCACTGGTGAAAACCGCGATGTGATATCTTCAACCGTTTAGGAGAACGAGTAAAATGGAAAATAATAGATATTTGAAAACGTGATATATAAACATTTTATTCGTTTGTACCTTTATCAACTCTTGGGAGTAGACTTATAAAACCTATTTTATGTAAAATGAGGTGCTAAATCCACTGGTGAAAACCGCGATGTCCTATCTTTAATCGTTTAGGAGATCGAGTAAAATGGAAAATAATACATATTTGAAAATGTGATATATAAACATTTTATTCGTTTTTACCTTTATCAACTCTTGAGAGTAGACTTATAGGACTTATTTTATGTAAAATGAGGTGCTAAATCCACTATAGAAATCCGCGATGTCCTATCTTTAACCGTTTAAGAGATCGAGTATAATGGAGAATAATAGATATTTGATAATATGATATATAAACATTTTATTCGTTTGTTCCTTTATCAACTCTTGAGAGTAGACTTATGGGACTTATTTTATGTTAAATGAGGTGCTAAATCCACTGGTGAAAACCGCGATGTCCTATCTTGAACCGTTTAGGAGATCGAGTAAAATGGAGAAAAATAGATATTTGAAAATGTGATATATAAACATTTTATTCGTTTGTACCTTTATCAACTCTTGAGAGTAGACTTATAGGACCTATTTTATGTAAAATGAGGTGCTAAATATACTGGTGAAAACCGCGATGTGATATCTTTAACCGTTTAGAAGATCGAGTAAAATGGAGAATAATAGATATTTGAAAATGTGATATATAAACATTTTATTCGTTTTTACCTTTATCAACTCTTGAGAGTAGACTTATAGGACCTATTTTATGTAAAATGAGGTTCTAAATTCACTGGTGAAATCCGCGATGTCCTATCTTTAACCGTTTAGGAAATCAAGTAAAATGGAGAAAAATAGATATTTGAAAATGTGATATATAAACATTTTATTCGTTTTTACCTTTATCAACTCTTGAGAGTAGACTTATAGGACCTATTTTATGTAAAATGAGGTGCTAAATCCACTGGTGAAAATTCGTTGTCCTATCTTTAACCGTTTAGGAAATCGAGTAAAATGGAGAATAATAGATATTTGAAAATGTGATATATAAACATTTTATTCGTTTGTACCTTTATCAACATTTGAGAGTAGACTTATAGGACCTATTTTATGCAAAATGAGGTGCTAAATCCACTGGTGAAAACCGCGATGTCCTATTTTTAACCGTTTAGGAGATCGAGTAAAATGGAAAATAATACATATTTGAAAATGTGATATATAAACATTTTATTCGTTTTTACCTTTATCAACTCTTGAGAGTAGACTTATAGGACTTATTTTATGTAAAATGAGGTGCTAAATCCACTGGTGAAATCCGCGATGTCCTATCTTTAACCGTTTAAGAGATCGAGTATAATGGAGAATAATAGATATTTGATAATATGATATATAAACATTTTATTCGTTTGTTCCTTTATCAACTCTTGAGAGTAGACTTATGGGACTTATTTTATGTTAAATGAGGTGCTAAATCCACTGGTGAAAACCGCGATGTCCTATCTTGAACCGTTTAGGAGATCGAGTAAAATGGAGAATAATAGATATTTGAAAATGTGATATATAAACATTTTATTCGTTTGTACCTTTATCAACTCTTGAGAGTAGACTTATAGGACCTATTTTATGTAAAATGAGGTTCTAAATTCACTGGTGAAATCCGCGATGTCCTATCTTTAACCGTTTAGGAGATCAAGTAAAATGGAGAAAAATAAATATTTGAAAATGTGATATATAAACATTTTATTCGTTTTTACCTTTATCAACTCTTGAGAGTAGACTTATAGGACCTATTTTATGTAAAATGAGGTGCTAAATCCACTGGTGAAAATTCGTTGTCCTATCTTTAACCGTTTAGGAAATCGAGTAAAATGGAGAATAATAGATATTTGAAAATGTGATATATAAACATTTTATTCGTTTTTACCTTTATCAACTCTTGAGAGTAGACTTATAGGACCTATTTTATGTAAAATGAGGTGCTAAATCCACTGGTGAAAACCGCGATGTGATATCTTCAACCGTTTAGGAGAACGAGTAAAATGGAAAATAATAGATATTTGAAAACGTGATATATAAACATTTTATTCGTTTGTACCTTTATCAACTCTTGGGAGTAGACTTATAAAACCTATTTTATGTAAAATGAGGTGCTAAATCCACTGGTGAAAAAAGGGATGTCCTATCTTTAATCGTTTAGGAGATCGAGTAAAATGGAAAATAATACATATTTGAAAATGTGATATATAAACATTTTATTCGTTTTTACCTTTATCAACTCTTGAGAGTAGACTTATAGGACTTATTTTATGTAAAATGAGGTGCTAAATCCACTATAGAAATCCGCGATGTCCTATCTTTAACCGTTTAAGAGATCGAGTATAATTGAGAATAATAGATATTTGATAATATGATATATAAACATTTTATTCGTTTGCTCCTTTATCAACTCTTGAGAGTAGACTTATGGGACTTATTTTATGTTAAATTAAGTGTGCTAAATCCACTGGTGAAAACCGCGATGTCCTATCTTGAACCGTTTAGGAGATCAAGTAAAATGGAGAAAAATAGATATTTGAAAATGTGATATATAAACATTTTATTCGTTTGTACCTTTATCAACTCTTGAGAGTAGACTTATAGGACCTATTTTATGTAAAATGAGGTGCTAAATATACTGGTGAAATCCGCGATGTGATATCTTTAACCGTTTAGAAGATCGAGTAAAATGGAGAATAATAGATATTTGAAAATGTGATATATAAACATTTTATTCGTTTTTACCTTTATCAACTCTTGAGAGTAGACTTATAGGACCTATTTTATGTAAAATGTGGTTCTAAATTCACTGGTGAAATCCGCGATGTCCTATCTTTAACCGTTTAGGAGATCAAGTAAAATGGAGAAAAATAGATATTTGAAAATGTGATATATAAACATTTTATTCGTTTTTACCTTTATCAACTCTTAAGAGTAGACTTATAGGACCTATTTTATGTAAAATGAGGTGCTAAATCCACTGGTGAAAACCTCGTTGTCCTATCTTTAACCGTTTAGGAAATCGAGTAAAATGGAGAATAATAGATATTTGAAAATGTGATATAAAAACATTTTATTCGTTTGTACCTTTATCAACATTTGGGAGTAGACTTATAGGACCTATTTTATGTAAAATGAGGTGCTAAATCCACTGGTGAAAACCGCGATTTCCTATTTTTAACCGTTTAGGAGATCGAGTAAAATGGAAAATAATACATATTTGAAAATGTGATATATAAACATTTTATTCGTTTTTACCTTTATCAACTCTTGAGAGTAGACTTATAGGACCTATTTTATGTAAAATGAGGTGCTAAATCCACTGGTGAAAATTCGTTGTCCTATCTTTAACCGTTTAGGAAATCGAGTAAAATGGAGAATAATAGATATTTGAAAATGTGATATATAAACATTTTATTCGTTTTTACCTTTATCAACTCTTGAGAGTAGACTTATAGGACTTATTTTATGTAAAATGAGGTGCTAAATCCACTGGTGAAATCCGCGATGTCCTATCTTTAACCGTTTAAGAGATCGAGTATAATGGAGAATAATAGATATTTGATAATATGATATATAAACATTTTATTCGTTTGTTCCTTTATCAACTCTTGAGAGTAGACTTATGGGACTTATTTTATGTTAAATGAGGTGCTAAATCCACTGGTGAAAACCGCGATGTCCTATCTTGAACCGTTAAGGAGATCGAGTAAAATGGAGAAAAATAGATATTTGAAAATGTGATATATAAACATTTTATTCGTTTGTACCTTTATCAACTCTTGAGAGTAGACTTATAGGACTTATTTCATGTAAAATGAGGTGCTAAATCCACTGGTGATAACCGCGATGTCCTATCTTTAACCGTTTAGGAGAACGAGTAAAATGTAGAATATTAGATATTTGAAAATGTGATATATAAACATTTTATTCGTTTGTACCTTTATCAACTCTTAAGAGTAGACTTATAGGTCTTATTTTATGTAAAATGAGGTGCTAAATCCACTGGTGAAAACCGCGATAAGATATCTTTAACCGTTTAGAAGATCAAGTAAAATGGAGAATAATAGATATTTAAAAATGTGATATATAAACATTTTATTCGTTTGTACCTTTATCAACTCTTGAGAGTAGACTTATAGGACTTATTTTATGTAAAATGAGGTGCTAAATCCACTGGTGAAATCCGCGATGTCTTATCTTTAACCGTTTAGGAGATCGAGTAAAATGGAGAATAATAGATATTTGAAAATGTGATATATAAACATTTTATTCATTTGTACCTTTATCAACTCTTAAGAGTAGACTTATAGGACTTATTTTATGTAAAAGAAGGTGCTACATCCACTGGTGAAAACCGCGATGTCCTATTTTTAACCGTTTAGGAGATCGAGTAAAATGGAGAATAATAGATATTTGAAAATGTGATATATAAACATTTTATTCATTTGTACCTTTATCAACTCTTAAAAGTAGACTTATAGGACTTATTTTATGTAAAAGAAGGTGCTACATCCACTGGTGAAAACCGCGATGTCCTATTTTTAACCGTTTAGGAGATCGAGTAAAATGGAGAATAATAGATATTTGAAAATGTGATATATAAAAATTTTATTTGTTTTTACCATTATCAACTCTTGAGAGTAGACTTATAGGACTTATTTTATGTAAAATGGGGTGCCTAATCCACTGATGAAAACCGCGATGTCCTATCTTTTACCATTTAGGAGATCGAGTAAAATAAAGAATAATAGATATTTGAAAATGTGATATATTAACATTTTATTCGTTTGTACCTTGATTAACTCATGAGGGTAGACTTATAGGAATTATTTTATGTAAAATGAAGTGCTAAATTTACTGGTGAAAACCGCGATGTTCTATCTTTAACAGTTTAGGAGATCGAGTAAAATGGAGAATAATAGAAATTTGAAAATGTGATATATAAACATTTTATTCGTTTTTACCTTTATCAACTCTTGAGAGTAGACTTATAGGACCTATTTTATGTAAAATGAGGTGCTAAATCCACTGGTGAAAATTCGTTGTCCTATCTTTAACCGTTTAGGAAATCGAGTAAAATTGAGAATAATAGATATTTGAAAATGTGATATATAAACATTTTATTCGTTTTTACCTTTATCAACTCTTGAGAGTAGACTTATAGGACCTATTTTATGTAAAATGAGGTGCTAAATCCACTGGTGAAAACCGCGATGTGATATCTTCAACCGTTTAGGAGAACGAGTAAAATGGAAAATAATAGATATTTGAAAACGTGATATATAAACATTTTATTCGTTTGTACCTTTATCAACTCTTGGGAGTAGACTTATAAAACCTATTTTATGTAAAATGAGGTGCTAAATCCACTGGTGAAAAAAGGGATGTCCTATCTTTAATCGTTTAGGAGATCGAGTAAAATGGAAAATAATACATATTTGAAAATGTGATATATAAACATTTTATTCGTTTTTACCTTTATCAACTCTTGAGAGTAGACTTATAGGACTTATTTTATGTAAAATGAGGTGCTAAATCCACTATAGAAATCCGCGATGTCCTATCTTTAACCGTTTAAGAGATCGAGTATAATGGAGAATAATAGATATTTGATAATATGATATATAAACATTTTATTCGTTTGTTCCTTTATCAACTCTTGAGAGTAGACTTATGGGACTTATTTTATGTTAAATGAGGTGCTAAATCCACTGGTGAAAACCGCGATGTCCTATCTTGAACCGTTTAGGAGATCGAGTAAAATGGAGAAAAATAGATATTTGAAAATGTGATATATAAACATTTTATTCGTTTGTACCTTTATCAACTCTTGAGAGTAGACTTATAGGACCTATTTTATGTAAAATGAGGTGCTAAATATACTGGTGAAAACCGCGATGTGATATCTTTAACCGTTTAGAAGATCGAGTAAAATGGAGAATAATAGATATTTGAAAATGTGATATATAAACATTTTATTCGTTTTTACCTTTATCAACTCTTGAGAGTAGACTTATAGGACCTATTTTATGTAAAATGAGGTTCTAAATTCACTGGTGAAATCCGCGATGTCCTATCTTTAACCGTTTAGGAAATCAAGTAAAATGGAGAAAAATAGATATTTGAAAATGTGATATATAAACATTTTATTCGTTTTTACCTTTATCAACTCTTGAGAGTAGACTTATAGGACCTATTTTATGTAAAATGAGGTGCTAAATCCACTGGTGAAAATTCGTTGTCCTATCTTTAACCGTTTAGGAAATCGAGTAAAATGGAGAATAATAGATATTTGAAAATGTGATATATAAACATTTTATTCGTTTGTACCTTTATCAACATTTGAGAGTAGACTTATAGGACCTATTTTATGTAAAATGAGGTGCTAAATCCACTGGTGAAAACCGCGATGTCCTATTTTTAACCGTTTAGGAGATCGAGTAAAATGGAAAATAATACATATTTGAAAATGTGATATATAAACATTTTATTCGTTTTTACCTTTATCAACTCTTGAGAGTAGACTTATAGGACTTATTTTATGTAAAATGAGGTGCTAAATCCACTGGTGAAATCCGCGATGTCCTATCTTTAACCGTTTAAGAGATCGAGTATAATGGAGAATAATAGATATTTGATAATATGATATATAAACATTTTATTCGTTTGTTCCTTTATCAACTCTTGAGAGTAGACTTATGGGACTTATTTTATGTTAAATGAGGTGCTAAATCCACTGGTGAAAACCGCGATGTCCTATCTTGAACCGTTTAGGAGATCGAGTAAAATGGAGAATAATAGATATTTGAAAATGTGATATATAAACATTTTATTCGTTTGTACCTTTATCAACTCTTGAGAGTAGACTTATAGGACCTATTTTATGTAAAATGAGGTTCTAAATTCACTGGTGAAATCCGCGATGTCCTATCTTTAACCGTTTAGGAGATCAAGTAAAATGGAGAAAAATAAATATTTGAAAATGTGATATATAAACATTTTATTCGTTTTTACCTTTATCAACTCTTGAGAGTAGACTTATAGGACCTATTTTATGTAAAATGAGGTGCTAAATCCACTGGTGAAAATTCGTTGTCCTATCTTTAACCGTTTAGGAAATCGAGTAAAATGGAGAATAATAGATATTTGAAAATGTGATATATAAACATTTTATTCGTTTGTACCTTTATCAACATTTGAAAGTAGACTTATAGGACCTATTTTATGTAAAATGAGGTGCTAAATCCACTGGTGAAAACCGCGATGTCCTATTTTTAACCGTTTAGGAGATCGAGTAAAATGGAAAATAATACATATTTGAAAATGTGATATATAAACATTTTATTCGTTTTTACCTTTATCAACTCTTGAGAGTAGACTTATAGGACTTATTTTATGTAAAATGAGGTGCTAAATCCACCGGTGAAATCCGCGATGTCCTATCTTTAACCGTTTAAGAGATCGAGTATAATGGAGAATAATAGATATTTGATAATATGATATATAAACATTTTATTCGTTTGCTCCTTTATCAACTCTTGAGAGTAAACTTATGGGACTTATTTTATGTTAAATTAAGTGTGCTAAATCCACTGGTGAAAACCGCGATGTCCTATCTTGAACCGTTTAGGAGATCAAGTAAAATGGAGAAAAATAGATATTTGAAAATGTGATATATAAACATTTTATTCGTTTGTACCTTTATCAACTCTTGAGAGTAGACTTATAGGACCTATTTTATGTAAAATGAGGTGCTAAATATACTGGTGAAATCCGCGATGTGATATCTTTAACCGTTTAGAAGATCGAGTAAAATGGAGAATAATAGATATTTGAAAATGTGATATATAAACATTTTATTCGTTTTTACCTTTATCAACTCTTGAGAGTAGACTTATAGGACCTATTTTATGTAAAATGTGGTTCTAAATTCACTGGTGAAATCCGCGATGTCCTATCTTTAACCGTTTAGGAGATCAAGTAAAATGGAGAAAAATAGATATTTGAAAATGTGATATATAAACATTTTATTCGTTTTTACCTTTATCAACTCTTAAGAGTAGACTTATAGGACCTATTTTATGTAAAATGAGGTGCTAAATCCACTGGTGAAAACCTCGTTGTCCTATCTTTAACCGTTTAGGAAATCGAGTAAAATGGAGAAAAATAGATATTTGAAAATGTGATATAAAAACATTTTATTCGTTTGTACCTTTATCAACATTTGGGAGTAGACTTATAGGACCTATTTTATGTAAAATGAGGTGCTAAATCCACTGGTGAAAACCGCGATTTCCTATTTTTAACCGTTTAGGAGATCGAGTAAAATGGAAAATAATACATATTTGAAAATGTGATATATAAACATTTTATTCGTTTTTACCTTTATCAACTCTTGAGAGTAGACTTATAGGACTTATTTTATGTAAAATGAGGTGCTAAATCCACTGGTGAAATCCGCGATGTCCTATCTTTAACCGTTTAAGAGATCGAGTATAATGGAGAATAATAGATATTTGATAATATGATATATAAACATTTTATTCGTTTGTTCCTTTATCAACTCTTGAGAGTAGACTTATGGGACTTATTTTATGTTAAATGAGGTGCTAAATCCACTGGTGAAAACCGCGATGTCCTATCTTGAACCGTTTAGGAGATCGAGTAAAATGGAGAATAATAGATATTTGAAAATGTGATATATAAAAATTTTATTTGTTTTTACCATTATCAACTCTTGAGAGTAGACTTATAGGACTTATTTTATGTAAAATGGGGTGCCTAATCCACTGATGAAAACCGCGATGTCCTATCTTTTACCATTTAGGAGATCGAGTAAAATAAAGAATAATAGATATTTGAAAATGTGATATATTAACATTTTATTCGTTTGTACCTTGATTAACTCATGAGGGTAGACTTATAGGAATTATTTTATGTAAAATGAAGTGCTAAATTTACTGGTGAAAACCGCGATGTTCTATCTTTAACAGTTTAGGAGATCGAGTAAAATGGAGAATAATAGAAATTTGAAAATGTGATATATAAACATTTTATTCGTTTTTACCTTTATCAACTCTTGAGAGTAGACTTATAGGACCTATTTTATGTAAAATGAGGTGCTAAATCCACTGGTGAAAATTCGTTGTCCTATCTTTAACCGTTTAGGAAATCGAGTAAAATGGAGAATAATAGATATTTGAAAATGTGATATATAAACATTTTATTCGTTTTTACCTTTATCAACTCTTGAGAGTAGACTTATAGGACCTATTTTATGTAAAATGAGGTGCTAAATCCACTGGTGAAAACCGCGATGTGATATCTTCAACCGTTTAGGAGAACGAGTAAAATGGAAAATAATAGATATTTGAAAACGTGATATATAAACATTTTATTCGTTTGTACCTTTATCAACTCTTGGGAGTAGACTTATAAAACCTATTTTATGTAAAATGAGGTGCTAAATCCACTGGTGAAAAAAGGGATGTCCTATCTTTAATCGTTTAGGAGATCGAGTAAAATGGAAAATAATACATATTTGAAAATGTGATATATAAACATTTTATTCGTTTTTACCTTTATCAACTCTTGAGAGTAGACTTATAGGACTTATTTTATGTAAAATGAGGTGCTAAATCCACTATAGAAATCCGCGATGTCCTATCTTTAACCGTTTAAGAGATCGAGTATAATGGAGAATAATAGATATTTGATAATATGATATATAAACATTTTATTCGTTTGTTCCTTTATCAACTCTTGAGAGTAGACTTATGGGACTTATTTTATGTTAAATGAGGTGCTAAATCCACTGGTGAAAACCGCGATGTCCTATCTTGAACCGTTTAGGAGATCGAGTAAAATGGAGAAAAATAGATATTTGAAAATGTGATATATAAACATTTTATTCGTTTGTACCTTTATCAACTCTTGAGAGTAGACTTATAGGACCTATTTTATGTAAAATGAGGTGCTAAATATACTGGTGAAAACCGCGATGTGATATCTTTAACCGTTTAGAAGATCGAGTAAAATGGAGAATAATAGATATTTGAAAATGTGATATATAAACATTTTATTCGTTTTTACCTTTATCAACTCTTGAGAGTAGACTTATAGGACCTATTTTATGTAAAATGAGGTTCTAAATTCACTGGTGAAATCCGCGATGTCCTATCTTTAACCGTTTAGGAAATCAAGTAAAATGGAGAAAAATAGATATTTGAAAATGTGATATATAAACATTTTATTCGTTTTTACCTTTATCAACTCTTGAGAGTAGACTTATAGGACCTATTTTATGTAAAATGAGGTGCTAAATCCACTGGTGAAAATTCGTTGTCCTATCTTTAACCGTTTAGGAAATCGAGTAAAATGGAGAATAATAGATATTTGAAAATGTGATATATAAACATTTTATTCGTTTGTACCTTTATCAACATTTGAGAGTAGACTTATAGGACCTATTTTATGTAAAATGAGGTGCTAAATCCACTGGTGAAAACCGCGATGTCCTATTTTTAACCGTTTAGGAGATCGAGTAAAATGGAAAATAATACATATTTGAAAATGTGATATATAAACATTTTATTCGTTTTTACCTTTATCAACTCTTGAGAGTAGACTTATAGGACTTATTTTATGTAAAATGAGGTGCTAAATCCACTGGTGAAACCCGCGATGTCCTATCTTTAACCGTTTAAGAGATCGAGTATAATGGAGAATAATAGATATTTGATAATATGATATATAAACATTTTATTCGTTTGTTCCTTTATCAACTCTTGAGAGTAGACTTATGGGACATATTTTATGTTAAATGAGGTGCTAAATCCACTGGTGAAAACCGCGATGTCCTATCTTGAACCGTTTAGGAGATCGAGTAAAATGGAGAATAATAGATATTTGAAAATGTGATATATAAACATTTTATTCGTTTGTACCTTTATCAACTCTTGAGAGTAGACTTATAGGACCTATTTTATGTAAAATGAGGTTCTAAATTCACTGGTGAAATCCGCGATGTCCTATCTTTAACCGTTTAGGAGATCAAGTAAAATGGAGAAAAATAAATATTTGAAAATGTGATATATAAACATTTTATTCGTTTTTACCTTTATCAACTCTTGAGAGTAGACTTATAGGACCTATTTTATGTAAAATGAGGTGCTAAATCCACTGGTGAAAATTCGTTGTCCTATCTTTAACCGTTTAGGAAATCGAGTAAAATGGAGAATAATAGATATTTGAAAATGTGATATATAAACATTTTATTCGTTTGTACCTTTATCAACATTTGAAAGTAGACTTATAGGACCTATTTTATGTAAAATGAGGTGCTAAATCCACTGGTGAAAACCGCGATGTCCTATTTTTAACCGTTTAGGAGATCGAGTAAAATGGAAAATAATACATATTTGAAAATGTGATATATAAACATTTTATTCGTTTTTACCTTTATCAACTCTTGAGAGTAGACTTATAGGACTTATTTTATGTAAAATGAGGTGCTAAATCCACTGGTGAAATCCGCGATGTCCTATCTTTAACCGTTTAAGAGATCGAGTATAATGGAGAATAATAGATATTTGATAATATGATATATAAACATTTTATTCGTTTGCTCCTTTATCAACTCTTGAGAGTAGACTTATGGGACTTATTTTATGTTAAATTAAGTGTGCTAAATCCACTGGTGAAAACCGCGATGTCCTATCTTGAACCGTTTAGGAGATCAAGTAAAATGGAGAAAAATAGATATTTGAAAATGTGATATATAAACATTTTATTCGTTTGTACCTTTATCAACTCTTGAGAGTAGACTTATAGGACCTATTTTATGTAAAATGAGGTGCTAAATATACTGGTGAAATCCGCGATATGATATCTTTAACCGTTTAGAAGATCGAGTAAAATGGAGAATAATAGATATTTGAAAATGTGATATATAAACATTTTATTCGTTTTTACCTTTATCAACTCTTGAGAGTAGACTTATAGGACCTATTTTATGTAAAATGTGGTTCTAAATTCACTGGTGAAATCCGCGATGTCCTATCTTTAACCGTTTAGGAGATCAAGTAAAATGGAGAAAAATAGATATTTGAAAATGTGATATATAAACATTTTATTCGTTTTTACCTTTATCAACTCTTAAGAGTAGACTTATAGGACCTATTTTATGTAAAATGAGGTGCTAAATCCACTGGTGAAAACCTCGTTGTCCTATCTTTAACCGTTTAGGAAATCGAGTAAAATGGAGAATAATAGATATTTGAAAATGTGATATAAAAACATTTTATTCGTTTGTACCTTTATCAACATTTGGGAGTAGACTTATAGGACCTATTTTATGTAAAATGAGGTGCTAAATCCACTGGTGAAAACCGCGATTTCCTATTTTTAACCGTTTAGGAGATCGAGTAAAATGGAAAATAATACATATTTGAAAATGTGATATATAAACATTTTATTCGTTTTTACCTTTATCAACTCTTGAGAGTAGACTTATAGGACTTATTTTATGTAAAATGAGGTGCTAAATCCACTGGTGAAATCCGCGATGTCCTATCTTTAACCGTTTAAGAGATCGAGTATAATGGAGAATAATAGATATTTGATAATATGATATATAAACATTTTATTCGTTTGTTCCTTTATCAACTCTTGAGAGTAGACTTATGGGACTTATTTTATGTTAAATGAGGTGCTAAATCCACTGGTGAAAACCGCGATGTCCTATCTTGAACCGTTTAGGAGATCGAGTAAAATGGAGAATAATAGATATTTGAAAATGTGATATATAAAAATTTTATTTGTTTTTACCATTATCAACTCTTGAGAGTAGACTTATAGGACTTATTTTATGTAAAATGGGGTGCCTAATCCACTGATCAAAACCGCGATGTCCTATCTTTTACCATTTAGGAGATCGAGTAAAATAAAGAATAATAGATATTTGAAAATGTGATATATTAACATTTTATTCGTTTGTACCTTGATTAACTCATGAGGGTAGACTTATAGGAATTATTTTATGTAAAATGAAGTGCTAAATTTACTGGTGAAAACCGCGATGTTCTATCTTTAACAGTTTAGGAGATCGAGTAAAATGGAGAATAATAGAAATTTGAAAATGTGATATATAAACATTTTATTCGTTTTTACCTTTATCAACTCTTGAGAGTAGACTTATAGGACCTATTTTATGTAAAATGAGGTGCTAAATCCACTGGTGAAAACCGCGATGTGATATCTTCAACCGTTTAGGAGAACGAGTAAAATGGAAAATAATAGATATTTGAAAACGTGATATATAAACATTTTATTCGTTTGTACCTTTATCAACTCTTGGGAGTAGACTTATAAAACCTATTTTATGTAAAATGAGGTGCTAAATCCACTGGTGAAAACCGCGATGTCCTATCTTTAATCGTTTAGGAGATCGAGTAAAATGAAAAATAATACATATTTGAAAATGTGATATATAAACATTTTATTCGTTTTTACCTTTATCAACTCTTGAGAGTAGACTTATAGGACTTATTTTATGTAAAATGAGGTGCTAAATCCACTATAGAAATCCGCGATGTCCTATCTTTAACCGTTTAAGAGATCGAGTATAATGGAGAATAATAGATATTTGATAATATGATATATAAACATTTTATTCGTTTGTTCCTTTATCAACTCTTGAGAGTAGACTTATGGGACTTATTTTATGTTAAATGAGGTGCTAAATCCACTGGTGAAAACCGCGATGTCCTATCTTGAACCGTTTAGGAGATCGAGTAAAATGGAGAAAAATAGATATTTGAAAATGTGATATATAAACATTTTATTCGTTTGTACCTTTATCAACTCTTGAGAGTAGACTTATAGGACCTATTTTATGTAAAATGAGGTGCTAAATCCACTGGTGAAAACCGCGATGTGATATCTTCAACCGTTTAGGAGAACGAGTAAAATGGAAAATAATAGATATTTGAAAACGTGATATATAAACATTTTATTCGTTTGTACCTTTATCAACTCTTGGGAGTAGACTTATAAAACCTATTTTATGTAAAATGAGGTGCTAAATCCACTGGTGAAAACCGCGATGTCCTATCTTTAATCGTTTAGGAGATCGAGTAAAATGGAAAATAATACATATTTGAAAATGTGATATATAAACATTTTATTCGTTTTTACCTTTATCAACTCTTGAGAGTAGACTTATAGGACTTATTTTATGTAAAATGAGGTGCTAAATCCACTATAGAAATCCGCGATGTCCTATCTTTAACCGTTTAAGAGATCGAGTATAATGGAGAATAATAGATATTTGATAATATGATATATAAACATTTTATTCGTTTGTTCCTTTATCAACTCTTGAGAGTAGATTTATGGGACTTATTTTATGTTAAATGAGGTGCTAAATCCACTGGTGAAAACCGCGATGTCCTATCTTGAACCGTTTAGGAGATCGAGTAAAATGGAGAAAAATAGATATTTGAAAATGTGATATATAAACATTTTATTCGTTTGTACCTTTATCAACTCTTGAGAGTAGACTTATAGGACCTATTTTATGTAAAATGAGGTGCTAAATATACTGGTGAAAACCGCGATGTGATATCTTTAACCGTTTAGAAGATCGAGTAAAATGGAGAATAATAGATATTTGAAAATGTGATATATAAACATTTTATTCGTTTTTACCTTTATCAACTCTTGAGAGTAGACTTATAGGACCTATTTTATGTAAAATGAGGTTCTAAATTCACTGGTGAAATCCGCGATGTCCTATCTTTAACCGTTTAGGAAATCAAGTAAAATGGAGAAAAATAGATATTTGAAAATGTGATATATAAACATTTTATTCGTTTTTACCTTTATCAACTCTTGAGAGTAGACTTATAGGACCTATTTTATGTAAAATGAGGTGCTAAATCCACTGGTGAAAATTCGTTGTCCTATCTTTAACCGTTTAGGAAATCGAGTAAAATGGAGAATAATAGATATTTGAAAATGTGATATATAAACATTTTATTCGTTTGTACCTTTATCAACATTTGAGAGTAGACTTATAGGACCTATTTTATGTAAAATGAGGTGCTAAATCCACTGGTGAAAACCGCGATGTCCTATTTTTAACCGTTTAGGAGATCGAGTAAAATGGAAAATAATACATATTTGAAAATGTGATATATAAACATTTTATTCGTTTTTACCTTTATCAACTCTTGAGAGTAGACTTATAGGACTTATTTTATGTGAAATGAGGTGCTAAATCCACTGGTGAAATCCGCGATGTCCTATCTTTAACCGTTTAAGAGATCGAGTATAATGGAGAATAATAGATATTTGATAATATGATATATAAACATTTTATTCGTTTGTTCCTTTATCAACTCTTGAGAGTAGACTTATGGGACTTATTTTATGTTAAATGAGGTGCTAAATCCACTGGTGAAAACCGCGATGTCCTATCTTGAACCGTTTAGGAGATCGAGTAAAATGGAGAATAATAGATATTTGAAAATGTGATATATAAACATTTTATTCGTTTGTACCTTTATCAACTCTTGAGAGTAGACTTATAGGACCTATTTTATGTAAAATGAGGTTCTAAATTCACTGGTGAAATCCGCGATGTCCTATCTTTAACCGTTTAGGAGATCAAGTAAAATGGAGAAAAATAAATATTTGAAAATGTGATATATAAACATTTTATTCGTTTTTACCTTTATCAACTCTTGAGAGTAGACTTATAGGACCTATTTTATGTAAAATGAGGTGCTAAATCCACTGGTGAAAATTCGTTGTCCTATCTTTAACCGTTTAGGAAATCGAGTAAAATGGAGAATAATAGATATTTGAAAATGTGATATATAAACATTTTATTCGTTTGTACCTTTATCAACATTTGAAAGTAGACTTATAGGACCTATTTTATGTAAAATGAGGTGCTAAATCCACTGGTGAAAACCGCGATGTCCTATTTTTAACCGTTTAGGAGATCGAGTAAAATGGAAAATAATACATATTTGAAAATGTGATATATAAACATTTTATTCGTTTTTACCTTTATCAACTCTTGAGAGTAGACTTATAGGACTTATTTTATGTAAAATGAGGTGCTAAATCCACTGGTGAAATCCGCGATGTCCTATCTTTAACCGTTTAGGAGATCGCGTAAAATGGAAAATAATAGATATTTGAAAATGTATATATAAACATTTTATTCGTTTGTACCTTTATCATCATTTGAGAGTAGACTTATGGGACTTATTTTATGTTAAATTAAGTGTGCTAAATCCACTGGTGAAAACCGCGATGTCCTATCTTGAACCGTTTAGGAGATCGAGTAAAATGGAGAAAAATAGATATTTGAAAATGTGATATATAAACATTTTATTCGTTTGTACCTTTATCAACTCTTGAGAGTAGACATATAGGACCTATTTTATGTAAAATAAGGTGCTAAATATACTGGTGAAATCCGCGATGCGATATCTTTAACCGTTTAGAAGATCGAGTAAAATGGAAAATAATAGATATTTGAAAATGTGATATTTAAACATTTTATTCGTTTTTACCTTTATCAACTCTTGAGAGTAGACTTATAGGACCTATTTTATGTAAAATGAGGTTCTAAATTCACTGGTGAAATCCGCGATGTCCTATCTTTAACCGTTTAGGAGATCAAGTAAAATGGAGAAAAATAGATATTTGAAAATGTGATATATAAACATTTTATTCGTTTTTACCTTTATCAACTCTTGAGAGTAGACTTATAGGACCTATTTTATGTAAAATGAGGTGCTAAATCCACTGGTGAAAACCTCGTTGTCCTATCTTTAACCGTTTAGGAAATCGAGTAAAATGGAGAATAATAGATATTTGAAAATGTGATATATAAACATTTTATTCGTTTGTACCTTTATCAACATTTGAGAGTAGACTTATAGGACCTATTTTATGTAAAATGAGGTGCTAAATCCACTGGTGAAAACCGCGATGTCCTATTTTTAACCGTTTAGGAGATCGAGTAAAATGGAAAATAATACATATTTGAAAATGTGATATATAAACATTTTATTCGTTTTTACCTTTATCAACTCTTGAGAGTAGACTTATAGGACTTATTTTATGTAAAATGAGGTGCTAAATCCACTGGTGAAATCCGCGATGTCCTATCTTTAACCGTTTAAGAGATCGAGTATAATGGAGAATAATAGATATTTGATAATATGATATATAAACATTTTATTCGTTTGTTCCTTTATCAACTCTTGAGAGTAGACTTATGGGACTTATTTTATGTTAAATGAGGTGCTAAATATACTGGTGAAAACCGCGATGTGATATCTTTAACCGTTTAGAAGATCGAGTAAAATGGAGAATAATAGATATTTGAAAATGTGATATATAAACATTTTATTCGTTTTTACCTTTATCAACTCTTGAGAGTAGACTTATAGGACCTATTTTATGTAAAATGAGGTTCTAAATTCACTGGTGAAATCCGCGATGTCCTATCTTTAACCGTTTAGGAGATCAAGTAAAATGGAGAAAAATAGATATTTGAAAATGTGATATATAAACATTTTATTCGTTTTTACCTTTATCAACTCTTGAGAGTAGACTTATAGGACCTATTTTATGTAAAATGAGGTGCTAAATCCACTGGTGAAAATTCGTTGTCCTATCTTTAACCGTTTAGGAAATCGAGTAAAATGGAGAATAATAGATATTTGAAAATGTGATATATTAACATTTTATTCGTTTGTACCTTGATCAACTCATGAGGGTAGACTTATAGGAATTATTTTATGTAAAATGAAGTGCTAAATTTACTGGTGAAAACCGCGATGTTCTATCTTTAACAGTTTAGGAGATCGAGTAAAATGGAGAATAATAGAAATTTGAAAATGTGATATATAAACATTTTATTCGTTTTTACCTTTATCAACTCTTGAGAGTAGACTTATAGGACCTATTTTATGTAAAATGAGGTTCTAAATTCACTGGTGAAATCCGCGATGTCCTATCTTTAACCGTTTAGGAGATCAAGTAAAATGGAGAAAAATAGATATTTGAAAATGTGATATATAAACATTTTATTCGTTTTTACCTTTATCAACTCTTGAGAGTAGACTTATAGAACTTATTTCATGTAAAATGAGGTGCTAAATCCACTGGTGATAACCGCGATGTCCTATCTTTAACCGTTTAGGAGAACGAGTAAAATGTAGAATATTAGATATTTGAAAATGTGATATATAAACATTTTATTCGTTTGTACCTTTATCAACTCTTAAGAGTAGACTTATAGGTCTTATTTTATGTAAAATGAGGTGCTAAATCCACTGGTGAAATCCGCGATGTCTTATCTTTAACCGTTTAGGAGATCGAGTAAAATGGAGAATAATAGATATTTGAAAATGTGATATATAAACATTTTATTCATTTGTACCTTTATCAACTCTTAAGAGTAGACTTATAGGACTTATTTTATGTAAAAGAAGGTGCTACATCCACTGGTGAAAACCGCGATGTCCTATTTTTAACCGTTTAGGAGATCGAGTAAAATGGAGAATAATAGATATTTGAAAATGTGATATATAAACATTTTATTCATTTGTACCTTTATCAACTCTTAAAAGTAGACTTATAGGACTTATTTTATGTAAAAGAAGGTGCTACATCCACTGGTGAAAACCGCGATGTCCTATTTTTAACCGTTTAGGAGATCGAGTAAAATGGAGAATAATAGATATTTGAAAATGTGATATATAAAAATTTTATTTGTTTTTACCATTATCAACTCTTGAGAGTAGACTTATAGGACTTATTTTATGTAAAATGGGGTGCCTAATCCACTGATGAAAACCGCGATGTCCTATCTTTTACCATTTAGGAGATCGAGTAAAATAAAGAATAATAGATATTTGAAAATGTGATATATTAACATTTTATTCGTTTGTACCTTGATTAACTCATGAGGGTAGACTTATAGGAATTATTTTATGTAAAATGAAGTGCTAAATTTACTGGTGAAAACCGCGATGTTCTATCTTTAACAGTTTAGGAGATCGAGTAAAATGGAGAATAATAGAAATTTGAAAATGTGATATATAAACATTTTATTCGTTTTTACCTTTATCAACTCTTGAGAGTAGACTTATAGGACCTATTTTATGTAAAATGAGGTGCTAAATCCACTGGTGAAAACCGCGATGTGATATCTTCAACCGTTTAGAAGAACGAGTAAAATGGAAAATAATAGATATTTGAAAACGTGATATATAAACATTTTATTCGTTTGTACCTTTATCAACTCTTGGGAGTAGACTTATAAAACCTATTTTATGTAAAATGAGGTGCTAAATCCACTGGTGAAAACCGCGATGTCCTATCTTTAATCGTTTAGGAGATCGAGTAAAATGAAAAATAATACATATTTGAAAATGTGATATATAAACATTTTATTCGTTTTTACCTTTATCAACTCTTGAGAGTAGACTTATAGGACTTATTTTATGTAAAATGAGGTGCTAAATCCACTATAGAAATCCGCGATGTCCTATCTTTAACCGTTTAAGAGATCGAGTATAATGGAGAATAATAGATATTTGATAATATGATATATAAACATTTTATTCGTTTGTTCCTTTATCAACTCTTGAGAGTAGACTTATGGGACTTATTTTATGTTAAATGAGGTGCTAAATCCACTGGTGAAAACCGCGATGTCCTATCTTGAACCGTTTAGGAGATCGAGTAAAATGGAGAAAAATAGATATTTGAAAATGTGATATATAAACATTTTATTCGTTTTTACCTTTATCAACTCTTGAGAGTAGACTTATAGGACCTATTTTATGTAAAATGAGGTGCTAAATCCACTGGTGAAAACCGCGATGTGATATCTTCAACCGTTTAGGAGAACGAGTAAAATGGAAAATAATAGATATTTGAAAACGTGATATATAAACATTTTATTCGTTTGTACCTTTATCAACTCTTGGGAGTAGACTTATAAAACCTATTTTATGTAAAATGAGGTGCTAAATCCACTGGTGAAAACCGCGATGTCCTATCTTTAATCGTTTAGGAGATCGAGTAAAATGGAAAATAATACATATTTGAAAATGTGATATATAAACATTTTATTCGTTTTTACCTTTATCAACTCTTGAGAGTAGACTTATAGGACTTATTTTATGTAAAATGAGGTGCTAAATCCACTATAGAAATCCGCGATGTCCTATCTTTAACCGTTTAAGAGATCGAGTATAATGGAGAATAATAGATATTTGATAATATGATATATAAACATTTTATTCGTTTGTTCCTTTATCAACTCTTGAGAGTAGATTTATGGGACTTATTTTATGTTAAATGAGGTGCTAAATCCACTGGTGAAAACCGCGATGTCCTATCTTGAACCGTTTAGGAGATCGAGTAAAATGGAGAAAAATAGATATTTGAAAATGTGATATATAAACATTTTATTCGTTTGTACCTTTATCAACTCTTGAGAGTAGACTTATAGGACCTATTTTATGTAAAATGAGGTGCTAAATATACTGGTGAAAACCGCGATGTGATATCTTTAACCGTTTAGATGATCGAGTAAAATGGAGAATAATAGATATTTGAAAATGTGATATATAAACATTTTATTCGTTTTTACCTTTATCAACTCTTGAGAGTAGACTTATAGGACCTATTTTATGTAAAATGAGGTTCTAAATTCACTGGTGAAATCCGCGATGTCCTATCTTTAACCGTTTAGGAAATCAAGTAAAATGGAGAAAAATAGATATTTGAAAATGTGATATATAAACATTTTATTCGTTTTTACCTTTATCAACTCTTGAGAGTAGACTTATAGGACCTATTTTATGTAAAATGAGGTGCTAAATCCACTGGTGAAAATTCGTTGTCCTATCTTTAACCGTTTAGGAAATCGAGTAAAATGGAGAATAATAGATATTTGAAAATGTGATATATAAACATTTTATTCGTTTGTACCTTTATCAACATTTGAGAGTAGACTTATAGGACCTATTTTATGTAAAATGAGGTGCTAAATCCACTGGTAAAAACCGCGATGTCCTATTTTTAACCGTTTAGGAGATCGAGTAAAATGGAAAATAATACATATTTGAAAATGTGATATATAAACATTTTATTCGTTTTTACCTTTATCAACTCTTGAGAGTAGACTTATAGGACTTATTTTATGTAAAATGAGGTGCTAAATCCACTGGTGAAATCCGCGATGTCCTATCTTTAACCGTTTAAGAGATCGAGTATAATGGAGAATAATAGATATTTGATAATATGATATATAAACATTTTATTCGTTTGTTCCTTTATCAACTCTTGAGAGTAGACTTATGGGACTTATTTTATGTTAAATGAGGTGCTAAATCCACTGGTGAAAACCGCGATGTCCTATCTTGAACCGTTTAGGAGATCGAGTAAAATGGAGAAAAATAGATATTTGAAAATGTGATATATAAACATTTTATTCGTTTGTACCTTTATCAACTCTTGAGAGTAGACTTATAGGACCTATTTTATGTAAAATGAGGTGCTAAATATACTGGTGAAATCCGCGATGTGATATCTTTAACCGTTTAGAAGATCGAGTAAAATGGAGAATAATAGATATTTGAAAATGTGATATATAAACATTTTATTCGTTTTTACTTTTATCAACTCTTGAGAGTAGACTTATAGGACCTATTTTATGTAAAATGTGGTTCTAAATTCACTGGTGAAATCCGCGATATCCTATCTTTAACCGTTTAGGAGATCAAGTAAAATGGAGAAAAATAGATATTTGAAAATGTGATATATAAACATTTTATTCGTTTTTACCTTTATCAACTCTTAAGAGTAGACTTATAGGACCTATTTTATGTAAAATGAGGTGCTAAATCCACTGGTGAAAACCGCGATGTGATATCTTTAACCGTTTAGGAGATCGAATAAAATGGAGAATAATAGATATTTGAAAATGTGATATATAAACATTTTATTCGTTTGTACCTTTATCAACATTTGAGAGTAGACTTATAGGTCCTATTTTATGTAAAATGAGGTGCTAAATCCACTGGTAAAAACCGCGATGTCCTATCTTTAACCGTTTAGGAGATCGAGTAAAATGGAGAATAATAGATATTTGAAAATGTGATATATAAACATTTTATTCGTTTGTACCTTTATCAACTCTTGAGAGTAGACTTATAGGACCTATTTTATGTAAAATGAGGTGCTAAATATACTGATGAAAACCGCGATGTCCTATCTTTTACCGTTTAGGAGATCGAGTAAAATGGAGAATAATAGATATTTGAAAATGTGATATATAAACATTTTATTCGATTGTACCTTTATCAACTCTTGAGAGTAGACTTATATTACTTATTTTATGTAAAATGAGGTGCTAAATCCACTGGTGAAATCCGCGATGTCCTATCTTTAACCGTTTAGGAGATCGAGTAAAATGGAGAATAATAGATATTTGAAAATGTGATATATAAACATTTTATTCGTTTGTTCCTTTATCAACTCTTAAAAGTAGACTTATAGGACTTATTTTATGTAAAATGAGGTACTAAATCCACTGGTAAAAACCGCGATGTCCTATCTTTAACCGTTTAGGAGATCGAGTAAAATGGAGAATAATAGATATTTGAAAATGTGATATATAAAAATTTTATTCGTTTTTACCATTATCAACTCTTGAGAGTAGACTTATAGGACTTATTTTATGTAAAATGGGGTGCCTAATCCACTGATGAAAACCGCGATGTCCTATCTTTTACCATTTAGGAGATCGAGTAAAATAAGGAATAATAGATATTTGAAAATGTGATATATTAACATTTTATTCGTTTGTACCTTGATCAACTCATGAGGGTAGACTTATAGGACCTGTTTTATGTAAAATGAGGTGCTAAATCCACTGGTGAAATCCGCGATGTCCTATCTTTAACCGTTTAGGAGATCGAGTATAATGGAGAATAATAGATATTTGATAATATGATATATAAACATTTTATTCGTTTGTTCCTTTATCAACTCTTGAGAGTAGACTTATAGGACTTATTTTATGTAAAATGGGGTGCCTAATCCACTGATGAAAACCGCGATGTCCTATCTTTTACCATTTAGGAGATCGAGTAAAATAAAGAATAATAGATATTTGAAAATGTGATATATTAACATTTTATACGTTTGTACCTTGATCAACTCATGAGGGTAGACTTATAGGACCTGTTTTATGTAAAATGAGGTGCTAAATACACTGGTGAAATCCGCGATGTCCTATCTTTAACCGTTTAGGAGATCGAGTATAATGGAGAATAATAGATATTTGAGAATATGATATATAAACATTTTATTTGTATGTTCCTTTATCAACTCTTGAGAGTAGACTTATAGGACTTATTTTATGTAAAATGAGGTGCTAAATCCACTGGTGAAAACCGCGATGTCCTATCTTTCACCGTTTAGGAGATCGAGTAAAATGGAATATAATAGATATTTGAAAATGTGATATATAAACATTTTATTCGTTTGAACCTTTATCAACATTTGAGAGTAGACTTATAGGACCTATTTTATGTAAAATGAGGTGCTAAATCCACTGGTAAAAACCGCAAAGTCCTATCTTTAACCGTTTAGGAGATCGAGTAAAATGGAGAATAATAGATATTTGAAAATGTGATATATAAACAATTTATTCGTTTTTACCTTTATCAACTCTTGAGAGTAGACTTATAGGACTTATTTTATGTAAAATGGGGTGCTTAATCCACTGATGAAAACCGCGATGTCCTATCTTTTACCGTTTAGGAGATCGAGTAAAATGGAATATAATAGATATTTGAAAATGTGATATATAGACATTTTATTCGTTTTTACCTTTATCAACTCTTGAGAGTAGACTTATAGGACCTATTTTATGTAACATGAGGTGATAAATCCACTGGTGAAAACCTCGTTGTCCTATCTTTAACCGTTTAGGAAATCGAGTAAAATGGAGAATAATAGATATATGAAAATGTGATATATAAACATTTTATTCGTTTGTACCTTTATCAACATTTGAGAGTAGACTTATAGGACCTATTTTATGTAAAATGAGGTGCTAAATCTACTGGTGAAAACCGCGATGTCCTATTTTTAACCGTTTAGGAGATCGAGTAAAATGGAGAATAATTGATATTTGAAAATGTGATATATAAACATTTTATTCGTTTGTAAGTTTATCAACACTTAAGAGTAGACTTATAGGACTTATTTTATGTAAAATGAAGTGCTAAATCCACTGGTGAAAACTGCGATGTCCTATCTTGAACCGTTTCGGAGATCGAGTAAAATGGAGAAAAATAGATATTTGAAAATGTGATATATATACATTTTATTCGTTTTTACCTTTATCAACTCTTGAGAGTAGACTTATAAGACTTATTTTATGTAAAATGAGGTTCTAAATCCACTGGTGAAATCCGCGATGTCCTATCTTTAACCGTTTAAGAGATCGCGTATAATGGAGAATAATAGATATTTGAAAATGTGATATATAAACAATTTATTCGTTTTTACCTTTATCAACTCTTGAGAGTAGACTTATAGGACCTATTTTATGTAAAATGAGGTGCTAAATATACTGGTGAAAACCGCGATGTGATATCTTTAACCGTTTAGAAGATCGAGTAAAATGGAGAATAATAGATATTTGAAAATGTGATATATAAACATTTTATTCGTTTTTACCTTTATCAACTCTTGAGAGTAGACTTATAGGACCTATTTTATGTAAAATGAGGTTCTAAATTCACTGGTGAAATCCGCGATGTCCTATCTTAAACCGTTTAGGAGATCGAGTAAAATGGAGAAAAATAGATATTTGAAAATGTGATATATAAACATTTTATTCGTTTGTACCTTTATCAACTCTTGAGAGTAGACATATAGGACCTATTTTATGTAAAATAAGGTGCTAAATATACTGGTGAAATCCGCGATGTGATATCTTTAACCGTTTAGGAGATCAAGTAAAATGGAGAAAAATAGATATTTGAAAATGTGATATATAAACATTTTATTCGTTTTTACCTTTATCAACTCTTGAGAGTAGACTTATAGGACCTATTTTATGTAAAATGAGGTGCTAAATCCACTGGTGAAAACCGCGATGTCCTATTTTTAACCGTTTAGGAGATCGAGTAAAATGGAGAATAATAGATATTTGAAAATGTGATATATAAACATTTTAATCGTTTGTGCCTTTATCAACTCTTAAGAGTAGACTTATAGAACTTATTTTATGTAAAATGAGTTGCTAAATCCACTGGTGAATACCGCGATGTGATATCTTTAACCGTTTAGGAGATCGAGTAAAATGGAGAATAATAGATATTTGAAAATGTGATATATAAACATTTTATTCGTTTGTACCTTTATCAACATTTGAGAGTAGACTTATAGGTCCTATTTTATGTAAAATGAGGTGCTAAATCCACTGGTAAAAACCGCGATGTCCTATCTTTAACCGTTTAGGAGATCGAGTAAAATGGAGAATAATAGATATTTGAAAATGTGATATATAAACATTTTATTCGTTTGTACCTTTATCAACTCTTGAGAGTAGACTTATAGGACCTATTTTATGTAAAATGAGGTGCTAAATATACTGATGAAAACCGCGATGTCCTATCTTTTACCGTTTAGGAGATCGAGTAAAATGGAGAATAATAGATATTTGAAAATGTGATATATAAACATTTTATTCGATTGTACCTTTATCAACTCTTGAGAGTAGACTTATATTACTTATTTTATGTAAAATGAGGTGCTAAATCCACTGGTGAAATCCGCGATGTCCTATCTTTAACCGTTTAGGAGATCGAGTAAAATGGAGAATAATAGATATTTGAAAATGTGATATATAAACATTTTATTCGTTTGTTCCTTTATCAACTCTTAAAAGTAGACTTGTAGGACTTATTTTATGTAAAATAAGGTACTAAATCCACTGGTGAAAACTGCGATGTCCTATCTTGAACCGTTTCGGAGATCGAGTAAAATGGAGAAAAATAGATATTTGAAAATGTGATATATAAACATTTTATTCGTTTTTACCTTTATCAACTCTTGAGAGTAGACTTATAAGACTTATTTTATGTAAAATGAGGTTCTAAATCCACTGGTGAAATCCGCGATGTCCTATCTTTAACCGTTTAAGAGATCGCGTATAATGGAGAATAATAGATATTTGATAATATGATATATAAACATTTTATTCGTTTGTTCCTTTATCAACTCTTGAGAGTAGACTTATAGGACTTATTTTATGTTAAATGAGGTGCGTAATCCACTGGTGAAAACCGCGATGTCCTATCTTGAACCGTTTAGGAGATCGAGTAAAATGGAGAAAAATAGATATTTGAAAATGTGATATATAAACATTTTATTCGTTTGTACCTTTATCAACTCTTGAGAGTAGACTTATAGGACCTATTTTATGTAACATGAGGTGCTAAATCCACTGGTGAAAACCTCGTTGTCCTATCTTTAACCGTTTAGGAAATCGAGTAAAATGGAGGATAATAGATATATGAAAATGTGATATATAAACATTTTATTCGTTTGTACCTTTATCAACATTTGAGAGTAGACTTATAGGACCTATTTTATGTAAAATGAGGTGCTAAATCCACTGGTGAAAACCGCGATGTCCTATTTTTAACCGTTTAGGAGATCGAGTAAAATGGAGAATAATTGATATTTGAAAATGTGATATATATACATTTTATTCGTTTTTACCTTTATCAACTCTTGAGAGTAGACTTATAAGACTTATTTTATGTAAAATGAGGTTCTAAATCCACTGGTGAAATCCGCGATGTCCTATCTTTAACCGTTTAAGAGATCGCGTATAATGGAGAATAATAGATATTTGATAATATGATATATAAACATTTTATTCGTTTGTTCCTTTATCAACTCTTGAGAGTAGACTTATAGGACTTATTTTATGTTAAATGAGGTGCGTAATCCACTGGTGAAAACCGCGATGTCCTATCTTGAACCGTTAAGGAGATCGAGTAAAATGGAGAAAAATAGATATTTGAAAATGTGATATATAAACATTTTATTCGTTTGTACCTTTATCAACTCTTGAGAGTAGACTTATAGGACCTATTTTATGTAAAATGAGGTGCTAAATTTACTGGTGAAAATCGCGATGTAATATCTTTAACCGTTTAGGAGATCGAGTAAAATGGATAATAATAGATATTTGAAAATGTGATATATAAACATTTTATTCGTTTGTACCTTTATCAACTCTTGAGAGTAGACTTATAGGACCTATTTTATGTAAAATGAGGTGCTAAATCCACTGGTGAAAACCTCGATGTCCTATCTTTAACCGTTTAGGAGATCGAGTAAAATGGAGAAAAATAGATATTTGAAAATGTGATATATAAACATTTTATTCGTTTGTTCTTTTATCAACTCTTAAGAGTAGACTTATAGGACTTATTTTATGTAAAATGAGGTGCTAAATCCACTGGTGAAAACCTCGATGTCCTATCTTTAACCGTTTAGGAGATCGAGTAAAATGGAGAATAATAGATATTTGAAAATGTGATATATAAACATTTTATTCGTTTGTACCTTGATTAACTCATGAGGGTAGACTTATAGGAATTATTTTATGTAAAATGAAGTGCTAAATTTACTGGTGAAAACCGCGATGTCCTATCTTGAACCGTTTAGGAGATCGAGTAAAATGGAGAAAAATAGATATTTGAAAATGTGATATATAAACCTTTTATTCGTTTTTACCTTGATCAACTCTTGAGGGTAGACTTATAGGACCTATTTTATGTAAAATGAGGTGCTTAATCCACTGGTGAAATCCGCAATGTCTTATCTATAACCGTTTAGGAGATCGAGTAATATGGAGAATAATAGATATTTGAAAATGTGATATATAAACATTTTAATCGTTTGTGCCTTTATCAACTCTTAAGAGTAGACTTATAGGACTTATTTTATGTAAAATGAGGTGCCAAATCCACTGGTGAAAACCGCGATGTCCTATTTTTAACCGTTTAGGAGACCGAGTAAAATGGAGAATAATAGATATTTGAAAATGTGATATATAAACATTTTATTCGTTTGAACCTTTATCAACATTTGAGAGTAGACTTATAGGACCTATTTTATGTAAAATGAGGTGCTAAATCCACTGGTAAAAACCGCGAAGTCCTATCTTTAACCGTTTAGGAGATCGAGTAAAATGGAGAATAATAGATATTTGAAAATGTGATATATAAACAATTTATTCGTTTTTACCTTTATCAACTCTTGAGAGTAGACTTATAGGACTTATTTTATGTAAAATGGGGTGCTTAATCCACTGATGAAAACCGCGATGTCCTATCTTTTACCGTTTAGGAGATCGAGTAAAATGGAATATAATAGATATTTGAAAATGTGATATATAGACATTTTATTCGTTTTTACCTTTATCAACTCTTGAGAGTAGACTTATAGGACCTATTTTATGTAAAATGAGGTTCTAAATTCACTGGTGAAATCCGCGATGTCCTATCTTTAACCGTTTAGGAGATCAAGTAAAATGGAGAAAAATAGATATTTGAAAATGTGATATATAAACATTTTATTCGTTTTTACCTTTATCAACTCTTGAGAGTAGACTTATAGGACCTATTTTATGTAACATGAGGTGCTAAATCCACTGGTGAAAACCTCGTTGTCCTATCTTTAACCGTTTAGGAAATCGAGTAAAATGGAGAATAATAGATATATGAAATTGTGATATATAAACATTTTATTCGTTTGTAAGTTTATCAACACTTAAGAGTAGACTTATAGGACTTATTTTATGTAAAATGAAGTGCTAAATCCACTGGTGAAAACTGCGATGTCCTATCTTGAACCGTTTCGGAGATCGAGTAAAATGGAGAAAAATAGATATTTGAAAATGTGATATATAAACATTTTATTCGTTTTTACCTTTATCAACTCTTGAGAGTAGACTTATAAGACTTATTTTATGTAAAATGAGGTTCTAAATCCACTGGTGAAATCCGCGATGTCCTATCTTTAACCGTTTAAGAGATCGCGTATAATGGAGAATAATAGATATTTGATAATATGATATATAAACATTTTATTCGTTTGTTCCTTTATCAACTCTTGAGAGTAGACTTATAGGACTTATTTTATGTAAAATGAGGTTCTAAATCCACTGGTGAAATCCGCGATGTCCTATCTTTAACCGTTTAAGAGATCGCGTATAATGGAGAATAATAGATTTTTGATAATATGATATATAAACATTTTATTCGTTTGTTCTTTTATCAACTCTTGAGAGTAGACTTATAGGACTTATTTTATGTAAAATGAGGTTCTAAATCCACTGGTGAAATCCGCGATGTCCTATCTTTAACCGTTTAAGAGATCGCGTATAATGGAGAATAATAGATATTTGATAATATGATATATAAACATTTTATTCGTTTGTACCTTTATCAACATTTGAGAGTAGACTTATAGGACCTGTTTTAAGTAAAATGAGGTGCTAAATCCACTGGTGAAAACAGATATGTCCTATCTTGTACCGTTTAGGAGATCGAGTAAAATGGATAAAAATTGATATTTGAAAATGTGATATATAAACCTTTTATTCGTTTTTTCCTTGATCAACTCTTGAGGGTAGACTTATAGGACCTAGTTTATGTAAAATGAGGTGCTAAATCCACTGGTGAAATCCGCGATGTCTTATCTTTAACCGTTTAGGAGATCGAGTAATATGGAGAATAATAGATATTTGAAAATGTGATATATAAACATTTTAATCGTTTGTGCCTTTATCAACTCTTAAGAGTAGACTTATAGAACTTATTTTATGTAAAATGAGGTGCTAAATCCACTGGTGAAAACCGCGATGTGATATCTTTAACCGTTTAGGAGATCGAGTAAAATGGAGAATAATAGATATTTGAAAATGTGATATATAAACATTTTATTCGTTTGTACCTTTATCAACATTTGAGAGTAGACTTATAGGTCCTATTTTATGTAAAATGAGGTGCTAAATCCACTGGTAAAAACCGCGATGTCCTATCTTTAACCGTTTAGGAGATCGAGTAAAATGGAAAATAATAGATATTTGAAAATGTGATATATAAACATTTTATTCGTTTGTACCTTTATCAACTCTTGAGAGTAGACTTATAGGACCTATTTTATGTAAAATGAGGTGCTAAATATACTGATGAAAACCGCGATGTCCTATCTTTTACCGTTTAGGAGATCGAGTAAAATGGAGAATAATAGATATTTGAAAATGTGATATATAAACATTTTATTCGATTGTACCTTTATCAACTCTTGAGAGTAGACTTATATTACTTATTTTATGTAAAATGAGGTGCTAAATCCACTGGTGAAATCCGCGATGTCCTATCTTTAACCGTTTAGGAGATCGAGTAAAATGGACAATAATAGATATTTGAAAATGTGATATATAAACATTTTATTCGTTTGTTCCTTTATCAACTCTTAAAAGTAGACTTATAGGACTTATTTTATGTAAAATGAGGTACTAAATCCACTGGTAAAAACCGCGATGTCCTATCTTTAACCGTTTAGGAGATCGAGTAAAATGGAGAATAATAGATATTTGAAAATGTGATATATAAAAATTTTATTCGTTTTTACCATTATCAACTCTTGAGAGTAGACTTATAGGACTTATTTTATGTAAAATGGGGTGCCTAATCCACTGATGAAAACCGCGATGTCCTATCTTTTACCATTTAGGAGATCGAGTAAAATAAGGAATAATAGATATTTGAAAATGTGATATATTAACATTTTATTCGTTTGTACCTTGATCAACTCATGAGGGTAGACTTATAGGACCTGTTTTATGTAAAATGAGGTGCTAAATCCACTGGTGAAATCCGCGATGTCCTATCTTTAACCGTTTAGGAGATCGAGTATAATGGAGAATAATAGATATTTGATAATATGATATATAAACATTTTATTCGTTTGTTCCTTTATCAACTCTTGAGAGTAGACTTATAGGACTTATTTTATGTAAAATGAGGTGCTAAATCCACTGGTGAAAACCTCGATGTCCTATCTTTAACCGTTTAGGAGATCGAGTAAAATGGAGAATAATAGATATTTGAAAATGTGATATATAAACATTTTATTCGTTTGTACCTTGATTAACTCATGAGGGTAGACTTATAGGAATTATTTTATGTAAAATGAAGTGCTAAATTTACTGGTGAAAACCGCGATGTCCTATCTTGAACCGTTTAGGAGATCGAGTAAAATGGAGAAAAATAGATATTTGAAAATGTGATATATAAACCTTTTATTCGTTTTTACCTTGATCAACTCTTGAGGGTAGACTTATAGGACCTATTTTATGTAAAATGAGGTGCTTAATCCACTGGTGAAATCCGCAATGTCTTATCTATAACCGTTTAGGAGATCGAGTAATATGGAGAATAATAGATATTTGAAAATGTGATATATAAACATTTTAATCGTTTGTGCCTTTATCAACTCTTAAGAGTAGACTTATAGGACTTATTTTATGTAAAATGAGGTGCCAAATCCACTGGTGAAAACCGCGATGTCCTATTTTTAACCGTTTAGGAGACCGAGTAAAATGGAGAATAATAGATATTTGAAAATGTGATATATAAACATTTTATTCGTTTGAACCTTTATCAACATTTGAGAGTAGACTTATAGGACCTATTTTATGTAAAATGAGGTGCTAAATCCACTGGTAAAAACCGCGAAGTCCTATCTTTAACCGTTTAGGAGATCGAGTAAAATGGAGAATAATAGATATTTGAAAATGTGATATATAAACAATTTATTCGTTTTTACCTTTATCAACTCTTGAGAGTAGACTTATAGGACTTATTTTATGTAAAATGGGGTGCTTAATCCACTGATGAAAACCGCGATGTCCTATCTTTTACCGTTTAGGAGATCGAGTAAAATGGAATATAATAGATATTTGAAAATGTGATATATAGACATTTTATTCGTTTTTACCTTTATCAACTCTTGAGAGTAGACTTATAGGACCTATTTTATGTAAAATGAGGTTCTAAATTCACTGGTGAAATCCGCGATGTCCTATCTTTAACCGTTTAGGAGATCAAGTAAAATGGAGAAAAATAGATATTTGAAAATGTGATATATAAACATTTTATTCGTTTTTACCTTTATCAACTCTTGAGAGTAGACTTATAGGACCTATTTTATGTAACATGAGGTGCTAAATCCACTGGTGAAAACCTCGTTGTCCTATCTTTAACCGTTTAGGAAATCGAGTAAAATGGAGAATAATAGATATATGAAATTGTGATATATAAACATTTTATTCGTTTGTAAGTTTATCAACACTTAAGAGTAGACTTATAGGACTTATTTTATGTAAAATGAAGTGCTAAATCCACTGGTGAAAACTGCGATGTCCTATCTTGAACCGTTTCGGAGATCGAGTAAAATGGAGAAAAATAGATATTTGAAAATGTGATATATAAACATTTTATTCGTTTTTACCTTTATCAACTCTTGAGAGTAGACTTATAAGACTTATTTTATGTAAAATGAGGTTCTAAATCCACTGGTGAAATCCGCGATGTCCTATCTTTAACCGTTTAAGAGATCGCGTATAATGGAGAATAATAGATATTTGATAATATGATATATAAACATTTTATTCGTTTGTTCCTTTATCAACTCTTGAGAGTAGACTTATAGGACTTATTTTATGTAAAATGAGGTTCTAAATCCACTGGTGAAATCCGCGATGTCCTATCTTTAACCGTTTAAGAGATCGCGTATAATGGAGAATAATAGATTTTTGATAATATGATATATAAACATTTTATTCGTTTGTTCTTTTATCAACTCTTGAGAGTAGACTTATAGGACTTATTTTATGTAAAATGAGGTTCTAAATCCACTGGTGAAATCCGCGATGTCCTATCTTTAACCGTTTAAGAGATCGCGTATAATGGAGAATAATAGATATTTGATAATATGATATATAAACATTTTATTCGTTTGTACCTTTATCAACATTTGAGAGTAGACTTATAGGACCTGTTTTAAGTAAAATGAGGTGCTAAATCCACTGGTGAAAACAGATATGTCCTATCTTGTACCGTTTAGGAGATCGAGTAAAATGGATAAAAATTGATATTTGAAAATGTGATATATAAACCTTTTATTCGTTTTTTCCTTGATCAACTCTTGAGGGTAGACTTATAGGACCTAGTTTATGTAAAATGAGGTGCTAAATCCACTGGTGAAATCCGCGATGTCTTATCTTTAACCGTTTAGGAGATCGAGTAATATGGAGAATAATAGATATTTGAAAATGTGATATATAAACATTTTAATCGTTTGTGCCTTTATCAACTCTTAAGAGTAGACTTATAGAACTTATTTTATGTAAAATGAGGTGCTAAATCCACTGGTGAAAACCGCGATGTGATATCTTTAACCGTTTAGGAGATCGAGTAAAATGGAGAATAATAGATATTTGAAAATGTGATATATAAACATTTTATTCGTTTGTACCTTTATCAACATTTGAGAGTAGACTTATAGGTCCTATTTTATGTAAAATGAGGTGCTAAATCCACTGGTAAAAACCGCGATGTCCTATCTTTAACCGTTTAGGAGATCGAGTAAAATGGAGAATAATAGATATTTGAAAATGTGATATATAAACATTTTATTCGTTTGTACCTTTATCAACTCTTGAGAGTAGACTTATAGGACCTATTTTATGTAAAATGAGGTGCTAAATATACTGATGAAAACCGCGATGTCCTATCTTTTACCGTTTAGGAGATCGAGTAAAATGGAGAATAATAGATATTTGAAAATGTGATATATAAACATTTTATTCGATTGTACCTTTATCAACTCTTGAGAGTAGACTTATATTACTTATTTTATGTAAAATGAGGTGCTAAATCCACTGGTGAAATCCGCGATGTCCTATCTTTAACCGTTTAGGAGATCGAGTAAAATGGACAATAATAGATATTTGAAAATGTGATATATAAACATTTTATTCGTTTGTTCCTTTATCAACTCTTAAAAGTAGACTTATAGGACTTATTTTATGTAAAATGAGGTACTAAATCCACTGGTAAAAACCGCGATGACCTATCTTTAACCGTTTAGGAGATCGAGTAAAATGGAGAATAATAGATATTTGAAAATGTGATATATAAAAATTTTATTCGTTTTTACCATTATCAACTCTTGAGAGTAGACTTATAGGACTTATTTTATGTAAAATGGGGTGCCTAATCCACTGATGAAAACCGCGATGTCCTATCTTTTACCATTTAGGAGATCGAGTAAAATAAGGAATAATAGATATTTGAAAATGTGATATATTAACATTTTATTCGTTTGTACCTTGATCAACTCATGAGGGTAGACTTATAGGACCTGTTTTATGTAAAATGAGGTGCTAAATCCACTGGTGAAATCCGCGATGTCCTATCTTTAACCGTTTAGGAGATCGAGTATAATGGAGAATAATAGATATTTGATAATATGATATATAAACATTTTATTCGTTTGTTCCTTTATCAACTCTTGAGAGTAGACTTATAGGACTTATTTTATGTAAAATGGGGTGCCTAATCCACTGATGAAAACCGCGATGTCCTATCTTTTACCATTTAGGAGATCGAGTAAAATAAAGAATAATAGATATTTGAAAATGTGATATATTAACATTTTATTCGTTTGTACCTTGATCAACTCATGAGGGTAGACTTATAGGACCTGTTTTATGTAAAATGAGGTGCTAAATACACTGGTGAAATCCGCGATGTCCTATCTTTAACCGTTTAGGAGATCGAGTATAATGGAGAATAATAGATATTTGAGAATATGATATATAAACATTTTATTTGTATGTTCCTTTATCAACTCTTGAGAGTAGACTTATAGGACTTATTTTATGTAAAATGAGGTGCTAAATCCTCTGGTGAAAACCGCGATGTCCTATCTTTCACCGTTTAGGAGATCGAGTAAAATGGAGAATAATAGATATTTGAAAATGTAATATATAAACATTTTATTCGATTGTACCTTTATCAACTCTTGAGAGTAGACTTATAGGACTTATTTTATGTTAAATGAGGTGCTTAATCCACTGGTGAAAACCGCGATGTCCTATCTTGAACCGTTTAGGAGATCGAGTTATATGGAGATAAATTGATATTTGAAAATGTGATATATAAACATTTTATTCGTTTTTACCTTTATCAACTCTTGAGAGTAGACTTATAGGACCTATTTTATGTAAAATGAGGTGCTAAATCCACTGGTGAAAACCTCGTTGTCCTATCTTTAACCGTTTAGGAAATCGAGTAAAATGGAGAATAATAGACATTTGAAAATGTGATATATAAACATTTTATTCGTTTGAACCTTTATCAACATTTGAGAGTAGACTTATAGGACCTATTTTATGTAAAATGAGGTGCTAAATCCACTGGTAAAAACCGCGAAGTCCTATCTTTAACCGTTTAGGAGATCGAGTAAAATGGAGAATAATAGATATTTGAAAATGTGATATATAAACATTTTATTCGTTTTTACCTTTATCAACTCTTGAGAGTAGACTTATAGGACCTATTTTATGTAACATGAGGTGCTAAATCCACTGGTGAGAACCTCGTTGTCCTATCTTTAACCGTTTAGGAAATCGAGTAAAATGGAGAATAATAGATATATGAAAATGTGATATATAAACATTTTATTCGTTTGTACCTTTATCAACTCTTGAGAGTAGACTTATAGGACTTATTTTATGTAAAATGAGGTGCTAAATCCACTGGTGAAATCCGCGATGTCCTATCTTTAACCGTTTAAGAGATCGAGTATAATGGAGAATAATAGATATTTGATAATATGATATATAAACATTTTATTCGTTTGTAAGTTTATCAACACTTAAGAGTAGACTTATAGGACTTATTTTATGTAAAATGAAGTGCTAAATCCACTGGTGAAAACTGCGATGTCCTATCTTGAACCGTTTCGGAGATCGAGTAAAATGGAGAAAAATAGATATTTGAAAATGTGATATATAAACATTTTATTCGTTTTTACCTTTATCAACTCTTGAGAGTAGACTTATAAGACTTATTTTATGTAAAATGAGGTTCTAAATCCACTGGTGAAATCCGCGATGTCCTATCTTTAACCGTTTAAGAGATCGCGTATAATGGAGAATAATAGATATTTGATAATATGATATATAAACATTTTATTCGTTTGTTCCTTTATCAACTCTTGAGAGTAGACTTATAGGACTTATTTTATGTAAAATGAGGTGCTAAATCCACTGGTGAAAACCGCGATGTCCTATCTTTCACCGTTTAGGAGATCGAGTAAAATGGAGAATAATAGATATTTGAAAATGTAATATATAAACATTTTATTCGATTGTACCTTTATCAACTCTTGAGAGTAGACTTATAGGACTTATTTTATGTAAAATGAGGTGCTAAATCCACTGGTGAAATCCGCGATGTCCTATCTTTAACCGTTTAAGAGATCGAGTATAATGGAGAATAATAGATATTTGATAATATGATATATAAACATTTTATTCGTTTGTTCCTTTATCAACTCTTGAGAGTAGACTTATGGGACTTATTTTATGTTAAATGAGGTGCTAAATATACTGGTGAAAACCGCGATGTGATATCTTTAACCGTTTAGAAGATCAAGTAAAATGGAGAATAATAGATATTTGAAAATGTGATATATAAACATTTTATTCGTTTTTACCTTTATCAACTCTTGAGAGTAGACTTATAGGACCTATTTTATGTAAAATGAGGTTCTAAATTCACTGGTGAAATCCGCGATGTCCTATCTTTAACCGTTTAGGAGATCAAGTAAAATGGAGAAAAATAGATATTTGAAAATGTGATATATAAACATTTTATTCGTTTTTACCTTTATCAACTCTTGAGAGTAGACTTATAGGACCTATTTTATGTAAAATGAGGTGCTAAATCCACTGGTGAAAATTCGTTGTCCTATCTTTAACCGTTTAGGAAATCGAGTAAAATGGAGAATAATAGATATTTGAAAATGTGATATATAAACATTTTATTCGTTTGTACCTTTATCAACATTTGAGAGTAGACTTATAGGACCTATTTTATGTAAAATGAGGTGCTAAATCCACTGGTGAAAACCGCGATGTCCTATTTTTAACCGTTTAGGAGATCGAGTAAAATGGAAAATAATACATATTTGAAAATGTGATATATAAACATTTTATTCGTTTTTACCTTTATCAACTCTTGAGAGTAGACTTATAGGACTTATTTTATGTAAAATGAGGTGCTAAATCCACTGGTGAAATCCGCGATGTCCTATCTTTAACCGTTTAAGAGATCGAGTATAATGGAGAATAATAGATATTTGATAATATGATATATAAACATTTTATTCGTTTGTTCCTTTATCAACTCTTGAGAGTAGACTTATGGGACTTATTTTATGTTAAATGAGGTGCTAAATCCACTGGTGAAAACCGCGATGTCCTATCTTGAACCGTTAAGGAGATCGAGTAAAATGGAGAAAAATAGATATTTGAAAATGTGATATATAAACATTTTATTCGTTTGTACCTTTATCAACTCTTGAGAGTAGACTTATAGGACCTATTTTATGTAAAATGAGGTGCTAAATCCACTGGTGAAAACCTCGTTGTCCTATCTTTAACCGATTAGGAAATCGAGTAAAATGGAGAATAATAGATATTTGAAAATGTGATATATAAATATTTTATTCGTTTGTACCTTTATCAACATTTGAGAGTAGACTTATAGGACCTATTTTATGTAAAATGAGGTGCTAAATCCACTGGTGAAAACCGCGATGTCCTATTTTTAACCGTTTAGGAGATCGAGTAAAATGGAGAATAATAGATATTTGAAAATGTGATATATTAACATTTTATTCGTTTGTACCTTGATCAACTCATGAGGGTAGACTTATAGGACCTGTTTTAAGTAAAATGAGGTGCTAAATCCACTGGTGAAAACAGCCATGTCCTATCTTGTACCGTTTAGGAGATCGAGTAAAATGGATAAAAATTGATATTTGAAAATGTGATATATAAACCTTTTATTCGTTTTTACCTTGATCAACTCTTGAGGGTAGACTTATAGGACCTAGTTTATGTAAAATGAGGTGCTAAATCCACTGGTGAAATCCGCGATGTCTTATCTTTAACCGTTTAGGAGATCGAGTAATATGGAGAATAATAGATATTTGAAAATGTGATATATAAACATTTTAATCGTTTGTGCCTTTATCAACTCTTAAGAGTAGACTTATAGAACTTATTTTATGTAAAATGAGGTGCTAAATCCACTGGTGAAAACCGCGATGTGATATCTTTAACCGTTTAGGAGATCGAGTAAAATGGAGAATAATAGATATTTGAAAATGTGATATATAAACATTTTATTCGTTTGTACCTTTATCAACATTTGAGAGTAGACTTATAGGTCCTATTTTATGTAAAATGAGGTGCTAAATCCACTGGTAAAAACCGCGATGTCCTATCTTTAACCGTTTAGGAGATCGAGTAAAATGGAGAATAATAGATATTTGAAAATGTGATATATAAACATTTTATTCGTTTGTACCTTTATCAACTCTTGAGAGTAGACTTATAGGACCTATTTTATGTAAAATGAGGTGCTAAATATACTGATGAAAACCGCGATGTCCTATCTTTTACCGTTTAGGAGATCGAGTAAAATGGAGAATAATAGATATTTGAAAATGTGATATATAAACATTTTATTCGATTGTACCTTTATCAACTCTTGAGAGTAGACTTATATTACTTATTTTATGTAAAATGAGGTGCTAAATCCACTGGTGAAATCCGCGATGTCCTATCTTTAACCGTTTAGGAGATCGAGTAAAATGGACAATAATAGATATTTGAAAATGTGATATATAAACATTTTATTCGTTTGTTCCTTTATCAACTCTTAAAAGTAGACTTATAGGACTTATTTTATGTAAAATGAGGTACTAAATCCACTGGTAAAAACCGCGATGTCCTATCTTTAACCGTTTAGGAGATCGAGTAAAATGGAGAATAATAGATATTTGAAAATGTGATATATAAAAATTTTATTCGTTTTTACCATTATCAACTCTTGAGAGTAGACTTATAGGACTTATTTTATGTAAAATGGGGTGCCTAATCCACTGATGAAAACCGCGATGTCCTATCTTTTACCATTTAGGAGATCGAGTAAAATAAGGAATAATAGATATTTGAAAATGTGATATATTAACATTTTATTCGTTTGTACCTTGATCAACTCATGAGGGTAGACTTATAGGACCTGTTTTATGTAAAATGAGGTGCTAAATCCACTGGTGAAATCCGCGATGTCCTATCTTTAACCGTTTAGGAGATCGAGTATAATGGAGAATAATAGATATTTGATAATATGATATATAAACATTTTATTCGTTTGTTCCTTTATCAACTCTTGAGAGTAGACTTATAGGACTTATTTTATGTAAAATGGGGTGCCTAATCCACTGATGAAAACCGCGATGTCCTATCTTTTACCATTTAGGAGATCGAGTAAAATAAAGAATAATAGATATTTGAAAATGTGATATATTAACATTTTATTCGTTTGTACCTTGATCAACTCATGAGGGTAGACTTATAGGACCTGTTTTATGTAAAATGAGGTGCTAAATACACTGGTGAAATCCGCGATGTCCTATCTTTAACCGTTTAGGAGATCGAGTATAATGGAGAATAATAGATATTTGAGAATATGATATATAAACATTTTATTTGTATGTTCCTTTATCAACTCTTGAGAGTAGACTTATAGGACTTATTTTATGTAAAATGAGGTGCTAAATCCACTGGTGAAAACCGCGATGTCCTATCTTTCACCGTTTAGGAGATCGAGTAAAATGGAGAATAATAGATATTTGAAAATGTAATATATAAACATTTTATTCGATTGTACCTTTATCAACTCTTGAGAGTAGACTTATAGGACTTATTTTATGTTAAATGAGGTGCTTAATCCACTGGTGAAAACCGCGATGTCCTATCTTGAACCGTTTAGGAGATCGAGTTATATGGAGATAAATTGATATTTGAAAATGTGATATATAAAAATTTTATTCGTTTTTACCTTTATCAACTCTTGAGAGTAGACTTATAGGACCTATTTTATGTAAAATGAGGTGCTAAATCCACTGGTGAAAACCTCGTTGTCCTATCTTTAACCGTTTAGGAAATCGAGTAAAATGGAGAATAATAGACATTTGAAAATGTGATATATAAACATTTTATTCGTTTGAACCTTTATCAACATTTGAGAGTAGACTTATAGGACCTATTTTATGTAAAATGAGGTGCTAAATCCACTGGTAAAAACCGCGAAGTCCTATCTTTAACCGTTTAGGAGATCGAGTAAAATGGAGAATAATAGATATTTGAAAATGTGATATATAAACAATTTATTCGTTTTTACCTTTATCAACTCTTGAGAGTAGACTTATAGGACTTATTTTATGTAAAATGGGGTGCTTAATCCACTGATGAAAACCGCGATGTCCTATCTTTTACCGTTTAGGAGATCGAGTAAAATGGAATATAATAGATATTTGAAAATGTGATATATAGACATTTTATTCGTTTTTACCTTTATCAACTCTTGAGAGTAGACTTATAGGACCTATTTTATGTAAAATGAGGTTCTAAATTCACTGGTGAAATCCGCGATGTCCTATCTTTAACCGTTTAGGAGATCAAGTAAAATGGAGAAAAATAGATATTTGAAAATGTGATATATAAACATTTTATTCGTTTTTACCTTTATCAACTCTTGAGAGTAGACTTATAGGACCTATTTTATGTAACATGAGGTGCTAAATCCACTGGTGAAAACCTCGTTGTCCTATCTTTAACCGTTTAGGAAATCGAGTAAAATGGAGAATAATAGATATATGAAAATGTGATATATAAACATTTTATTCGTTTGTACCTTTATCAACTCTTGAGAGTAGACTTATAGGACTTATTTTATGTAAAATGAGGTGCTAAATCCACTGGTGAAATCCGCGATGTCCTATCTTTAACCGTTTAAGAGATCGAGTATAATGGAGAATAATAGATATTTGATAATATGATATATAAACATTTTATTCGTTTGTTCGTTTATCAACTCTTGAGAGTAGACTTATAGGACCTATTTTATGTAAAATGAGGTGCTAAATCCACTGGTGAAAATTCGTTGTCCTATCTTTAACCGTTTAGGAAATCGAGTAAAATGGAGAATAATAGATATTTGAAAATGTGATATATAAACATTTTATTCGTTTGTACCTTTATCAACATTTGAGAGTAGACTTATAAGACCTATTTTATGTAAAATGAGGTGCTAAATCCACTGGTGAAAACCGCGATGTCCTATTTTTAACCGTTTAGGAGATCGAGTAAAATGGAAAATAATACATATTTGAAAATGTGATATATAAACATTTTATTCGTTTTTACCTTTATCAACTCTTGAGAGTAGACTTATAGGACTTATTTTATGTAAAATGAGGTGCTAAATCCACTGGTGAAATCCGCGATGTCCTATCTTTAACCGTTTAAGAGATCGAGTATAATGGAGAATAATAGATATTTGATAATATGATATATAAACATTTTATTCGTTTGTTCCTTTATCAACTCTTGAGAGTAGACTTATGGGACTTATTTTATGTTAAATGAGGTGCTAAATCCACTGGTGAAAACCGCGATGTCCTATCTTGAACCGTTTAGGAGATCGAGTAAAATGGAGAAAAATAGATATTTGAAAATGTGATATATAAACATTTTATTCGTTTGTACCTTTATCAACTCTTGAGAGTAGACTTATAGGACCTATTTTATGTAAAATGAGGTGCTAAATATACTGGTGAAATCCGCGATGTGATATCTTTAACCGTTTAGAAGATCGAGTAAAATGGAGAATAATAGATATTTGAAAATGTGATATATAAACATTTTATTCGTTTTTACCTTTATCAACTCTTGAGAGTAGACTTATAGGACCTATTTTATGTAAAATGTGGTTCTAAATCCACTGGTGAAAACCTCGTTGTCCTATCTTTAACCGTTTAGGAAATCGAGTAAAATGGAGAATAATAGATATTTGAAAATGTGATATATAAATATTTTATTCGTTTGTACCTTTATCAACATTTGAGAGTAGACTTATAGGACCTATTTTATGTAAAATGAGGTGCTAAATCCACTGGTGAAAACCGCGATGTCCTATTTTTAACCGTTTAGGAGATCGTGTAAAATGGAGAATAATAGATATTTGAAAATGTGATATATTAACATTTTATTCGTTTGTACCTTGATCAACTCATGAGGGTAGACTTATAGGACCTGTTTTATGTAAAATGAGGTGCTAAATCCACTGGTGAAAACAGCCATGTCCTATCTTGTACCGTTTAGGAGATCGAGTAAAATGGATAAAAATTGATATTTGAAAATGTGATATATAAACATTTTAATCGTTTGTGCCTTTATCAACTCTTAAGAGTAGACTTATAGAACTTATTTTATGTAAAATGAGGTGCTAAATCCACTGGTGAAAACCGCGATGTGATATCTTTAACCGTTTAGGAGATCGAGTAAAATGGAGAATAATAGATATTTGAAAATGTGATATATAAACATTTTATTCGTTTGTACCTTTATCAACATTTAAGAGTAGACTTATAGGTCCTATTTTATGTAAAATGAGGTGCTAAATCCACTGGTAAAAACCGCGATGTCCTATCTTTAACCGTTTAGGAGATCGAGTAAAATGGAGAATAATAGATATTTGAAAATGTGATATATAAACATTTTATTCGTTTGTACCTTTATCAACTCTTGAGAGTAGACTTATAGGACCTATTTTATGTAAAATGAGGTGCTAAATATACTGATGAAAACCGCGATGTCCTATCTTTTACCGTTTAGGAGATCGAGTAAAATGGAGAATAATAGATATTTGAAAATGTGATATATAAACATTTTATTCGATTGTACCTTTATCAACTCTTGAGAGTAGACTTATATTACTTATTTTATGTAAAATGAGGTGCTAAATCCACTGGTGAAATCCGCGATGTCCTATCTTTAACCGTTTAGGAGATCGAGTAAAATGGAGAATAATAGATATTTGAAAATGTGATATATAAACATTTTATTCGTTTGTTCCTTTATCAACTCTTAAAAGTAGACTTATAGGACTTATTTTATGTAAAATGAGGTACTAAATCCACTGGTAAAAACCGCGATGTCCTATCTTTAACCGTTTAGGAGATCGAGTAAAATGGAGAATAATAGATATTTGAAAATGTGATATATTAACATTTTATTCGTTTGTACCTTGATCAACTCATGAGGGTAGACTTATAGGACCTGTTTTATGTAAAATGAGGTGCTAAATACACTGGTGAAATCCGCGATGTCCTATCTTTAACCGTTTAGGAGATCGAGTATAATGGAGAATAATAGATATTTGAGAATATGATATATAAACATTTTATTTGTATGTTCCTTTATCAACTCTTGAGAGTAGACTTATAGGACTTATTTTATGTAAAATGAGGTGCTAAATCCACTGGTGAAAACCGCGATGTCCTATCTTTCACCGTTTAGGAGATCGAGTAAAATGGAGAATAATAGATATTTGAAAATGTGATATATAAACATTTTATTCGTTTGTAAGTTTATCAACACTTAAGAGTAGACTTATAGGACTTATTTTATGTAAAATGAAGTGCTAAATCCACTGGTGAAAACTGCGATGTCCTATCTTGAACCGTTTCGGAGATCGAGTAAAATGGAGAAAAATAGATATTTGAAAATGTGATATATATACATTTTATTCGTTTTTACCTTTATCAACTCTTGAGAGTAGACTTATAAGACATATTTTATGTAAAATGAGGTTCTAAATCCACTGGTGAAATCCGCGATGTCCTATCTTTAACCGTTTAAGAGATCGCGTATAATGGAGAATAATAGATATTTGATAATATGATATATAAACATTTTATTCGTTTGTTCCTTTATCAACTCTTGAGAGTAGACTTATAGGACTTATTTTATGTTAAATGAGGTGCGTAATCCACTGGTGAAAACTGCGATGTCCTATCTTGAACCGTTTAGGAGATCGAGTAAAATGGAGAAAAATAGATATTTGAAAATGTGATATATAAACATTTTATTCGTTTGTACCTTTATCAACTCTTGAGAGTAGACTTATAGGACCTATTTTATGTAAAATGAGGTGCTAAATCCACTGGTGAAAACCTCGATGTCCTATCTTTAACCGTTTAGGAGATCGAGTAAAATGGAGAATAATAGATATTTGAAAATGTGATATATAAACATTTTATTCGTTTGTTCTTTTATCAACTCTTGAGAGTAGACTTATAGGACTTATTTTAGGTATAATGAGGTGCTAAATCCACTGGTGAAAACCTCGATGTCCTATCTTTAACCGTTTAGGAGATCGAGTAAAATGGAGAATAATAGATATTTGAAAATGTGATATATAAACATTTTATTCGTTTGTACCTTGATTAACTCATGAGGGTAGACTTATAGGAATTATTTTATGTAAAATGAAGTGCTAAATTTACTGGTGAAAACCGCGATGTCCTATCTTGAACCGTTTAGGAGATCGAGTAAAATGGAGAAATATAGATATTTGAAAATGTGATATATAAACCTTTTATTCGTTTTTACCTTGATCAACTCTTGAGGGTAGACTTATAGGACCTATTTTATGTAAAATGAGGTGCTTAATCCACTGGTGAAATCCGCAATGTCTTATCTATAACCGTTTAGGAGATCGAGTAATATGGAGAATAATAGATATTTGAAAATGTGATATATAAACATTTTAATCGTTTGTGCCTTTATCAACTCTTAAGAGTAGACTTATAGGACTGATTTTATGTAAAATGAGGTGCTAAATCCACTGGTGAAAACCGCGATGTCCTATTTTTAACCGTTTAGGAGACCGAGTAAAATGGAGAATAATAGATATTTGAAAATGTGATATATAAACATTTTATTCGTTTGTAAGTTTATCAACTCTTAAGAGTAGACTTATAGGACATATTTTATGTAAAATGAAGTGCTAAATCCACTTGTGAAAACCGCGATGTGATATCTTTAATCGTTTAGGAGATCGAGTAATATGGAGAATAATATATATTTGAAAATGTGATATATAAACATTTTAATCGTTTGTACCTATATCAACTCTTAAGAGTAGACTTATAGGACTTATTTTATGTAAAATGAGGTGCTAAATCCACTGGTGAAATCCGCGATGTCCTATCTTGAACCGTTTAGGAGATCGAGTAAAATGGAGAAAAATAGATATTTGTAAATGTGATATATAAACATTTTAATCGTTTGTACCTTTATCAACTCTTGAGAGTAGACTTATAGGACCTACTTTATGTAAAATGAGGTGCTAAATCCATTTGTGAAAACCGCGATGTGATATCTTTAACCGTTTAGGAGATCGAGTAAAATGGAAAATAATAGATATTTGTAAATGTGATATATAAACATTTTATTTGTTTTTAGCTTTATCAACTCTTGAGAGTAGACTTATGGGACCTATTTTATGTAAAATGAAGTGCTAAATCCACTTGTGAAAACCTCGATGTCCTATCTTTAACCGTTTAGGAGATCGAGTAATATGGAGAATAATAGATATTTGTAAATGTGATATATAAACATTTTATTCGTTTGTTCCTTTATCAACTCTTGTGAGTAGTCTTATAGGACTTATTTTATGTAAAATGAGGTGCTAAATCCACTGGTGAAAACCGCGATGTCCTATCTTTAACCGTTTAGGAGATCGAGTAAAATGGAGAATAATAGATATTTGAAAATGTGATATATAAACATTTTATTCGTTTGTTAGTTTATCAACACTTAAGAGTAGACTTATAGGACTTATTTTATGTAAAATGAAGTGCTAAATCCACTGGTGAAAACCGCGATGTCCTATCTTGAACCGTTTCGGAGATCGAGTAAAATAGAGAAAAATAGATATTTGAAAATGTGATATATAAACATTTTATTCGCTTTTACCTTTATCAACTCTTGAGAGTAGACTTATAGGACCTATTTTATGTAAAATGAGGTGCTAAATCCACTGGTGAAAACCTCGATGTCCTATCTTTAACCGTTTAGGAGATCGAGTAAAATGGAGAATAATAGATATTTGTAAATGTGATATAAAAACATTTTATTCGTTTGTACCTTTATCAACATTTGAGAGTAGACTTATAGGACCTATTTTATGTAAAATAAGGTGCTAAATCCACTGGTGAAAACCGCGATGTCCTATCTTTAACCGTTTAGGAGATCGAGTAAAATGGAGAATAATAGATATTTGAAAATGTGATATATAAACATTTTATTCGTTTTCACCTTTATCAACTCTTGAGAGTAGACTTATAGGACTTATTTTATGTAAAATGGGGTGCTTAATCCACTGATGAAAACCACGATATCCTATCTTTTACCGTTTAGGAAATCGAGTAAAATGGAGAGTAATAGATATTTGAAAATGTGATATATAAACATTTTATTCGTTTTTACCTTTATCAACTCTTGAGAGTAGACTTATAGGACCTATTTTATGTAACATGAGGTGCTAAATCCACTGGTGAAATCCTCGTTGTCCTATCTTTAACCGTTTAGGAAATCGAGTAAAATGGAGAATAATAGATATATGAAAATGTGATATATAAACATTTTATTCGTTTGTACCTTTATCAACATTTGAGAGTAGACTTATAGGACCTATTTTATGTAAAATGAGGTGCTAAATCCACTGGTTAAAACCGCAATGTCCTATTTTTAATCGTTTAGGTGATCGAGTAAAATGGAGAATAATAGATATTTGAAAATGTGATATATAAACATTTTATTCGTTTGTAAGTTTATCAACACTTAAGAGTAGACTTATAGGACTTATTTTATGTAAAATGAAGTGCTAAATCCACTGGTGAAAACTGCGATGTCCTATCTTGAACCGTTTCGAAGATCGAGTAAAATGGAGAAAAATAGATATTTGAAAATGTGATATATAAACATTTTATTCGTTTTTACCTTTATCAACTCTTGAGAGTAGACTTATAGGACCTATTTTATGTAAAATGAGGTGCTAAATCCACTGGTGAAAACCTCGATGTCCTATCTTGAACCGTTTAGGAGATCGCGTAAAATGGAGAAAAATAGATATTTGAAAATGTGATATATAAACATTTTATTCGTTTGTTCCTTTATCAACTCTTGTGAGTAGACTTATAGGACTTATTTTATGTAAAATGAGGTGCTAAATCCACTGGTGAAAACCGCGATGTCCTATCTTTAACCGTTTAGGGGATCGCGTAAAATGGAGAAAAATAGATATTTGAAAATGTGATATATAAACATTTTATTTGTTTTTAGCTTAATCAACTCTTGAGAGTAGACTTATGGGACCTATTTTATGTAAAATGAGGTGCTAAATCCACTGGTGAAAACCTCGATGTCCTATCTTTAACCGTTTAGGAGATCGAGTAAAATGGAGAATAATAGATATTTGAAAATGTGATATATAAACATTTTATTCGTTTGTTCCTTTATCAACTCTTGTGAGTAGACTTATAGGACTTATTTTATGTAAAATGAGGTGCTAAATCCACTGGTGAAAACCGCGATGTCCTATCTTTAACCGTTTAGGAGATCGAGTAAAATGGAGAATAATAGATATTTGAAAATGTGATATATAAACATTTTATTCGTTTTCACCTTTATCAACTCTTGAGAGTAGACTTATAAGACTTATTTTATGTAAAATGGGGTGCTTAATCCACTGATGAAAACCACGATATCCTATCTTTTACCGTTTAGGAAATCGAGTAAAATGGAGAGTAATAGATATTTGAAAATGTGATATATAAACATTTTATTCGTTTTTACCTTTATCAACTCTTGAGAGTAGACTTATAGGACCTATTTTATGTAACATGAGGTGCTAAATCCACTGGTGAAAACCTCGTTGTCCTATCTTTAACCGTTTAGGAGATCGAGTAAAATGGAGAATAATAGATATTTGTAAATGTGATATATAAACATTTTATTCGTTTGTTCTTTTATCAACTCTTGAGAGTAGACTTATAGGACTTATTTTATGTAAAATGAGGTGCTAAATCCACTGGTGAAAACCTCGATGTCCTATCTTTAACCGTTTAGGAGATCGAGTAAATTGGAGAATAATAGATATTTGAAAATGTGATATATAAACATTTTATTTGTTTTTAGCTTTATCAACTCTTGAGAGTAGACTTATGGGACCTATTTTATGTAAAATGAGGTGCTAACTCCACTGGTGAAAACCTCGATGTCCTATCTTTAACCGTTTAGGAGATCGAGTAAAATGGAGAATAATAGATATTTGTAAATGTGATATATAAACATTTTATTCGTTTGTACCTTGATTAACTCATGAGGGTAGGCTTATAGGAATTATTTTATGTAAAATGAAGTGCTAAATTTACTGGTGAAAACCGCGATGTCCTATCTTTAACCGTTTATGAGATCGAGTAAAATGGAGAATAATAGATATTTGAAAATGTGATATATTAACATTTTATTCGTTTGTACCTTGATCAACTCATGAGGGTAGACTTATAGGACCTATTTTATGTAAAATGAGGTGCTAAATTTACTGGTGAAAACCGCGATGTCCTATCTTTAACAGTTTAGGAGATCGAGTAAAATGGAAAATAATACATATTTGAAAATGTGATACATAAACATTTTATTCGTTTGTAAGTTTATCAACACTTAAGAGTAGACTTATAGGACTTATTTTATGTAAAATGAAGTGCTAAATCCATTGGTGAAAACCGCGATGTCCTATCTTGAACCGTTTCGGAGATCGAGTAAAATAGAAAAAAATAGATATTTGAAAATGTGATATATAAACATTTTATTCGCTTTTACCTTTATCAACTCTTGAGAGTAGACTTATAGGACCTATTTTATGTAAAATGAGGTGCTAAATCCACTGGTGAAAACCGCGATGTCCTATCTTGAATCGTTTAGGAGATCGCGTAAAATGGAGAAAAATAGATATTTGAAAATGTGATATATAAACATTTTATTTGTTTTTAGCTTTATCAACTCTTGAGAGTAGACTTATGGGACCTATTTTATGTAAAATGAGGTGCTAAATCCACTGGTGAAAACCGCGATGTCCTATCTTGAATCGTTTAGGAGATCGCGTAAAATGGAGAAAAATAGATATTTGAAAATGTGATATATAAACATTTTATTCGTTTGTTCCATTATCAACTCTTGTGAGTAGACTTATAGGACTTATTTTATGTAAAATGAGGTGCTAAATCCACAGGTGAAAACCGCGATGTCCTATCTTTAACCGTTTAGGAGATCGAGTAAAATGGAGAATAATAGATATTTGAAAATGTGATATATAAACATTTCATTCGTTTGTACCTTTATCAACTCTTGAGACTAGACTTATAGGACCTATATAATGTAAAATGAGGTGCTAAATCCACTGGTGAAAACCGCGATGTCCTATCTTGAATCGTTTAGGAGATCGCGTAAAATGGAGAAAAATAGATATTTGAAAATGTGATATATAAACATTTTATTTGTTTTTAGCTTTATCAACTCTTGAGAGTAGACTTATGGGACCTATTTTATGTAAAATGAGGTGCTAAATCCACTGGTGAAAACCTCGATGTCGTATCTTTAACCGTTTAGGAGATCGAGTAAAATGGAGAATAATAGATATTTGTAAATGTGATACATAAACATTTTATTCGTTTGTACCTTGATCAACTCATGAGGGTAGACTTATAGGACCTATTTTATGTAAAATGAGGTGCTAAATTTACTGGTGAAAACCGCGATGTCCTATCTTTAACAGTTTAGGAGATCGAGTAAAATGGAAAATAATACATATTTGAAAATGTGATACATAAACATTTTATTCGTTTGTAAGTTTATCAACACTTAAGAGTAGACTTATAGGACTTATTTTATGTAAAATGAAGTGCTAAATCCACTGGTGAAAACCGCGATATCCTATCTTGAACCGTTTCGGAGATCGAGTAAAATAGAGAAAAATAGATATTTGAAAATGTGATATATAAACATTTTATTCGCTTTTACCTTTATCAACTCTTGAGAGTAGACTTATATTACCTATTTTATGTAAAATGAGGTGCTAAATCCACTGGTGAAAACCTCGATGTCCTATCTTTAACCGTTTAGGAGATCGAGTAAAATGGAGAATAATAGATATTTGTAAATGTGATATATAAACATTTTATTCGTTTGTACCTTTATCAACATTTGAGAGTAGACTTATAGGACCTATTTTATGTAAAATAAGGTGCTAAATCCACTGGTGAAAACCGCGATGTCCTATCTTTAACCGTTTAGGAGATCGAGTAAAATGGAGAATAATAGATATTTGAAAATGTGATATATAAACATTTTATTCGTTTTCACCTTTATCAACTCTTGAGAGTAGACTTATAGGACTTATTTTATGTAAAATGGGGTGCTTAATCCACTGATGAAAACCACGATATCCTATCTTTTACCGTTTAGGAAATCGAGTAAAATGGAGAATAATAGATATTTGAAAATGTGATATATTAACATTTTATTCGTTTGTACCTTGATCAACTCATGAGGGTAGACTTATAGGACCTGTTTTATGTAAAATGAGGTGTTAAATTCACTGGTGAAATCCGCGATGTCTTATCTATAACCGTTTAGGAGATCGAGTAATATGGAGAATAATAGATATTTGAAAATGTGATATATAAACATTTTAATCGTTTGTGCCTTTATCAACTCTTAAGAGTAGACTTATAGGACTTATTTTATGTAAAATGAGGTGCTAAATCCACTGGTGAAAACCGCGATGTCCTATTTTTAACAGTTTAGGAGATCGAGAAAAATGGAGAATAATAGATATTTGAAAATGTGATATATAAACATTTTATTCGTTTGTAAGTTTATCAACTCTTAAGAGTAGACTTATAGGACATATTTTATGTAAAATGAAGTGCTAAATCCACTTGTGAAAACCGCGATGTGATATCTTTAACCGTTTAGGAGATCGAGTAATATGGAGAATAATAGATATTTGAAAATGTGATATATAAACATTTTAATCGTTTGTACCTATATCAACTCTTAAGAGTAGACTTATAGGACTTATTTTATGTAAAATGAGGTGCTAAATCCACTGGTGAAATCCGCGATGTCCTATCTTGAACCGTTTAGGAGATCGAGTAAAATGGAGAAAAATAGATATTTGTAAATGTGATATATAAACATTTTATTCGTTTGTACCATTATCAACTCTTGAGAGTAGACTTATAGGACCTATTTTATGTAAAATGAGGTGCTAAATCCACTTGTGAAAACCGCGATGTGATATCTTTAACCGTTTAGGAGATCGAGTAAAATGGAGAATAATAGATATTTGTAAATGTGATATATAAACATTTTATTTGTTTTTAGCTTTATCAACTCTTGAGAGTAGACTTATAAAACCTATTTTATGTAAAATGAGGTGCTAAATCCACTGGTGAAAACCGCGATGTCCTATCTTTAATCGTTTAGGAGATCAAGTAAAATGGAAAATAATACATATTTGAAAATGTGATATATAAACATTTTATTCGTTTTTACCTTTATCAACTCTTGAGAGTAGACATATAGGACTTATTTTATGTAAAATGAGGTGCTAAATCCACTGGTGAAATCCGCGATGTCCTATCTTTAACCGTTTAAGAGATCGAGTATAATGGAGAATAATAGATATTTGATAATATGATATATAAACATTTTATTCGTTTGTTCCTTTATCAACTCTTGAGAGTAGACTTATGGGACTTATTTTATGTTAAATGAGGTGCTAAATCCACTGGTGAAAACCACGATGTCCTATCTTGAACCGTTTAGGAGATCGAGTAAAATGGAGAAAAATAGATATTTGAAAATGTGATATATAAACATTTTATTCGTTTGTACCTTTATCAACTCTTGAGAGTAGACTTATATTACCTATTTTATGTAAAATGAGGTGCTAAATATACTGGTGAAAACCGCGATGTGATATCTTTAACCGTTTAGAAGATCGAGTAAAATGGAGAATAATACATATTTGAAAATGTGAAATATAAACATTTTATTCGTTTTAACCTTTATCAACTCTTGAGAGTAGACTTATAAGACCTATTTTATGTAAAATGGGGTGCTTAATCCACTGATGAAAACCGCGATGTCCTATCTTTTACCGTTTAGGAGATCGAGTAAAATGGAATATAATAGAAATTTGAAAATGTGATATATAAACATTTTATTCGTTTGTACCTTGATCAACTCTTGAGGGTGGACTTATAGGACCTATTTTATGTTAAATGAGGTGCTAAATCCACTGGTAAAAACCGCGAAGTCCTATCTTTAACCGTTTAGGAGATCGAGTAAAATGGAGAATAATAGATATTTGAAAATGTGATATATAACCATTTTATTCGTTTTTACCTTTATCAACTCTTGAGAGTAGACTTATAGGACCTATTTTATGTTAAATGAGGTTCTAAATTCACTGGTGAAATCCGCGATGTCCTATCTTTAACCGTTTAGGAGATCAAGTAAAATGGAGAAAAATAGATATTTGAAAATGTGATATATAAACATTTTATTCTTTTGTACCTTTATCAACTCTTAAGAGTAGACTTATAGGACTTATTTTATGTAAAATAAGGTGCTAAATCCACTGTTGTAAACCGCGATGTCCTATCTTTAACCGTTTAGGAGATCGAGTAAAATGGAGAATAATTGATATTTGAAAATGTGATATATAAACATTTTATTCGTTTGTAAGTTTATCAACACTTATGAGTAGACTTATAGGACTTATTTTATGTAAAATGAAGTGCTAAATCCACTGGTGAAAACCGCGATGTCCTATCTTGAACCGTTTCGGAGATCGAGTAAAATGGGGAAAAATAGATATTTGAAAATGTGATATATAAATATTTTATTCGTTTTTACCTTTATCAACTCTTGAGAGTAGACTTATAGGACCTATTTTATGTAAAATGAGGTGCTAAATCCACTGGTGAAAACCTCGATGTCCTATCTTTAACCGTTTAGGAGATCGAGTAAAATGGAGAATAATAGATATTTGTAAATGTGATATATAAACATTTTATTCGTTTGTTCTTTTATCAACTCTTGAGAGTAGACTTATAGGACTTATTTTATGTAAAATGAGGTGCTAAATCCACTGGTAAAAACCTCGATGTCCTATCTTTTACCGTTTAGGAGATGGAGTAAAATGGAGAATAATAGATATTTGAAAATGTGATATATAAACATTTTATTTGTTTTTAGCTTTATCAACTCTTGAGAGTAGACTTATGGGACCTATTTTATGTAAAATGAGGTGCTAAATCCACTGGTGAAAACCTCGATGTCCTATCTTTAACCGTTTAGGAGATCGAGTAAAATGGAGAATAATAGATATTTGTAAATGTGATATATAAACATTTTATTCGTTTGTTCTTTTATCAACTCTTGAGAGTAGACTTATAGGACTTATTTTATGTAAAATGAGGTGCTAAATCCACTGGTGAAAACCTCGATGTCCTATCTTTAACCGTTTAGGAGATCGAGTAAAATGGAGAATAATAGATGTTTGAAAATGTGATATATAAACATTTTATTTGTTTTTAGCTTTATCAACTCTTGAGAGTAGACTTATGGGACCTATTTTATGTAAAATGAGGTGCTAAATCCACTGGTGAAAACCTCGATGTCCTATCTTTAACCGTTTAGGAGATCGAGTAAAATGGAGAATAATAGATATTTGAAAATGTGATATATTAACATTTTATTCGTTTGTACCTTGATCAACTCATGAGGGTAAACTTATAGGACCTATTTTATGTAAAATGAGGTGCTAAATTTACTGGTGAAAACCGCGATGTCCTATCTTTAACAGTTTAGGAGATCGAGTAAAATGGAAAATAATACATATTTGAAAATGTGATACATAAACATTTTATTCGTTTGTAAGTTTATCAACACTTAAGAGTAGACTTATAGGACTTATTTTATGTAAAATGAAGTGCTAAATCCATTGGTGAAAACCGCGATGTCCTATCTTGAACCGTTTCGGAGATCGAGTAAAATAGAGAAAAATAGATATTTGAAAATGTGATATATAAACATTTTATTCGCTTTTACCTTTATCAACTCTTGAGAGTAGACTTATAGGACCTATTTTATGTAAAATGAGGTGCTAAATCCACTGGTGAAAACCGCGATGTCCTATCTTGAACCGTTTAGGAGATTGCGTAAAATGGAGAAAAATAGATATTTGAAAATGTGATATATAAACATTTTATTCGTTTGTTCCTTTATCAACTCTTGTGAGTAGACTTATAGGACTTATTTTATGTAAAATGAGGTGCTAAATCCACAGGTGAAAACCGCGATGTCCTATCTTTAACCGTTTAGGAGATCGAGTAAAATGGAGAATAATAGATATTTGAAAATGTGATATATAAACATTTCATTCGTTTGTACCTTTATCAACTCTTGAGAGTAGACTTATAGGACCTATATAATGTAAAATGAGGTGCTAAATCCACTGGTGAAAAACGCGATGTCCTATCTTGAACCGTTTAGGAGATCGCGTAAAATGGAGAAAAATAGATATTTGAAAATGTGATATATAAACATTTTATTTGTTTTTAGCTTTATCAACTCTTGAGAGTAGACTTATGGGACCTATTTTATGTAAAATGAGGTGCTAAATCCACTGGTGAAAACCTCGATGTCCTATCTTTAACCGTTTAGGAAATCGAGTAAAATGGAGAATAATAGATATTTGAAAATGTGATATATTAACATTTTATTCGTTTGTACCTTGATCAACTCATGAGGGTAGACTTATAGGACCTGTTTTATGTAAAATGAGGTGTTAAATTCACTGGTGAAATCCGCGATGTCTTATCTATAACCGTTTAGGAGATCGAGTAATATGGAGAATAATAGATATTTGAAAATGTGATATATAAACATTTTAATCGTTTGTGCCTTTATCAACTCTTAAGAGTAGACTTATAGGACTTATTTTATGTAAAATGAGGTGCTAAATCCACTGGTGAAAACCGCGATGTCCTATTTTTAACAGTTTAGGAGATCGAGAAAAATGGAGAATAATAGATATTTGAAAATGTGATATATAAACATTTTATTCGTTTGTAAGTTTATCAACTCTTAAGAGTAGACTTATAGGACATATTTTATGTAAAATGAAGTGCTAAATCCACTTGTGAAAACCGCGATGTGATATCTTTAACCGTTTAGGAGATCGAGTAATATGGAGAATAATAGATATTTGAAAATGTGATATATAAACATTTTAATCGTTTGTACCTATATCAACTCTTAAGAGTAGACTTATAGGACTTATTTTATGTAAAATGAGGTGCTAAATCCACTGGTGAAATCCGCGATGTCCTATCTTGAACCGTTTAGGAGATCGAGTAAAATGGAGAAAAATAGATATTTGTAAATGTGATATATAAACATTTTATTCGTTTGTACCATTATCAACTCTTGAGAGTAGACTTATAGGACCTATTTTATGTAAAATGAGGTGCTAAATCCACTTGTGAAAACCGCGATGTGATATCTTTAACCGTTTAGGAGATCGAGTAAAATGGAGAATAATAGATATTTGTAAATGTGATATATAAACATTTTATTTGTTTTTAGCTTTATCAACTCTTGAGAGTAGACTTATAAAACCTATTTTATGTAAAATGAGGTGCTAAATCCACTGGTGAAAACCGCGATGTCCTATCTTTAATCGTTTAGGAGATCAAGTAAAATGGAAAATAATACATATTTGAAAATGTGATATATAAACATTTTATTCGTTTTTACCTTTATCAACTCTTGAGAGTAGACATATAGGACTTATTTTATGTAAAATGAGGTGCTAAATCCACTGGTGAAATCCGCGATGTCCTATCTTTAACCGTTTAAGAGATCGAGTATAATGGAGAATAATAGATATTTGATAATATGATATATAAACATTTTATTCGTTTGTTCCTTTATCAACTCTTGAGAGTAGACTTATGGGACTTATTTTATGTTAAATGAGGTGCTAAATCCACTGGTGAAAACCACGATGTCCTATCTTGAACCGTTTAGGAGATCGAGTAAAATGGAGAAAAATAGATATTTGAAAATGTGATATATAAACATTTTATTCGTTTGTACCTTTATCAACTCTTGAGAGTAGACTTATATTACCTATTTTATGTAAAATGAGGTGCTAAATATACTGGTGAAAACCGCGATGTGATATCTTTAACCGTTTAGAAGATCGAGTAAAATGGAGAATAATACATATTTGAAAATGTGAAATATAAACATTTTATTCGTTTTAACCTTTATCAACTCTTGAGAGTAGACTTATAAGACCTATTTTATGTAAAATGGGGTGCTTAATCCACTGATGAAAACCGCGATGTCCTATCTTTTACCGTTTAGGAGATCGAGTAAAATGGAATATAATAGAAATTTGAAAATGTGATATATAAACATTTTATTCGTTTGTACCTTGATCAACTCTTGAGGGTGGACTTATAGGACCTATTTTATGTTAAATGAGGTGCTAAATCCACTGGTAAAAACCGCGAAGTCCTATCTTTAACCGTTTAGGAGATCGAGTAAAATGGAGAATAATAGATATTTGAAAATGTGATATATAACCATTTTATTCGTTTTTACCTTTATCAACTCTTGAGAGTAGACTTATAGGACCTATTTTATGTTAAATGAGGTTCTAAATTCACTGGTGAAATCCGCGATGTCCTATCTTTAACCGTTTAGGAGATCAAGTAAAATGGAGAAAAATAGATATTTGAAAATGTGATATATAAACATTTTATTCTTTTGTACCTTTATCAACTCTTAAGAGTAGACTTATAGGACTTATTTTATGTAAAATAAGGTGCTAAATCCACTGTTGTAAACCGCGATGTCCTATCTTTAACCGTTTAGGAGATCGAGTAAAATGGAGAATAATTGATATTTGAAAATGTGATATATAAACATTTTATTCGTTTGTAAGTTTATCAACACTTATGAGTAGACTTATAGGACTTATTTTATGTAAAATGAAGTGCTAAATCCACTGGTGAAAACCGCGATGTCCTATCTTGAACCGTTTCGGAGATCGAGTAAAATGGGGAAAAATAGATATTTGAAAATGTGATATATAAATATTTTATTCGTTTTTACCTTTATCAACTCTTGAGAGTAGACTTATAGGACCTATTTTATGTAAAATGAGGTGCTAAATCCACTGGTGAAAACCTCGATGTCCTATCTTTAACCGTTTAGGAGATCGAGTAAAATGGAGAATAATAGATATTTGTAAATGTGATATATAAACATTTTATTCGTTTGTTCTTTTATCAACTCTTGAGAGTAGACTTATAGGACTTATTTTATGTAAAATGAGGTGCTAAATCCACTGGTAAAAACCTCGATGTCCTATCTTTTACCGTTTAGGAGATGGAGTAAAATGGAGAATAATAGATATTTGAAAATGTGATATATAAACATTTTATTTGTTTTTAGCTTTATCAACTCTTGAGAGTAGACTTATGGGACCTATTTTATGTAAAATGAGGTGCTAAATCCACTGGTGAAAACCTCGATGTCCTATCTTTAACCGTTTAGGAGATCGAGTAAAATGGAGAATAATAGATATTTGTAAATGTGATATATAAACATTTTATTCGTTTGTTCTTTTATCAACTCTTGAGAGTAGACTTATAGGACTTATTTTATGTAAAATGAGGTGCTAAATCCACTGGTGAAAACCTCGATGTCCTATCTTTAACCGTTTAGGAGATCGAGTAAAATGGAGAATAATAGATGTTTGAAAATGTGATATATAAACATTTTATTTGTTTTTAGCTTTATCAACTCTTGAGAGTAGACTTATGGGACCTATTTTATGTAAAATGAGGTGCTAAATCCACTGGTGAAAACCTCGATGTCCTATCTTTAACCGTTTAGGAGATCGAGTAAAATGGAGAATAATAGATATTTGAAAATGTGATATATTAACATTTTATTCGTTTGTACCTTGATCAACTCATGAGGGTAAACTTATAGGACCTATTTTATGTAAAATGAGGTGCTAAATTTACTGGTGAAAACCGCGATGTCCTATCTTTAACAGTTTAGGAGATCGAGTAAAATGGAAAATAATACATATTTGAAAATGTGATACATAAACATTTTATTCGTTTGTAAGTTTATCAACACTTAAGAGTAGACTTATAGGACTTATTTTATGTAAAATGAAGTGCTAAATCCATTGGTGAAAACCGCGATGTCCTATCTTGAACCGTTTCGGAGATCGAGTAAAATAGAGAAAAATAGATATTTGAAAATGTGATATATAAACATTTTATTCGCTTTTACCTTTATCAACTCTTGAGAGTAGACTTATAGGACCTATTTTATGTAAAATGAGGTGCTAAATCCACTGGTGAAAACCGCGATGTCCTATCTTGAACCGTTTAGGAGATTGCGTAAAATGGAGAAAAATAGATATTTGAAAATGTGATATATAAACATTTTATTCGTTTGTTCCTTTATCAACTCTTGTGAGTAGACTTATAGGACTTATTTTATGTAAAATGAGGTGCTAAATCCACAGGTGAAAACCGCGATGTCCTATCTTTAACCGTTTAGGAGATCGAGTAAAATGGAGAATAATAGATATTTGAAAATGTGATATATAAACATTTCATTCGTTTGTACCTTTATCAACTCTTGAGAGTAGACTTATAGGACCTATATAATGTAAAATGAGGTGCTAAATCCACTGGTGAAAAACGCGATGTCCTATCTTGAACCGTTTAGGAGATCGCGTAAAATGGAGAAAAATAGATATTTGAAAATGTGATATATAAACATTTTATTTGTTTTTAGCTTTATCAACTCTTGAGAGTAGACTTATGGGACCTATTTTATGTAAAATGAGGTGCTAAATCCACTGGTGAAAACCTCGATGTCCTATCTTTAACCGTTTAGGAGATCGAGTAAAATGGAGAATAATAGATATTTGTATATGTGATACATAAACATTTTATTCGTTTGTTCCTTTATCAATTCGTGTGAGTAGACTTATAGGACTTATTTTATGTAAAAAGAGGTGCTAAATATACTGGTGAAAACCGCGATGTCCTATCTTTAACCGTTTATAAGATCGAGTAAAATGGAGAATAATAGATATTTGAAAATGTGATATATTAACATTTTATTCGTTTGTACCTTGATCAACTCATGAGGGTAGACTTATAGGACCTATTTTATGTAAGATGAGGTGCTAAATCCACTGGTGAAAACCTCGATGTCCTATCTTTAACCGTTTAGGAGATCGAGTAAAATGGAAAATGATACATATTTGAAAATGTGATACATAAACATTTTATTCGTTTATAAGTTTATCAACACTTAAGAGTAGACTTATAGGACTTATTTTATGTAAAATGAAGTGCTAAATCCACTGGTGAAAACCGCGATATCCTATCTTGAACCGTTTCGGAGATCGAGTAAAATAGAGAAAAATAGATATTTGAAAATGTGATATATAAACATTTTATTCGCTTTTACCTTTATCAACTCTTGAGAGTAGACTTATATTACCTATTTTATGTAAAATGAGGTGCTAAATCCACTGGTGAAAACCTCGATGTCCTATCTTTAACCGTTTAGGAGATCGAGTAAAATGGAGAATAATAGATATTTGTAAATGTGATATATAAACATTTTATTCGTTTGTACCTTTATCAACATTTGAGAGTAGACTTATAGGACCTATTTTATGTAAAATAAGGTGCTAAATCCACTGGTGAAAACCGCGATGTCCTATCTTTAACCGTTTAGGAGATCGAGTAAAATGGAGAATAATAGATATTTGAAAATGTGATATATAAACATTTTATTCGTTTTCACCTTTATCAACTCTTGAGAGTAGACTTATAGGACTTATTTTATGTAAAATGGGGTGCTTAATCCACTGATGAAAACCACGATATCCTATCTTTTACCGTTTAGGAAATCGAGTAAAATGGAGAATAATAGATATTTGAAAATGTGATATATTAACATTTTATTCGTTTGTACCTTGATCAACTCATGAGGGTAGACTTATAGGACCTGTTTTATGTAAAATGAGGTGCTAAATCCACTGGTGAAAACCGCGATGTCCTATCTTGAACCGTTTAGGAGATCGAGTAAAATGGAGAAAAATAGATATTTGAAAATGTGATATATAAACCTTTTATTCGTTTTTACCTTGATCAACTCTTGAGGGTAGACTTATAGGACCAATTTTATGTAAAATGAGGTGCTAAATCCACTGGTGAAATCCGCGATGTCTTATCTATAACCGTTTAGGAGATCGAGTAATATGGAGAATAATAGATATTTGAAAATGTGATATATAATCATTTTAATCGTTTGTGCCTTTATCAACTCTTAAGAGTAGACTTATAGGACTTATTTTATGTAAAATGAGGTGCTAAATCCACTGGTGAAAACCGCGATGTCCTATTTTTAACAGTTTAGGAGATCGAGTAAAATGGAGAATAATAGATATTTGAAAATGTGATATATAAACATTTTATTCGTTTGTAAGTTTATCAACTCTTAAGAGTAGACTTATAGGACATATTTTATGTAAAATGAAGTGCTAAATCCACTTGTGAAAACCGCGATGTGATATCTTTAACCGTTTAGGAGATCGAGTAATATGGAGAATAATAGATATTTGAAAATGTGATATATAAACATTTTAATCGTTTGTACCTATATCAACTCTTAAGAGTAGACTTATAGGACTTATTTTATGTAAAATGAGGTGCTAAATCCACTGGTGAAATTTGCGATGTCCTATCTTGAACCGTTTAGGAGATCGAGTAAAATGGAGAAAAATAGATATTTGTAAATGTGATATATAAACATTTTATTCGTTTGTACCTTTATCAACTCTTGAGAGTAGACTTATAGGACCTATTTTATGTAAAATGAGGTGCTAAATCCACGGGTGAAAACAGCGATGTCCTATCTTTAACCGTTTAGGAGATCGAGTAAAATGGAAAATAATAGATATTTGAAAATGTGATATATAAACATTTTATTCGTTTGTACCTTTATCAACTCTTGAGAGCAGACTTATAGGACCTATTTTATGTAAAATGAGGTGCTAAATCCACTGGTGAAAACCTCGATGTCCTATCTTTAACCGTTTAGGAGATCGAGTAAAATGGAGAATAATAGATATTTGTAAATGTGATATATAAACATTTTATTCGTTTGTTCTTTTATCAACTCTTGAGAGTTGACTTATAGGACTTATTTTATGTAAAATGAGGTGCTAAATCCACTGGTGAAAACCTCGATGTCCTATCTTTAACCGTTTTGAGATCGAGTAAAATGGAGAATAATAGATATTTGAAAATGTGATATATAAACATTTTATTTGTTTTTAGCTTTATCAACTCTTGAGAGTAGACTTATGGGACCTATTTTATGTAAAATGAGGTGCTAAATCCACTGGTGAAAACCTCGATGTCCTATCTTTAACCGTTTAGGAGATCGAGTAAAATGGAGAATAATAGATATTTGTAAATGTGATATATAAACATTTTATTCGTTTGTACCTTGATTAACTCATGAGGGTAGGCTTATAGGATTTATTTTATGTAAAATGAAGTGCTAAATTTACTGGTGAAAACCGCGATGTCCTATCTTGAACCGTTTAGGAGATCGCGTAAAATGGAGAAAAATAGATATTTGAAAATGTGATATATAAACATTTTATTCGTTTGTTCCTCTATCAACTCTTGTGAGTAGACTTATAGGACTTATTTTATGTAAAATGGGGTGCTTAATCCACTGATGAAAACCACGATATCCTATCTTTTACCGTTTAGGAAATCGAGTAAAATGGAGAATAATAGATATTTGAAAATGTGATATATAAACCTTTTATTCGTTTTTACCTTGATCAACTCTTGAGGGTAGACTTATAGGACCTATTTTATGTAAAATAAGGTGCTAAATCCACTGGTGAAAACCGCGATGTCCTATCTTTAACCGTTTAGGAGATCGAGTAAAATGGAAAATAATAGATATTTGAAAATGTGATATATAAACATTTTATTCGTTTGTAAGTTTATCAACTCTTAAGAATAGACTTATCGGACATATTTTATGTAAAATAAGGTGCTAAATCCACTGGTGAAAACCGCGATGTCCTATCTTTAACCGTTTAGGAGATCGAGTAAAATGGAGAATAATAGATATTTGAAAATGTGATATATATACCTTTTATTCGTTTTTACCTTGATCAACTCTTGAGAGTAGACTTATAGGACTTATTTTATGTAAAATGGGGTGCTTAATCCACTGATGAAAACCACGATATCCTATCTTTTACCGTTTAGGAAATCGAGTAAAATGGAGAATAATAGATATTTGAAAATGTGATATATATACCTTTTATTCGTTTTTACCTTGATCAACTCTTGTGGGTAGACTTATAGGACCTATTTTATGTAAAATGAGGTGCTAAATCCACTGGTGAAATCCGCGATGTCTTATCTATAACCGTTTAGGAGATCGAGTAATATGGAGAATAATAGATATTTGAAAATGTGATATATAAACATTTTAATCGTTTGTGCCTTTATCAACTCTTAAGAGTAGACTTATAGGACCTATTTTATGTAAAATGAAGTGCTAAATCCACTTGTGAAAACCGCGATGTGATATCTTTAACCGTTTAGGAGATCGAGTAAAATGGAGAATAATAGATATTTGAAAATGTGATATATAAACATTTTATTCGTTTGTAAGTTTATCAACTCTTAAGAGTAGACTTATATGACATATTTTATGTAAAATGATGTGCTAAATCCACTTGTGAAAACCGCGATGTGATATCTTTAACCGTTTAGGAGATCGAGTAAAATGGAGAATAATAGATATTTGAAAATGTGATATATAAACATTTTATTCGTTTGTAAGTTTATCAACTCTTAAGAGTAGACTTATAGGACATATTTTATGTAAAATGAAGTGCTAAATCCACTTGTGAAAACCGCGATGTGATATCTTTAACCGTTTAGGAGATCGAGTAAAATGGAGAATAATAGATATTTGAAAATGTGATATATAAACATTTTAATCGTTTGTGCCTTTATCAACTCTTAAGAGTAGACTTATAGGACCTATTTTATGTAAAATGAGGTGCTAAATCCACTTGTGAAAACCGCGATGTGATATCTTTAACCGTTTAGGAGATCGAGTAAAATGGAGAATAATAGATATTTGTAAATGTGATATATAAACATTTTATTTGTTTTTAGCTTTATCAACTCTTGAGAGTAGACTTATGGGACCTATTTTATGTAAAATGAGGTGCTAAATCCACTGGTGAAAACCTCGATGTCCTATCTTTAACCGTTTAGGAGATCGAGTAAAATGGAGAATAATAGATATTTGTAAATGTGATATATAAACATTTTATTCGTTTGTTCCTTTATCATCTCTTGTGAGTAGACTTATAAAATCTATTTTATGTAAAATGAGGTGCTAAATCCACTGGTGAAAACCGCGATGTCCTATCTTTAACCGATTAGGACATCGAGTAAAATGGAAAATAATACATATTTGAAAATGTGATATATAAACATTTTATTCGTTTGTTCCTTTATCAACTCTTGAGAGTAGACTTATGGGACTTATTTTATGTTAAATGAGGTGCTAAATCCACTGGTGAAATCCGCGATGTCCTATCTTTAACCGTTTAAGAGATCGCGTATAATATAGAATAATAGATATTTGAAAATGTGATATATAAACATTTTATTCGTTTGTACCTTTATCAACTCTTGAGAGTAGACTTATAGGACCTATTTTATGTAAAATGAGGTGCAAAATCCACTGGTGAAAACCTCGATGTCCTATCTTTAACCGTTTAGGAGATCGAGTAAAATGGAGAATAATAGATATTTGAAAATGTGATATATAAACATTTTATTCGTTTGTACCTTTATCAACATTTGAGAGTAGACTTATAGGACCTATTTTATGTAAAATGAGGTGCTAAATCCACTAGTGAAAACCGCGATGTTCTATCTTGAACCGTTTAGGAGATCGAGTAAAATGGAAAATAATAGATATTTGAAAATGTATATATAAACATTTTATTCGTTTGTACCTTGATCAACTCTTGAGGGTAGACTTATAGAACCTATTTTATGTAAAATGAGGTGCTAAATCCACTGGTGAAATCCGCGATGTCCTATCTTGAACCGTTTAGGAGATCGAGTAAAATTTAGAAAAATAGATATTTGAAAATGTGATATATAAACATTTTATTCGTTTGTTCCTTTATCAACTCTTGAGAGTAGACTTCTAGGACTTATTTTATGTTAAATGAGGTGCGTAATCCACTGGTGAAATCCGCGATGTCCTATCTTAAACCGTTTAGGAGATCGAGTAAAATGGAGAAAAATAGATATTTGAAAATGTGATATATAAACATTTTATTCGTTTGTACCTTTATCAACTCTTGAGAGTAGACTTATAATACCTATTTTATGTAAAATGAGATGCTCAATTCACTGGTGAAAACCGCGATGTCCTATCTTGAACCGTTTAGGTGATCGAGTAAAATGGAGAAAAATAGATATTTGAAAATGTGATATATAAACATTTTATTCGTTTTTACCTTTATCAACTCTTGAGAGTAGACTTATAGGACCTATTTTATGTAAAATGAGGTGCTAAATCCTCTGGTAAAAACCTCGGTGTCCTATCTTTAACCGTTTAGGAGATCGAGTAAAATGGATAATAATAGATATTTGAAAATGTGATATATAAACATTTTATTCGTTTTTACCTTTATCAACTCTTGAGAGTAGACTTATAGGACCTATTTTATGAAAAATGAGGTGCTAAATTTACTGGTGAAAACCGCGATGTAATATCTTTAACCGTTTAGGAGATCGAGTAAAATGGATAATAATAGATATTTGAAAATGTGATATATAAACATTTTATTCGTTTGTACCTTTATCTACATTTGAGAGTAGACTTATAGGACTTATTTTATGTAAAATGGGGTGCTTAATCCACTGATGAAAACCGCGATGTCCTATCTTTTACCGTTTAGGAGATCGAGTAAAATGGAAAATAATAGATATTTGAAAATGTGATATATAAACATTTTATTCGTTTGTACCTTTATCAACTCTTGAGAGTAGACTTATAGGACCTATTTTATGTAAAATCAGGTGCTAAATCCACTGGTGAAAACCGCGATGTGATATCTTTAACCGTTTAGGAGATCGAGTAAAATGGAGAATAATAGATATTTGAAAATGTGATATATAAACATTTTATTCGTTTGTACCTTTATCAACTCTTAAGAGTAAACTTATAGGACTTATTTTATGTAAAATGAGGTGCTAAATCCACTGGTGAAAACCGCGATGTCCTATTTTTAACCGTTTAGAAAATTGAGTAAAATGGAGAAAAATAGATATTTGAAAATGTGATATATAAACATTTTATTCGTTTGTACCTTTATCAACTCTTGAGAGTAGACTTATAGGACCTATTTTATGTAAAATGAGGTGCTAAATCCACTGGTGAAAACCGCGATGTGATATCTTTAACCGTTTAGGAGATCGAGTATAATGGAGAATAATAGATATTTGATAATATGATATATAAACATTTTATTCGTTTGTTCCTTTATCAACTCTTGAGAGTAGACTTATAGGACTTATTTTTATGTAAAATGAGGTGCTAAATCCACTGGTGAAAACCGCGATGTCCTATCTTTAACCGTTTAAAATGAGGTTCTAAATCCACTGGTGAAAACCGCGATGTCCTATCTTTAACCGTTTAGGAGATCGAGTATAATGGAGAATAATAGATATTTGATAATATGATATATAAACATTTTATTCGTTTGTTCCTTTATCAACTCTTGAGAGTAGACTTATAGGACTTATTTTTATGTAAAATGAGGTGCTAAATCCACTGGTGAAAACCGCGATGTCCTATCTTTCACCGTTTAGGAGATCGAGTAAAATGGAGAATAATAGATATTTGAAAATGTGATATATAAACATTTTATTCGTTTGTCCCTTTATCAACTCATGAGAGTAGACTTATAGGACCTATTTTATGTAAAATGAGGTGCTAAATCCACAGGTGAAAACCGCGATGTCCTATCTTGAACCGTTTAGGAGATCGAGTAAAATGGAGAATAATAGATATTTGAAAATGTGATATATAAACATTTTATTCGTTTGTAAGTTTATCAACTCTTAAGAGTAGACTTATAGGACTTATTTTTATGTAAAATGAGGTGCTAAATCCACTGGTGAAAACCGCGATGTCCTATCTTTCACCGTTTAGGAGATCGAGTAAAATGGAGAATAATAGATATTTGAAAATGTGATATATAAACATTTTATTCGTTTGTCCCTTTATAAACTCTTAAGAGTAGACTTATAGGACTTATTTTATGTAAAATGAAGTGCTAAATCCACTTGTGAAAACCGCGATGTGATATCTTTAACCGTTTAGGAGATCGAGTAAAATGGAGAATAATAGATATTTGAAAATGTGATATATAAACATTTTATTCGTTTGTCCCTTTATCAACTCATGAGAGTAGACTTATAGGACCTATTTTATGTAAAATGAGGTACTAAATCCACTGGTGAAAACTGCGATGTGACATCTTTAACCGTTTAGGAGATCGAGTAAAATGGAGAATAATAGATATTTGAAAATGAGATATATAAACATTTTATTCGTTTGTACCTTTATAAACTCTTAAGAGTAGACTTATAGGACTTATTTTATGTAAAATGAGGTGCTAAATCCACTGGTGAAATCCGCGATGTCCTATTTTTAACCGTTTAGGAGATTGAGTAAAATGGAGAATAATAGATATTTGAAAATGTGATATATAAACATTTTATTGTTTGTACCTTTATCAACTCTTAAGAGTAGACTTATAGGACTTATTTTATGTAAAATGAGGTGCTCAATCCACTGGTGAAAACCGCGATGTCCTATTTTTAACCGTTTAGGAGATTGAGTAAAATGGAGAATAAAAGATATTTGAAAATGTGATATATAAATATTTTATTCGTTTGTACCTTTATCAACTCTTGAGAGTAGACTTATAGGACCTATTTTATGTAAAATGAGGTGCTAAATCCACTGGTGAAAACCGCGATGTCCTATCTTGAACCGTTTAGGAGATCGCGTAAAATGGAGAAAAATAGATATTTGAAAATGTGATATATAAACATTTTATTCGTTTGTACCTTTATCAACTCTTGAGAGTAGACTTATAGGACCTATTTTATGTAAAATGAGGTGCTCAATCCACTAATGAAAACCTCGATGTCCTATCTTTAACCGTTTAGGAGGTCGAGTAAAATGGAGAAAAATAGATATTTGTAAATGTGATATATAAACATTTTATTCGTTTTTATCTTTATCAACTCTTGAGAGTAGACTTATAGAACCTATTTTATGTAAAATGAGGTGCTAAATCCACTGGTAAAAACCTCGATGTCCTATCTTTAACCGTTTAGGAGATCGAGTAAAATGGAGAATAATAGAAATTTGAAAATGTGACATATAAACATTTTATACGTTTTTACCTTTATCAACTCTTGAGAGTAGACTTATAGGACCTATTTTATGTAAAATGAGGTGCTAAATCCACTGGTGAAAACCGTGATGTGATATCTTTAACCGTTTAGGAGATCGAGTAAAATGGAGAATAATAGATATTTGAAAATGTGATATATAAACATTTTATTCGTTTTTACCTTTATCAACTCTTGAGAGTAGACTTATAGGACCTATTTTATGTAAAATGAGGTGCTAAATCCACTGGTGAAAACCGCGATGTGATATCTTTAACCGTTTAGGAGATCGAGAAAAATGGAGAATAATAGATATTTGAAAATGTGATATATAAACATTTTATTCGTTTGTACCTTTATCAACTCTTGAGAGTAGACTTATAGGACCTATTTTATGTAAAATGAGGTGCTAAATCCACTGGTGAAAACCGCGATGTGACATCTTTAAAAGTTTAGGAGATCGAGTAAAATGGAGAATAATAGATATTTGAAAATGAGATATATAAACATTTTATTCGTTTGTACCTTTATAAACTCTTAAGAGTAGACTTATAGGACTTATTTTATGTAAAATGAGGTGCTAAATCCACTGGTGAAAACCGCGATGTCCTATTTTTAACCGTTTAGGAGATTGAGTAAAATGGAGAATAATAGATATTTGAAAATGTGATATATAAACATTTTATTGTTTGTACCTTTATCAACTATTAAGAGTAGACTTATAGGACTTATTTTATGTAAAATGAGGTGCTTAATCCACTGGTGAAAACCGCGATGTCCTATTTTTAACCGTTTAGGAGATCGGGTAAAATGGAGAATAATAGATATTTGTAAATGTGATTTATAAACATTTTATTCGTTTTTATCTTTATCAACTCTTGAGAGTTGACTTATAGGACTTATTTTATGTAAAATGGGGTGCTTAATCCACTGATGAAAACCGCGATGTCCTATCTTTAACCGTTTAGGAGGTCGAGTAAAATGGAGAAAAATAGATATTTGTAAATGTGATATATAAACATTTTATTCGTTTTTATCTTTATCAACTCTTGAGAGTTAACTTATAGGACTTATTTTATGTAAAATGAGGTGCTAAATCCACTGGTGAAATTTGCGATGTCCTATCTTGAACCGTTTAGGAGATCGAGTAAAATGGAGAAAAATAGATATTTGAAAATGTGATATATAAACATTTTATTCGTTTTTACCTTTATCAACTCTTGAGAGTAGACTTATAGAACCTATTTTATGTAAAATGAGGTGCTAAATTTACTGGTGAAAACCTCGATGTCCTATCTTTAACCGTTTAGGAGATCGAGTAAAATGGAGAATAATAGATATTTGAAAATGTGATATATTAACATTTTATTCGTTTGTACCTTTATCAACATTTGAGAGTAGACTTATAGGACCTATTTTATGTAAATTGAGGTGCTAAATCCACTGGTGAAAACCGCCATGTCCTATCTTGAACCGTTTAAGAGATCGAGTAAAATGGAGAATAATAGAAATTTGAAAATGTGACATATAAACATTTTATTCGTTTTTACCTTTATCAACTCTTGAGAGTAGACTTATAGGACCTATTTTATGTAAAATGAGGTGCTAAATCCACTGGTGAAAACCGCCATGTCCTATCTTGAACCGTTTAAGAGATCGAGTAAAATGGAGAATAATAGAAATTTGAAAATGTGACATATAAACATTTTATTCGTTTTTACCTTTATCAACTCTTGAGAGTAGACTTATAGGACCTATTTTATGTAAAATGAGGTGCTAAATCCACTGGTGAAAACCGTGATGTGATATCTTTAACCGTTTAGGAGATCGAGTAAAATGGAGAATAATAGATATTTGAAAATGTGATATATAAACATTTTATTCGTTTTTACCTTTATCAACTCTTGAGAGTAGACTTATAGGACCTATTTTATGTAAAATGAGGTGCTAAATCCACTGGTGAAAACCGCGATGTGACATCTTTAACCGTTTAGGAGATCGAGTAAAATGGAGAATAATAGATATTTGAAAATGAGATATATAAACATTTTATTCGTTTGTACCTTTATAAACTCTTAAGAGTAGACTTATAGGACTTATTTTATGTAAAATGAGGTGCTAAATCCACTGGTGAAAACCGCGATGTCCTATTTTTAACCGTTTAGGAGATTGAGTAAAATGGAGAATAATAGATATTTGAAAATGTGATATATAAACATTTTATTGTTTGTACCTTTATCAACTATTAAGAGTAGACTTATAGGACTTATTTTATGTAAAATGAGGTGCTTAATCCACTGGTGAAAACCGCGATGTCCTATTTTTAACCGTTTAGGAGATCGGGTAAAATGGAGAATAATAGATATTTGTAAATGTGATTTATAAACATTTTATTCGTTTTTATCTTTATCAACTCTTGAGAGTTGACTTATAGGACTTATTTTATGTAAAATGGGGTGCTTAATCCACTGATGAAAACCGCGATGTCCTATCTTTAACCGTTTAGGAGGTCGAGTTAAATGGAGAAAAATAGATATTTGTAAATGTGATATATAAACATTTTATTCGTTTTTATCTTTATCAACTCTTGAGAGTTGACTTATAGGACTTATTTTATGTAAAATGAGGTGCTAAATCCACTGGTGAAATCCGCGATGTCCTATCTTGAACCGTTTAGGAGATCGAGTAAAATGGAGAAAAATAGATATTTGAAAATGTGATATATAAACATTTTATTCGTTTTTACCTTTATCAACTCTTGAGAGTAGACTTATAGAACCTATTTTATGTAAAATGAGGTGCTAAATCCACTGGTGAAAACCTCGATGTCCTATCTTTATCCGTTTAGGAGATCGAGTAAAATGGAGAATAATAGATATTTGAAAATGTGATATATTAACATTTTATTCGTTTGTACCTTTATCAACATTTGAGAGTAGACTTATAGGACCTATTTTATGTAAAATGAGGTGCTGAATCCACTGGTGAAAACCGCCATGTCCTATCTTGAACCGTTTAAGAGAACGAGTAAAATGGAGAATAATAGAAATTTGAAAATGTGACATATAAACATTTTATTCGTTTTTACCTTTATCAACTCTTGAGAGTAGACTTATAGGACCTATTTTATGTAAAATGAGGTGCTAAATCCACTGGTGAAAACCGTGATGTGATATCTTTAACCGTTTAGGAGGTCGAGTAAAATGGAGAAAAATAGATATTTGTAAATGTGATATATAAACATTTTATTCGTTTTTATCTTTATCAACTCTTGAGAGTTGACTAATAGGACTTATTTTATGTAAAATGAGGTGCTAATTCCACTGGTGAAATCCGCGATGTCTTATCTTGAACCGTTTAGGAGATCGAGTAAAATGGAGAAAAATAGATATTTGAAAATGTGATATATAAACATTTTATTCGTTTGTACCTTTATCAACTCTTAAGAGTAGACTTACAGGACTTATTTTATGTAAAATGAGGTGCTAAATCCACTGGTGAAAACCGCGATGTCCTATCTTGTACCGTTTAGGAGATCGAGTAAAATGGAGAAAAATAGATATTTGAAAATGTGATATATAAACATTTTATTCGTTTGTACCTTTATCAACTCTTAAGAGTAGACTCATAGAACTTATTTTATGTAAAATGAGGTGCTAAATCCACTGGTGAAAACCGCGATGTCCTATCATGAACCGTTTAGGAGATCGAGTAAAATGCAGAAAAATAGATATTTGAAAATGTGATATATAAACATTTTATTCGTTTGTACCTATATCACCTCTTGAGAGTAGGCTTATAGGACCTATTTTATGTAAATTGAGGTGCTAAATCCACAGGTGAAAACCGCGATGTCCTATCTTGAACCGTTTAGGAGATCGAGTAAAATGGAGAATAATAGATATTTGTAAATGTGATATATAAACATTTTATTCGTTTTTACCTTTATCAACTCTTGAGAGTAGACTTATGGGACCTATTTTATGTAAAATGAGGTGCTAAATCCACTAATGAAAACCTCGATGTCCTATCTTTAACCGTTTAGGAGATCGGGTAAAATGGAGAATAATAGATATTTGTAAATGTGATATATAAACATTTTATTCGTTTTTACCTTTATCAACTCTTGAGAGTAGACTTATGGGACCTATTTTATGTAAAATGAGGTGCTAAATCCACTAATGAAAACCTCGATGTCCTATCTTTAACCGTTTAGGAGATCGGGTAAAATGGAGAATAATAGATATTTGTAAATGTGATATATAAACATTTTATTCGTTTTTATCTTTATCAACTCTTGAGAGATGACTTATAAGATTTATTTTATGTAAAATGGGGTGCTTAATCCACTGATGAAAACCGCGAAGTCCTATCTTTAACCGTTTAAGAGATCGAGTAAAATGGAGAATAATAGATATTTGAAAATGTGATATATAAACATTTTATTCGTTTTTACCTTTATCAACTCTTGAGAGTTGACTTATAGGACTTATTTTATGTAAAATGGGGTGCTTAATCCACTGATGAGAACCGCGATGTCCTATCTTTAACCGTTTAGGAGGTCGAGTAAAATGGAGAAAAATAGATATTTGTAAATGTGATATATAAACATTTTATTCGTTTTTATCTTTATCAACTCTTGAGAGTTGACTTATAGGACTTATTTTATGTAAAATGAGGTGCTAAGTCCACTGGTGAAATCCGCGATGTCCTATCTTGAACCGTTTAGGAGATCGAGTAAAATGGAGAAAAATAGATATTTGAAAATGTGATAAATAAACATTTTATTCGTTTTTACCTTTATCAACTCTTGAGAGTAGACTTATAGAACCTATTTTATGTAAAATGAGGTGCTAAATCCACTGGAGAAAACTTCGATGTCCTATCCTTAACCGTTTAGGAGATCGAATAAAATGGAGAATAATAGATATTTGAAAATGTGATATATTAACATTTTATTCGTTTGTACCTTTATCAACATTTGAGGGTAGACTTATTGGACCTTTTTTATGTAAAATGAGGTGCTAAATCCACTGGTGAAAACCGCGATGTCCTATCTTTAACCGTTTAGGTGATCGAGTAAAATGGAGAAAAATAGATATTTGAAAATGTGATATATAAACATTTTATTCGTTTGTACCTTTATCAACTTTTGAGGGTAGACTTATTGGACCTTTTTTATGTAAAATGAGGTGCTAAATCCACTGATGAAAACCGCGAAGTCCTATCTTTAACCGTTTAGGAGATCGAGTAAAATGGAGAATAATAGATATTTGAAAATGTGATATATAAATATTTTATTCGTTTTTACCTTTATCAACTCTTGAGAGTTGACTTATAGGACTTATTTTATGTAAAATGGGGTGCTAAATCCACTGGTGAAAGCCGCGATGTCCTATCTTTTACCGTTTAGGAGATCGAGTTAAATGGAGAATAATAGAAATTTGAAAATGTGATATATAAACATTTTATTCGTTTGTACCTTTATCAACTCTTAAGAGTAGACTTACAGGACTTATTTTATGTAAAATGAGGTGCTAAATCCACTGGCGAAAACCGCGATGTCCTATCTTGAACCGTTTAGGAGATCGAGTAAAATGTAGAAAAATAGATATTTGAAAATGTGATATATAAACATTTTATTCGTTTGTACCTATATCAACTCTTAAGAGTAGACTTATAGGACCTATTTTATGTAAATTGAGGTGCTAAATCCACAGGTGAAAACCGCGATGTCCTATCTTGAACCGTTTAGGTGATCGAGTAAAATGGAGAATAATAGATATTTGTAAATGTGATATTTAAACATTTTATTCGTTTGTACCTTTATCAACTCTTAAGAGTAGACTTATAGGACCTATTTTATGTAAAATGAAGTGCTAAATCCACTGGTGAAAACCGCGATGTCCTATCTTGAACCGTTTAGGAGATCGAATAAAATGGAGAATAATGAATATTTGAAAATGTGATATATAAACATTTTATTCGTTTGTACCTTTATCAACTCTTAAGAGTAGACTTACAGGACTTATTTTATGTAAAATGAGGTGCTAAATCCACAGGTGAAAACCGCGATGTCCTATCTTGAACCGTTTAGGAGATCGAGTAAAATGCAGAAAAATAGATATTTGAAAATGTGATATATAAACATTTTATTCGTTCGTACCTATATCAACTCTTGAGAGTAGACTTATAGGACCTATTTTATGTAAAATGAGGTGCTAATTCCACTGGTGAAAACCGCGATGTGATATCTTTAACCGTTTAGGAGATCGAGTAAAATGGAGCATAATAGATACTTGAAAATGTGATATATAAACATTTTATTCGATTGTACCTTGATCAACTCTTGAGAGTTGACTTATAAGATTTATTTTATGTAAAATAGGGTGCTTAATCCACTGATGAAAACCGCGAAGTCCTATCTTTAACCGTTTGGGAGATCGAGTAAAATGGAGAATAATAGATATTTGAAAATGTGATATATAAACATTTTATTCGTTTTTACCTTTATCAACTCTTGAGAGTTGACTTATAGGACTTATTTTATGTAAAATGGGGTGCTTAATCCACTGATGAAAACCGCGATGCCCTATCTTTTACCGTTTAGGAGATCAAGTAAAATGGAGAATAATAAATATGTGAAAATGTGATATATTAACATTTTATTTGTTTGTACCTTGATCAACTCATGAGGGTAGACTTATAGGACCTATTTTATGTAAAATGAGGTGCTAAATCCACTGGTGAAAGCCGCGATGTCCTATCTTTAACCGTTTAGGAGATCGAGTTAAATGGAGAATAATAGAAATTTGAAAATGTGATATATAAACATTTTATTCGTTTGTACCTTTATCAACTCTTAAGAGTAGACTTACAGGACTTATTTTATGTAAAATGAGGTGCTAAATCCACTGGTGAAAACCGCGATGTCCTATCTTGAACCGTTTAGGAGATCGAGTAAAATGGAGAAAAATAGATATTTGAAAATGTGATATATAAACATTTTATTCGTTTGTACCTTTATCAACTCTTAAGAGTAGACTCATAGAACTTATTTTATGTAAAATGAGGAGCTAAATCCACTGGTGAAAACCGCGATGTCCTATCATGAACCGTTTAGGAGATCGAGTAAAATGCAGAAAAATAGATATTTGTAAATGTGATATATAAACATTTTATTCGTTTTTATCTTTATCAACTCTTGAGAGATGACTTATAAGGTTTATTTTATGTAAAATGGGGTGCTTAATCCACTGATGAAAACCGCGAAGTCCTATCTTTAACCGTTTAAGAGATCGAGTAAAATGGAGAATAATAGATATTTGAAAATGTGATATATAAACATTTTATTCGTTTTTACCTTTATCAACTCTTGAGAGTTGACTTATAGGACTTATTTTATGTGAAATGGGGTGCTTAATCCACTGATGAAAACCGCGATGTCCTATCTTTAACCGTTTAGGAGGTCGAGTAAAATGGAGAAAAATAGATATTTGTAAATGTGATATATAAACATTTTATTCGTTTTTATCTTTATCAACTCTTGAGAGTTGACTTATAGGACTTATTTTAAGTAAAATGAGGTGCTAAATCCACTGGTGAAATCCGCGATGTCCTATCTTGAACCGTTTAGGAGATCGAGTAAAATGGAGAAAAATAGATATTTGAAAATGTGATAAATAAACATTTTATTCGTTTTTACCTTTATCAACTCTTGAGAGTAGACTTATAGAACCTATTTTATGTAAAATGAGGTGCTAAATCCACTGGAGAAAACCTCGATGTCCTATCTTTAACCGTTTAGGAGATCGAATAAAATGGAGAGTAATAGATATTTGAAAATGTGATATATTAACATTTTATTCGTTTGTACCTTTATCAACATTTGAGGGTAGACTTATTGGACCTTTTTTATGTAAAATGAGGTGCTAAATCCACTGGTGAAAACCGCGATGTCCTATCTTTAACCGTTTAAGAGATCGAGTAAATTGAAGAATAATAGAAATTTGAAAATGTGACATATAAACATTTTATTCGTTTTTACCTTTATCAACTCTTGAGAGTAGACTTATAGGACCTATTTTATGTAAAATGAGGTGCTAATTCCACTGGTGAAAACCGCGATGTCCTATCTTTAACCGTTTAGGTGATCGAGTAAAATGGAGAAAAATAGATATTTGAAAATGTGATATATAAACATTTTATTCGTTTGTACCTTTATCAACTCTTGAGAGTAGACTTATAAGACCTATTTTATGTAAAATGAGGTGCTAAATCCACTGGTGAAAACCGCGATGTCTATCTTGAACCGTTTAGGAGATCGCGTAAAATAGAGAAAAATAGATATTTAAAAATGTGATATATAAACATTTTATTCGTTTTTACCTTTATCAACTCTTGAGAGTAGACTTATGGGACCTATTTTATGTAAAATGAGGTGCTAAATCCACTAATGAAAACCTCGATGTCCTATCTTTAACCGTTTAGGAGATCGAGTAAAATGGAGCATAATAGATACTTGAAAATGTGATATATAAACATTTTATTCGATTGTACCTTGATCAACTCTTGAGGGTAGACTTATAGGACCTATTTTATGTAAAATGAGGTGCTAAATCCACTGGTGAAAACCGCGATGTCCTATCTTTAACCGTTTAGGTGATCGAGTAAAATGGAGAAAAATAGATATTTGAAAATGTGATATATAAACATTTTATTCGTTTGTACCTTTATCAACTCTTGAGAGTAGACTTATAAGACCTATTTTATGTAAAATGAGGTGCTAAATCCACTGGTGAAAACCGCGATGTCTATCTTGAACCGTTTAGGAGATCGCGTAAAATAGAGAAAAATAGATATTTAAAAATGTGATATATAAACATTTTATTCGTTTTTACCTTTATCAACTCTTGAGAGTAGACTTATGGGACCTATTTTATGTAAAATGAGGTGCTAAATCCACTAATGAAAACCTCGATGTCCTATCTTTAACCGTTTAGGAGATCGGGTAAAATGGAGAATAATAGATATTTGTAAATGTGATATATAAACATTTTATTCGTTTTTACCTTCATCAACTCTTGTGAGTTGACTTATAAAATTTATTTTATGTAAAATAGGGTGCTTAATCCACTGATGAAAACCGCGAAGTAATATCTTTAACCGTTTAGGAGATCGAGTAAAATGGAGAATAATAGATATTTGAAAATGTGATATATAAACATTTTATTCGTTTTTACCTTTATCAACTCTTGAGAGTTGACTTATAGGACTTATTTTATGTAAAATGGGGTGCTTAATCCACTGATGAAAACCGCGATGCCCTATCTTTTACCGTTTAGGAGATCGAGTAAAATGGAGAATAATAAATATGTGAAAATGTGATATATTAACATTTTATTCGTTTGTACCTTGATCAACTCATGAGGGTAGACTTATAGGACCTATTTTTTGTAAAATGAGGTGCTAAATCCACTGGTGAAAGCCGCGATGTCCTATCTTTAACCGTTTAGGAGATCGAGTTAAATGGAGAATAATAGAAATTTGAAAATGTGATATATAAACATTTTATTCGTTTGTACCTTTATCAACTCTTAAGAGTAGACTTACAGGACTTATTTTATGTAAAATGAGGTGCTAAATCCACAGGTGAAAACCGCGATGTCCTATCTTGAACCGTTTAGGAGATCGAGTAAAATGGAGAAAAATAGATATTTGAAAATGTGATATATAAACATTTTATTCGTTTGTACCTTTATCAACTCTTAAGAGTAGACTTACAGGACTTATTTTATGTAAAATGAGGTGCTAAATCCACTGGTGAAAACCGCGATGTCCTATCTTGAACCGTTTAGGAGATCGAGTAAAATGTAGAAAAATAGATATTTGAAAATGTGATATATAAACATTTTATTCGTTTGTACCTATATCAACTCTTAAGAGTAGACTTATAGGACCTATTTTATGTAAATTGAGGTGCTAAATCCACAGGTGAAAACCGCGATGTCCTATCTTGATCCGTTTAGGTGATCGAGTAAAATGGAGAATAATAGAAATTTGAAAATGTGATATATAAACATTTTATTCGTTTGTACCTTTATCAACTCTTAAGAGTAGACTTACAGGACTTATTTTATGTAAAATGAGGTGCTAAATCCACAGGTGAAAACCGCGATGTCCTATCTTGAACCGTTTAGGAGATCGAGTAAAATGGAGAAAAATAGATATTTGAAAATGTGATATATAAACATTTTATTCGTTTGTACCTTTATCAACTCTTAAGAGTAGACTTACAGGACTTATTTTATGTAAAATGAGGTGCTAAATCCACTGGTGAAAACCGCGATGTCCTATCTTGAACCGTTTAGGAGATCGAGTAAAATGTAGAAAAATAGATATTTGAAAATGTGATATATAAACATTTTATTCGTTTGTACCTATATCAACTCTTAAGAGTAGACTTATAGGACCTATTTTATGTAAATTGAGGTGCTAAATCCACAGGTGAAAACCGCGATGTCCTATCTTGATCCGTTTAGGTGATCGAGTAAAATGGAGAATAATAGATATTTGTAAATGTGATATATAAACATTTTATTCGTTTGTACCTATATCAACTCTTAAGAGTAGACTTATAGGACCTATTTTATGTAAAATGAAGTGCTAAATCCACTGGTGAAAACCGCGATGTCCTATCTTGAACCGTTTAGGAGATCGAGTAAAATGGAGAATAATGAATATTTGAAAATGTGATATATAAACATTTTATTCGTTTGTACCTTTATCAACTCTTAAGAGTAGACTTATAGGACCTATTTTATGTAAATTGAGGTGCTAAATCCACAGGTGAAAACCGCGATGTCCTATCTTAAACCGTTTAGGAGATCGAGTAAAATGGAGAATAATAGATATTTGTAAATGTGATGTATAAACATTTTATTCGTTTGTACCTTTATCAACTCTTAAGAGTAGACTTACAGGACTTATTTTATGTAAAATGAGGTGCTAAATCCACAGGTGAAAACCGCGATGTCCTATCTTGAACCGTTTAGGAGATCGAGTAAAATGGAGAATAATAGATATTTGTAAATGTGATATATAAACATTTTATTCGTTTGTACCTTTATCAACTCTTAAGAGTAGACTTACAGGACTTATTTTATGTAAAATGAGGTGCTAAATTTACTGGTGAAAATCTCGATGTCCTATCTTTAACCGTTTAGGAGATCGAGTAAAATGGATAATAATAGATATTTGAAAATGTGATATATAAACATTTCATTCGTTTGTACCTTTATCAACTCTTGAGAGTAGACTTATAGGACCTATTTTAGGTAAAATGAGGTGCTTAATCCACTGGTGAAAACCGCGATGTCCTATCTTTAACCGTTTAGGAGATCGAGTAAAATGGAGAATAATGGATATTTGAAAATGTGATATATAAACATTTTATTCGTTTGTACCTTTATCAACCCTTGAGAGTAGACTTATAGGACATATTTTATGTAAAATGAGGTGCTAAATCCACTGGTGGAAACCGCGATGTCCTATCTTGAACCGTTTAGGAGATCGAGTAAAATGAAGAATAATAGATAATTGATAATGTGATATATAAACATTTTATTCGTCTGTACCTATATCAACTCTTGAGAGTAGACTTATAGGACCTATTTTATGTAAAATGAGGTGCTAAATCCTCTGGTGAAAACCGCGATGTGATATCTTTAAACGTTTAGGAGATCGAGTAAAATGGAGAATAATAGATATTTGAAAATGTGATATATAAACATTTTATTCGTTTTTACCTATATCAACTCTTGAGAGTAGACTTATACGACTAATTTTATGTAAAATGAGGTGCTAAATCCACTGGTAAAAACCGCGATGTCCTACCTTTAACCGCTTAGGAGATCGAGTAAAATGAAGAATAATAGATATTTGTAAATGTGATATATAAACATTTTATTCGTTTGTACCTTTATCAACTCTTAAGAGTAGACTTATAGGACCTATTTTATGTAAAATGAAGTGCTAAATCCACTAATGAAAACCTCGATGTCCTATCTTTAACCGTTTAGGAGATCGGGTAAAATGGAGAATAATAGATATTTGAAAATGTGATATATAAACATTTTATTCGTTTTTACCTTTATCAACTCTTGAGAGTTGACTTATAAGATTTATTTTATGTAAAATGGGGTGCTTAATCCTCTGATGAAAACCGCGAAGTCCTATCTTTAACCGTTTAGGAGATCGAGTAAAATGGAGAATAATAGATATTTGAAAATGTGATATATAAACATTTTATTCGTTTTTACCTTTATCAACTCTTAAAAGTAGACTTATAGGACCTATTTTATGTAAATTGAGGTGCTAAATCCACAGGTGAAAACCGCGATGTCCTATCTTGAACCGTTTAGGAGATCGAGTAAAATGGAGAATAATGAATATTTGAAAATGTGATATATAAACATTTTATTCGTTTGTACCTTTATCAACTCTTAAGAGTAGACTTACAGGACTTATTTTATGTAAAATGAGGTGCTAGATCCACAGGTGAAAACCGCGATGTCCTATCTTGAACCGTTTAGGAGATCGAGTAAAATGCAGAAAAATAGATATTTGAAAATGTGATATATAAACATTTTATTCGTTTGTACCTATATCAACTCTTGAGAGTAGACTTATAGGACCTATTTTATGTAAATTGAGGTGCTAAATCCACATTTGAAAACCGCGATGTCCTATCTTGAACCGTTTAGGAGATCGAGTAAAATGGAGAATAATAGATATTTGTAAATGTGATATATAAACATTTTATTCGTTTTTACATTTAACAACTCTTGAGAGTAGACTTATGGGACCTATTTTATGTAAAATGAGGTGCTAAATCCACTAATGAAAACCTCGATGTCCTATCTTTAACCGTTTAGGAGATCGAGTAAAATGGAGAATAATAGATATTTGAAAATGTGATATATAAACATTTTATTCGTTTTTACCTTTATCAACTCTTGAGAGTTGACTTATAGGACTTATTTTATGTAAAATGGGGTGCTAAATCCACTGGTGAAAGCCGCGATGTCCTATCTTTAACCGTTTAGGAGATCGAGTTAAATGGAGAATAATAGAAATTTGAAAATGTGATATATAAACATTTTATTCGTTTGTACCTTTATCAACTCTTAAGAGTAGACTTACAGGACTTATTTTATGTAAAATGAGGTGCTAAATCCACTGGTGAAAACCGCGATGTCCTATCTTGAACCGTTTAGGAGATCGAGTAAAATGTAGAAAAATAGATATTTGAAAATGTGATATATAAACATTTTATTCGTTTGTACCTATATCAACTCTTAAGAGTAGACTGATAGGACCTATTTTATGTAAATTGAGGTGCTAAATCCACAGGTGAAAACCGCGATGTCCTATCTTGAACCGTTTAGGAGATCGAGTAAAATGGAGAATAATAGATATTTGTAAATGTGATATATAAACATTTTATTCGTTTGTACCTTTATCAACTCTTAAGAGTAGACTTATAGGACCTATTTTATGTAAAATGAAGTGCTAAATCCACTGGTGAAATTGCGATGTCCTATCTTGAACCGTTTAGGAGATCGAGTAAAATGGAGAATAATGAATATTTGAAAATGTGATATATAAACATTTTATTCGTTTGTACCTTTATCAACTCTTGAGAGTAGACTTATAGGACCTATTTTATGTAAATTGAGGTGCTAAATCCACTGGTGAAAACCGCGATGTGATATCTTTAACCGTTTAGGAGATTGAGTAAAATGGAGAATAATAGATATTTGAAAATGTGACATATATACATTTTATTCGTTTTTACCTTTATCAACTCTTGAGAGTAGACTTATAGGACCTATTTTATGTAAAATGAGGTGCTAAATCCACTGGTGAAAACCGCGATGTGAGTTCTTTAAACGTTTAGGAGATCGAGTAAAATGGAGAATAAAAGATATTTGAAAATGTGATATATAAACATTTTATTCGTTTTTACCTATATCAACTCTTGAGAGTAGACTTATACGACTAATTTTATGTAAAATGAGGTGCTAAATCCACTGGTAAAAACCGCGATGTAATATCTTTAACCGTTTAGGAGATCGAGTAAAATGGAGAATAATAGATATTTGAAAATGTGATATATAAACATTTTATTCGTTTGTACCTTTATCAACTCTTGAGAGTAGACTTATAGGACTTATTTTATGTTAAATGAGGTGCTAAATCCTCTGGTAAAAACCGCGATGTCCTATCTTTAACCGTTTAGGAGATCGATTAAAATGGAGAATAATAGATATTTGAAAATGTGTTATATAAACATTTTTTTCGTTTGTACCTTTATCAACCCTTGAGAGTAGACTTATAGGTCTTATTTTATGAAAAATGAGGTACTAAATCCTCTGGAGAAAACCGCGATGTCCTATCTTTAACCGTTTAGGAGATCGAGTAAAATGGATATTAATAGAAATTTGAAAATGTGATATATAAACATTTTATTCGTTTGTACCTTTATCAACTTTTGAGAGTAGACTTATAGGACTTTTTATATGTAAAATAAGGTGCTAAATCCACTGGTGAAAACCGCGATGTCCTATCTTTAACCGTTTAGGAGATCGAGTGAAATGGAGAATAATAGATATTTTAAAATGTGATATATAAACATTTTATTCGTTTGTACCTTTATCAACTCTTAAGAGTAGACTTATAGGACTTATTTTATGTAAAATAAGGTGCTAAATCCACTGGTGTAAACCGCGATGTCCTATCTTTAACCGTTTAGGAGATCGAGGAAAATGGAGAATAATAGATATTTGAAAATGTGATATATATACATTTTAGTCGTTTGTACCTTTATCAACTCTTGAGAGTAGACTTATACGACTAATTTTATGTAAAATGAGGAGCTAAATCCACTGGTGAAAACCGCGATGTCCTATTTTTAACCGTTTAGGAGATTGAGTAAAATGGAGAATAATAGATATTTGAAAATGTGATATATAAACATTTAATTGTTTGTACCTTTATCAACTCTTAAGAGTAGACTTATAGGACTTATTTTATGTAAAATGATGTGCTAAATCCACTGGAGAAAACCGCGATGTCCTATTTTTAACCGTTTAGGAGATCGAGGAAAATGGAGAATAATAGATATTTTAAAATGTGGTATATAAACATTTTATTCGTTTGTAAGTTTATCAACTCTTAAGAGTAGACTTATAGGACTAATTTTATGTAAAATAAGGTGCTAAATCCACTGGTAAAAACCGCGATGTCCTATCTTTAACCGTTTAGGAGATCGAGTAAAATGGAGAATAATAGATATTTGAAAATGTGATATATAAACATTTTATTCGTTTGTACCTTTATCAACTCTTGAGAGTAGACTTATAGGACCCATTTTATGTAAAATGAGGTGCTCAATCCACTGGTGAAAACCGCGATGTCCTATCTTGAACCGTTTAGGAGATCGAGGAAAATGGAGAATAATAGATATTTTAAAATGTGGTATATAAACATTTTATTCGTTTGTAAGTTTATCAACTCTTAAGAGTAGACTTATAGGACTTATTTTATGTAAAATAAGGTGCTAAATCCACTGGTAAAAACCGCGATGTCCTATCTTTAACCGTTTAGGAGATCGAGTAAAATGGAGAATAATAGATATTTGAAAATGTGATATATAAACATTTTATTCGTTTGTACCTTTATCAACTCTTGAGAGTAGACTTATAAGACCCATTTTATGTAAAATGAGGTGCTCAATCCACTGGTGAAAACCGCGATGTCCTATCTTGAACCGTTTAGGAGATCGAGGAAATTGGAGAATAATAGATATTTGAAAATGTGATATATAAACATTTTATTCGTTTTTACCTTTATTAACTCTTGAGAGTAGACTTATAGGACCTATTTTATGTAAAATGTGATGCTAAATCCACTGGTGAAAACCGCGATGTCCTATTTTTAACCGTTTAGGAGATTGAGTAAAATGGAGAATAATTGATATTTGAAAATGTGATATATAAACATTTAATTGTTTGTACCTTTATCAACTCTTAAGAGTAGACTTATAGGACTTATTTTATGTAAAATGATGTGCTAAATCCACTGGAGAAAACCGCGATGTCCTATTTTTAACCGTTTAGGAGATCGAGGAAAATGGAGAATAATAGATATTTTAAAATGTGGTATATAAACATTTTATTCGTTTGTAAGTTTATCAACTTTTAAGAGTAGACTTATAGGACTTATTTTATGTAAAATGAGGTGCTAAATTTACTGGTGAAAACCTCGATGTCCTATCTTTAACCGTTTAGGAGATCGAGTAAAATGGATAATAATAGATATTTGAAAATGTGATATATAAACATTTTATTCGTTTGTACCTTTATCAACTCTTGAGAGTAGACTTATAGGACCTATTTTATGTAAAATGAGGTGCTAAATTCACTGGTGAAAACCGCGATGTCCTATCTTGAACCGTTTAGGAGATGGAGTAAAATGGAGAAAAATAAATATTTGAAATTGTGATATATAAACATTTTATTCGTTTGTACCTTTATCAACTCTTGAGAGTAGACTTATAGGACCTATTTTATGTAAAATGAGGTGCTAAATTCACTGGTGAAAACCGCGATGTCCTATCTTTAACCGTTTAGGAGATCGAGTAAAATGGATAATAATAGATATTTGAAAATGTGATATATAAACATTTTATTCGTTTGTACCTTTATCAACTCTTGAGAGTAGACTTATAGGACCTATTTTAGGTAAAATGAGGTGCTTAATCCACTGGTGAAAACCGCGATGTCCTATCTTTAACCGTTTAGGAGATCGAGTAAAATGGAGAATAATGGATATTTGAAAATGTGATATATAAACATTTTATTCGTTTGTACCTTTATCAACCCTTGAGAGTAGACTTATAGGACATATTTTATGTAAAATGAGGTGCTAAATCCACTGGTGGAAACCGCGATGTCCTATCTTGAACCGTTTAGGAGATCGAGTAAAATGAAGAATAATAGATATTTGATAATGTGATATATAAACATTTTATTCGTCTGTACCTATATCAACTCTTGAGAGTAGACTTATAGGACCTATTTTATGTAAAATGAGGTGCTAAATCCTCTGGTGAAAACCGCGATGTGATATCTTTAAACGTTTAGGAGATCGAGTAAAATGGAGAATAATAGATATTTGAAAATGTGATATATAAACATTTTATTCGTTTTTACCTATATCAACTCTTGAGAGTAGACTTATACGACTAATTTTATGTAAAATGAGGTGCTAAATCCACTGGTAAAAACCGCGATGTCCTACCTTTAACCGTTTAGGAGATCGAGTAAAATGGAGAATAATAGATATTTGAAAATGTGATATATAAACATTTTATTTGTTTGTACCTTTATCAACTCTTGAGAGTAGACTTATAGGACTTATTTTATGTTAAATGAGGTGCTAAATCCACTGGTATAAACCGCGATGTCCTATCTTTAACCGTTTATTAGATCGATTAAAATGGAGAATAATAGTTATTTGAAAATGTGATATTTAAACATTTTATTCGTTTGTACCTTTATCAACTTTTGAGAGTAGACTTACACGACTAATTTTATGTAAAATGAGGTGCTAAATCCACTGGTAAAAACCGCGATGTCCTATCTTTAACCGTTTAGGAGATCGATTAAAATGGAGAATAATAGATATTTGAAAATGTGTTATATAAACATTTTTTTCGTTTGTACCTTTATCAACCCTTGAGAGTAGACTTATAGGTCTTATTTTATGAAAAATGAGGTACTAAATCCTCTGGAGAAAACCGCGATGTCCTATCTTTAACCGTTTAGGAGATCGAGTAAAATGGATATTAATAGAAATTTGAAAATGTGATATATAAACATTTTATTCGTTTGTACCTTTATCAACTTTTGAGAGTAGACTTATAGGACTTTTTATATGTAAAATAAGGTGCTAAATCCACTGGTGAAAACCGCGATGTCCTATCTTTAACCGTTTAGGAGATCGAGTGAAATGGAGAATAATAGATATTTTAAAATGTGATATATAAACATTTTATTCGTTTGTACCTTTATCAACTCTTAAGAGTAGACTTATAGGACTTATTTTAAGTTAAATGAGGTGCTAAATCCACTGGTGTAAACCGCGATGTCCTATCTTCAACCGTTTAGGAGATCGAGTAAAATAGAAAATATTAGATATTTGAAAATGTGATATATAAACATTTTATTCGTTTTTACCTTTATCAACTCTTGAGAGTAGACTTATACGACTAATTTTATGTAAAATGAGGTGCTAAATCCACTGGTGAAAACCGCGATGTCCTATTTTTAACCGTTTAGGAGATTGAGTAAAATGGAGAATAATAGATATTTGAAAATGTGATATATAAACATTTAATTGTTTGTACCTTTATCAACTCTTAAGAGTAGACTTATAGGACTTATTTTATGTAAAATGATGTGCTAAATCCACTGGAGAAAACCGCGATGTCCTATTTTTAACCGTTTAGGAGATCGAGGAAAATGGAGAATAATAGATATTTTAAAATGTGGTATATAAACATTTTATTCGTTTGTACCTTTATCAACTTTTAAGAGTAGACTTATAGGACTTTTTATATGTAAAATAAGGTGCTAAATCCACTGGTGAAAACCGCGACGTCCTATCTTTAACCGTTTAGGAGATCGAGTGAAATGGAGAATAATAGATATTTTAAAATGTGATATATAAACATTTTATTCGTTTGTACCTTTATCAACTCTTAAGAGTAGACTTATAGGACTTATTTTAAGTAAAATAAGGTGCTAAATCCACTGGTGTAAACCGCGATGTCCTATCTTTAACCGTTTAGGAGATCGAGTAAAATGGAGAATAATAGATATTTGAAAATGTGATATATAAACATTTTAGTCGTTTGTACCTTTATCAACTCTTAAGAGTAGACTTATAAGACTTATTTTAAGTTAAATGGGGTGCTAAATCCACTGGTGTATACCGCGATGTCCTATCTTCAACCGTTTAGGAGATCGAGTAAAATAGAAAATATTAGATATTTGAAAATGTGATATATAAACATTTTATTCGTTTTTACCTTTATCAACTCTTGAGAGTAGACTTATGGGACCTATTTTAAGTAAAATGAGGTGCTAAATCCACTAATGAAAACCTCGATATCCTATCTTTAACCGTTTAGGAGATCGGGTAAAATGGAGAATAATAGATATTTGTAAATGTGATATATAAACATTTTATTCGTTTTTACCTTTATCAACTCTTGAGAGTTGACTTATAAGATTTATTTTATGTAAAATGAGGTGCTTAATCCACTGATGAAAACCGCGAAGTCCTATCTTTAACCGTTTAGGAGATCGAGTAAAATGGAGAATAATAGATATTTGAAAATGTGACATATATACATTTTATTCGCTTTTACCTTTATCAACTCTTGAGAGTAGACTTATAGGACCTATTTTATGTAAAATGAGGTGCTAAATCCACTGGTGAAAACCGCGATGTGAGTTCTTTAAACGTTTAGGAGATCGAGTAAAATGGAGAATAATAGATATTTGAAAATGTGACATATATACATTTTATTCGCTTTTACCTTTATCAACTCTTGAGAGTAGACTTATAGGACCTATTTTATGTAAAATGAGGTGCTAAATCCACTGGTGAAAACCGCGATGTGAGTTCTTTAAACGTTTAGAAGATCGAGTAAAATGGAGAATAATAGATATTTGAAAATGTGATATATAAACATTTTATTCGTTTTTACCTATATCAACTCTTGAGAGTAGACTTATACGACTAATTTTATGTAAAATGAGGTGCTAAATCCACTGGTAAAAACCGCGATGTAATATCTTTAACCGTTTAGGAGATCGAGTAAAATGGAGAATAATGGATATTTGAAAATGTGATATATAAACATTTTATTCGTTTGTACCTTTATCAACCCTTGAGAGTAGACTTATAGGACATATTTTATGTAAAATGAGGTGCTAAATCCACTGGTGGAAACCGCGATGTCCTATCTTGAACCGTTTAGGAGATCGAGTAAAATGAAGAATAATAGATATTTGATAATGTGATATATAAACATTTTATTCGTCTGTACCTATATCAACTCTTGAGAGTAGACTTATAGGACCTATTTTATGTAAAATGAGGTGCTAAATCCTCTGGTGAAAACCGCGATGTGATATCTTTAAACGTTTAGGAGATCGAGTAAAATGGAGAATAATAGATATTTGAAAATGTGATATATAAACATTTTATTCGTTTTTACCTATATCAACTCTTGAGAGTAGACTTATACGACTAATTTTATGTAAAATGAGGTGCTAAATCCACTGGTAAAAACCGCGATGTCCTACCTTTAACCGTTTAGGAGATCGAGTAAAATGGAGAATAATGGATATTTGAAAATGTGATATATAAACATTTTATTCGTTTGTACCTTTATCAACCCTTGAGAGTAGACTTATAGGACATATTTTATGTAAAATGAGGTGCTAAATCCACTGGTGGAAACCGCGATGTCCTATCTTGAACCGTTTAGGAGATCGAGTAAAATGAAGAATAATAGATATTTGATAATGTGATATATAAACATTTTATTCGTCTGTACCTATATCAACTCTTGAGAGTAGACTTATAGGACCTATTTTATGTAAAATGAGGTGCTAAATCCTCTGGTGAAAACCGCGATGTGATATCTTTAAACGTTTAGGAGATCGAGTAAAATGGAGAATAATAGATATTTGAAAATGTGATATATAAACATTTTATTTGTTTGTACCTTTATCAACTCTTGAGAGTAGACTTATAGGACTTATTTTATGTTAAATGAGGTACTAAATCCACTGGTAAAAACCGCGATGTCCTATCTTAAACCGTTTATTAGATCGATTAAAATGGAGAATAATAGTTATTTGAAAATGTGATATTTAAACATTTTATTCGTTTGTACCTTTATCAACTTTTGAGAGTAGACTTACACGACTAATTTTATGTAAAATGAGGTGCTAAATCCACTGGTAAAAACCGCGATGTCCTATCTTTAACCGTTTAGGAGATCGATTAAAATGGAGAATAATAGATATTTGAAAATGTGTTATATAAACATTTTTTTCGTTTGTACCTTTATCAACCCTTGAGAGTAGACTTATAGGTCTTATTTTATGAAAAATGAGGTACTAAATCCTCTGGAGAAAACCGCGATGTCCTATCTTTAACCGTTTAGGAGATCGAGTAAAATGGATATTAATAGAAATTTGAAAATGTGATATATAAACATTTTATTCGTTTGTACCTTTATCAACTTTTGAGAGTAGTCTTATAGGACTTTTTATATGTAAAATAAGGTGCTAAATCCACTGGTGAAAACCGCGATGTCCTATCTTTAACCGTTTAGGAGATCGAGTGAAATGGAGAATAATAGATATTTTAAAATGTGATATATAAACATTTTATTCGTTTGTACCTTTATCAACTCTTAAGAGTAGACTTATAGGACTTATTTTAAGTTAAATGAGGTGCTAAATCCACTGGTGTAAACCGCGATGTCCTATCTTCAACCGTTTAGGAGATCGAGTAAAATAGAAAATATTAGATATTTGAAAATGTGATATATAAACATTTTATTCGTTTTTACCTTTATCAACTCTTGAGAGTAGACTTATACGACTAATTTTATGTAAAATGAGGTGCTAAATCCACTGGTGAAAACCGCGATGTCCTATTTTTAACCGTTTAGGAGATTGAGTAAAATGGAGAATAATAGATATTTGAAAATGTGATATATAAACATTTAATTGTTTGTACCTTTATCAACTCTTAAGAGTAGACTTATAGGACTTATTTTATGTAAAATGATGTGCTTAATCCACTGGAGAAAACCGCGATGTCCTATTTTTAACCGTTTAGGAGATCGAGGAAAATGGAGAATAATAGATATTTTAAAATGTGGTATATAAACATTTTATTCGTTTGTACCTTTATCAACTTTTAAGAGTAGACTTATAGGACTTTTTATATGTAAAATAAGGTGCTAAATCCACTGGTGAAAACCGCGACGTCCTATCTTTAACCGTTTAGGAGATCGAGAGAAATGGAGAATAATAGATATTTGAAAATGTGATATATAAACATTTTATTCGTTTGTACCTTTATCAACTTTTGAGAGTAGACTTATAGGACTTTTTATATGTAAAATAAGGTGCTAAATCCACTGGTGAAAACCGCGACGTCCTATCTTTAACCGTTTAGGAGATCGAGTGAAATGGAGAATAATAGATATTTTAAAATGTGATATATAAACATTTTATTCGTTTGTACCTTTATCAACTCTTGAGAGTAGACTTATAGGACCTATTTTAGGTAAAATGAGGTGCTTAATCCACTGGTGAAAACCGCGATGTCCTATCTTTAACCGTTTAGGAGATCGAGTAAAATGGAGAATAATGGATATTTGAAAATGTGATATATAAACATTTTATTCGTTTGTACCTTTATCAACCCTTGAGAGTAGACTTATAGGACATATTTTATGTAAAATGAGGTGCTAAATCCACTGGTGGAAACCGCGATGTCCTATCTTGAACCGTTTAGGAGATCGAGTAAAATGAAGAATAATAGATATTTGTAAATGTGATATATAAACATTTTATTCGTTTGTACCTTTATCATCTCTTAAGAGTAGACTTATAGGACCTATTTTATGTAAAATGAAGTGCTAAATCCACTAATGAAAACCTCGATGTCCTAGCTTTAACCGTTTAGGAGATCGGGTAAAATGGAGAATAATAGATATTTGTAAATGTGATATATAAACATTTTATTCGTTTTTACCTTTATCAACTCTTGAGAGTTGACTTATAAGATTTATTTTATGTAAAATGGGGTGCTTAATCCACTGATGAAAACCGCGAAGTCCTATCTTTAACCGTTTAGGAGATCGAGTAAAATGGAGAATAATAGATATTTGAAAATGTGATATATAAACATTTTATTCGTTTTTACCTTTATCAACTCTTGAGAGTTGACTTATAGGACTTATTTTATGTAAAATGGGGTGCTAAATCCACTGGTGAAAGCCGCGATGTCCTATCTTTAACCGTTTAGGAGATCGAGTTAAATGGAGAATAATAGAAATTTGAAAATGTGATATATAAACATTTTATTCGTTTGTTCCTTTATCAACTCTTGAGAGTAGACTTATAGGACCTATTTTATGTAAAATGATGTGCTAAATCCACTGGAGAAAACCGCGATGTCCTATTTTTAACCGTTTAGGAGATCGAGGAAAATGGAGAATAATAGATATTTTAAAATGTGGTATATAAACATTTTATTCGTTTGTAAGTTTATCAACTCTTAAGAGTAGACTTATAGGACTTATTTTATGTAAAATAAGGTGCTAAATCCACTGGTGAAAGCCGCGATGTCCTATCTTTAACCGTTTAGGAGATCGAGTTAAATGGAGAATAATAGATATTTGAAAATGTGATATATAAACATTTTATTCGTTTGTACCTTTATCAACTCTTGAGAGTAGACTTATAGGACCCATTTTATGTAAAATGAGGTGCTCAATCCACTGGTGAAAACCGCGATGTCCTATCTTGAACCGTTTAGGAGATCGAGGAAATTGGAGAATAATAGATATTTGAAAATGTGATATATAAACATTTCATTCGTTTTTACCTTTATCAACTCTTGAGAGTAGACTTATAGGACCTATTTTATGTAAAATGTGATGCTAAATCCACTGGTGAAAACCGCGATGTCCTATTTTTAACCGTTTAGGAGATTGAGTAAAATGGAGAATAATAGATATTTGAAAATGTGATATATAAACATTTAATTGTTTGTACCTTTATCAACTCTTAAGAGTAGACTTATAGGACTTATTTTATGTAAAATGATGTGCTAAATCCACTGGAGAAAACCGCGATGTCCTATTTTTAACCGTTTAGAAGATCGAGGAAAATGGAGAATAATAGATATTTTAAAATGTGGTATATAAACATTTTATTCGTTTGTAAGTTTATCAACTCTTAAGAGTAGACTTATAGGACTTATTTTATGTAAAATGAGGTGCTAAATTTACTGGTGAAAACCTCGATGTCCTATCTTTAACCGTTTAGGAGATCGAGTAAAATGGATAATAATAGATATTTGAAAATGTGATATATAAACATTTTATTCGTTTGTACCTTTATCAACTCTTGAGAGTAGACTTATAGGACCTATTTTATGTAAAATGAGGTGCTAAATTCACTGGTGAAAACCGCGATGTCCTATCTTGAACCGTTTAGGAGATGGAGTAAAATGGAGAAAAATAAATATTTGAAATTGTGATATATAAACATTTTATTCGTTTGTACCTTTATCAACTCTTGAGAGTAGACTTATAGGACCTATTTTATGTAAAATGAGGTGCTAAATTTACTGGTGAAAACCTCGATGTCCTATCTTTAACCGTTTAGGAGATCGAGTAAAATGGATAATAATAGATATTTGAAAATGTGATATATAAACATTTTATTCGTTTGTACCTTTATCAACTCTTGAGAGTAGACTTATAGGACCTATTTTAGGTAAAATGAGGTGCTTAATCCACTGGTGAAAACCGCGATGTCCTATCTTTAACCGTTTAGGAGATCGAGTAAAATGGAGAATAATGGATATTTGAAAATGTGATATATAAACATTTTATTCGTTTGTACCTTTATCATCCCTTGAGAGTAGACTTATAGGACATATTTTATGTAAAATGAGGTGCTTAATCCACTGGTGGAAACCGCAATGTCCTATCTTGAACCGTTTAGGAGATCGAGTAAAATGAAGAATAATAGATATTTGATAATGTGATATATAAACATTTTATTCGTCTGTACCTATATCAACTCTTGAGAGTAGACTTATAGGACCTATTTTATGTAAAATGAGGTGCTAAATCCTCTGGTGAAAACCGCGATGTAATATCTTTAAACGTTTAGGAGATCGAGTAAAATGGAGAATAATAGATATTTGAAAATGTGATATATAAACATTTTATTCGTTTTTACCTATATCAACTCTTGAGAGTAGACTTATACGACTAATTTTATGTAAAATGAGGTGCTAAATCCTCTGGTAAAAGCCGCGATGTCCTACCTTTAACCGTTTAGGAGATCGAGTAAAATGAAGAATAATAGATATTTGTAAATGTGATATATAAACATTTTATTCGTTTGTACCTTTATCAACTCTTAAGAGTAGACTTATAGGACCTATTTTATGTAAAATAAAGTGCTAAATCCACTAATGAAAACCTCGATGTCCTATCTTTAACCGTTTAGGAGATCGGGTAAAATGGAGAATAATAGATATTTGTAAATGTGATATATAAACATTTTATTCGTTTTTACCTTTATCAACTCTTGAGAGTTGACTTATAAGATTTATTTTATGTAAAATGGGGTGCTTAATCCACTGATGAAAACCGCGAAGTCCTATCTTTAACCGTTTAGGAGATCGAGTAAAATGGAGAATAATAAATATTTGAAAATGTGATATATAAACATTTTATTCGTTTTTACCTTTATCAACTCTTGAGAGTTGACTTATAGGACTTATTTTATGTAAAATGGGGTGCTAAATCCACTGGTGAAAGCCGCGATGTCCTATCTTTAACCGTTTAGGAGATCGAGTTAAATGGAGAATAATAGAAATTTGAAAATGTGATATATAAACATTTTATTCGTTTGTACCTTTATCAACTCTTAAGAGTAGACTTACAGGACTTATTTTATGTAAAATGAGGTGCTAAATCCACTGGTGAAAACCGCGATGTCCTATCTTGAACCGTTTAGGAGATCGAGTAAAATGGAGAATAGTAGATATTTGTAAATGTGATATATAAACATTTTATTCGTTTGTACCTTTATCAACTCTTAAGAGTAGACTTATAGGACCTATTTTATGTAAAATGAAGTGCTAAATCCACTGGTGAAAACCGCGATGTCCTATCTTGAACCGTTTAGGAGATCGAGTAAAATGGAGAATAATGAATATTTGAAAATGTGATATATAAACATTTTATTCGTTTGTACCTTTATCAACTCTTGAGAGTAGACTTATAGGACCTATTTTATGTAAATTGAGGTGCTAAATCCACAGGTGAAAACCGCGATGTCCTATCTTGAACTGTTTAGGAGATCGAGTAAAATGGAGAATAATAGATATTTGTAAATGTGATATATAAACATTTTATTCGTTTGTACCTTTATCAACTCTTGAGAGTAGACTTATAGGACCTATTTTATGTAAAATGAGGTGCTAAATCCACAGGTGAAAACCGCGATGTCCTATCTTGAACCGTTTAGGAGATCGAGTAAAATGCAGAAAAATAGATATTTGAAAATGTGATATATAAACATTTTATTCGTTTGTACCTATATCAACTCTTGAGAGTAGACTTATAGGACCTATTTTATGTAAATTGAGGTGCTAAATCCACAGGTGAAAACCGCGATGTCCTATCTTGAACCGTTTAGGAGATCGAGTAAAATGGAGAATAATAGATATTTGTAAATGTGATATATAAACATTTTATTCGTTTTTACATTTAACAACTCTTGAGAGTAGACTTATGGGACCTATTTTATGTAAAATGAGGTGCTAAATCCACTAATGAAGACCTCGATGTCCTATCTTTAACCGTTTAGGAGATCGGGTAAAATGGAGAATAATAGATATTTGTAAATGTGATATATAAACATTTTATTCGTTTTTACCTTTATCAACTCTTGAGAGTTGACTTATAAGATTTATTTTATGTAAAATGAAGTGCTAAATCCACTGGTGAAAACCGCGATGTCCTATCTTGAACCGTTTAGGAGATCGAGTAAAATGGAGAATAATGAATATTTGAAAATGTGATATATAAACATTTTATTCGTTTGTACCTTTATCAACTCTTGAGAGTAGACTTATAGGACTTATTTTATGTAAAATGGGGTGCTAAATCCACTGGTGAAAGCCGCGATGTCCTATCTTTAACCGTTTAGGAGATCGAGTTAAATGGAGAATAATAGAAATTTGAAAATGTGATATATAAACATTTTATTCGTTTGTACCTTTATCAACTCTTAAGAGTAGACTTACAGGACTTATTTTATGTAAAATGAGGTGCTAAATCCACTGGTGAAAACCGCGATGTCCTATCTTGAACCGTTTAGGAGATCGAGTAAAATGTAGAAAAATAGATATTTGAAAATGTGATATATAAACATTTTATTCGTTTGTACCTATATCAACTCTTAAGAGTAGACTTATAGGACCTATTTTATGTAAATTGAGGTGCTAAATCCACAGGTGAAAACCGCGATGTCCTATTTTGAACCGTTTAGGAGATCGAGTAAAATGGAGAATAGTAGATATTTGTAAATGTGATATATAAACATTTTATTCGTTTGTACCTTTATCAACTCTTAAGAGTAGACTTATAGGACCTATTTTATGTAAAATGAAGTGCTAAATCCACTGGTGAAAACCGCGATGTCCTATCTTGAACCGTTTAGGAGATCGAGTAAAATGGAGAATAATGAATATTTGAAAATGTGATATATAAACATTTCATTCGTTTGTACCTTTATCAACTCTTGAGAGTAGACTTATAGGACCTATTTTATGTAAATTGAGGTGCTAAATCCACAGGTGAAAACCGCGATGTCCTATCTTGAACCGTTTAGGAGATCGAGTAAAATGGAGAATAATAGATATTTGTAAATGTGATATATAAACATTTTATTCGTTTGTACCTTTATCAACTCTTGAGAGTAGACTTATAGGACCTATTTTATGTAAAATGAGGTGCTAAATCCACAGGTGAAAACCGCGATGTCCTATCTTGAACCGTTTAGGAGATCGAGTAAAATGGAGAATAATAGATATTTGAAAATGTGATATATAAACATTTTATTCGTTTTTACCTATATCAACTCTTGAGAGTAGACTTATAGGACCTATTTTATGTAAAATGGGGTGCTTAATCCACTGATAAAAATTGCGATGTCCTATCTTTTACCGATTAGGAGATCGAGTAAAATGGAGAATAATAGATATTTGAAAATGTGATATATTAACATTTTATTCGTTTGTACCTTGATTAACTCATGAGGGCAGACTTATAGGAATTATTTTATGTAAAATGAGGTGCTAAATTTACTGGTGAAAACCGCGATGTCCTATCTTTAACAGTTTAGGAGATCGAGTAAAATGGAGAATAATAGAAATTTGAAAATGTGATAAATAAACATTTTATTCGTTTTTACCTTTATCAACTCTTGAGAGTAGACTTATAGGACCTATTTTATGTAAAATGAGGTGCTCAATGAACTGGTGAAAACCGCGATGTCCTATCTTGAACCGTTTAGGTGATCGAGTAAAATGGAGAAAAATAGATATTTGAAAATGTGATATATAAACATTTTATTCGTTTTTACCTTTATCAACTCTTGAGAGTAGACTTATAGGTCTTATTTGATGTAAAATGAGGTGCTAAATCCACTGGTAAAAACCTCGATGTCCTATCTTTAACCGTTTAGGAGATCGCGTAAAATGGAGAAAAATAGATATTTGAAAATGTGATATATAAACATTTTATTTGTTTTTACCTTTATCAACTCTTGAGAGTAGACTTATGGGACCTATTTTCTGTAAAATGAGGTGCTAAATCCACTGGTGAAAACCTCGATGTCCTATCTTTAACCGTTTAGGAGTTCGAGTAAAATGGAGAATAATAGATATTTGTAAATGTGATATATAAACATTTTATTCGTTTGTTCCTTTACCAACTTTTGAGAGTAGACTTATAGGACCTATTTTATGTAAAATGAGGTGCTAAATTTACTGGTGAAAACCGCGATGTCCTATCTTTAACAGTTTAGGAGATCGAGTAAAATGGAGAATAATGGATATTTGAAAATGTGATATATAAACATTTTATTCGTTTTTACCTTTATCAACTCTTGAGAGTAGATTATAGGACCTATTTTATGTAAAATGAGGTGCTAAATCCACTGGTGAAAACCGCGATGTGATATCTTTGACCGTTTAGGAGATCGAGTAAAATGGAAAATAATAGATATTTGAAAATACGATATATAAACATTTTATTCGTTTTTACCTTTATCAACTCTTGAGAGTAGACTTATAGGACCTATTTTATGTAAAATGGGGTGCTTAATCCACTGATGAAAATTGCGATGTCCTATCTTTTACCGATTAGGAGATCGAGTAAAATGGAGAATAATTGATATTTGAAAATGTGATATAATAACATTTTATTCGTTTGTACCTTGATTAACTCATGAGGGCAGACTTATAGGAATTATTTTATGTAATATGAGGTGCTAAATTTACTGGTGAAAACCGCGATGTCCTATCTTTAACAGTTTAGGAGATCGAGTAAAATGGAGAATAATAGAAATTTAAAAATGTGATAAATAAACATTTTATTCGTTTTTACCTTTATCAACTCTTGAGAGTAGACTTATAGGACCTATTTTATGTAAAATGAGGTGCTAAATCCACTGGTGAAAACCGTGATGTGATATCTTCAACCGTTTAGGAGAACGAGTAAAATGGAGAATAATACATATTTGAAAATGTGATATATAAACATTTTATTCGTTTGTACCTTTATCAACTCTTGAGAGTAGACTTATAAAACCTATTTTATGTAAAATGAGGTGCAAAATCCACTGGTAAAAACCGCGATGTCCTATCTTTAACCGTTTAGGAGATCGAGTAAAATGGAAAATAATACATATTTGAAAATGTGATATATAAACATTTTATTCGTTTTTACCTTTATCAACTCTTGAGAGTAGACTTATAGGACCTATTTTATGTAAAATGAGGTGCTAAATCCACTGGTGAAAACCGCGATGTGATATCTTTAACCATTTATTAGATCGAGTGAAATGGAGAATAATAGATATTTGAAAATGTGATATATAAACATTTTATTCGTTTGTACCTTTATCAACTCTTGAGAGTAGACTTATAGGACCTACTTTATGTAAAATGAGGTTCTAAATCCACTGGTGAAAACCGCGATGTGATATCTTTAACCGTTTATTAGATCGAGTGAAATGGAGAATAATAGATATTTGAAAATGTGATATATAAACATTTTATTCGTTTGTACCTTTATCAACTCTTGAGAGTAGACTTATAGCACTTATTTTATGTAAAATGAGGTGCTAAATCCACTGGTGAAATCCGCGATGTCCTATCTTGAACCGTTTAGGAGATCGAGTAAAATGGAGAATAATAGATATTTGAAAATGTGATATATAAACATTTTGTTGTTTGTACCTATATCAACTCTTAAGAGTAGACTTATAGGACCTATTTAATGTAAAATGAGGTGCTAAATCCACTGGTGAAAACCGCGATGTCCTATCTTGAACCGTTTAGGAGATCGCGTAAAATGGAAAAAAATAGATATTTGAAAATGTGATATATAAACATATTATTCGTTTTTACCTTTATTAACTCTTGAGAGTAGACTTATGGGACCTATTTTATGTAAAATGAGGTGCCAAATCCACTGGTGAAAACCTCGATGTCCTATCTTTAACCGTTTAGGAGATCGAGTAAAATGGAGAATAATAGATATTTGTAAATGTGATATATAAACATTTTATTCGTTTTTACCTTTATCAACTCTTGAGAGTAGACTTATAGGACCTATTTTATGTAAAATGAGGTGCTTAATCGACTGGTGAAAACCGCGATGTGATATCTTTAACCGTTTAGGAGATCGAGTAAAGTGGAGAATAATCGATATTTGAAAATGTGATATATATACATTTTATTCGTTTTTACCTTTATCAACTCTTGAGAGTAGACTTATAGGACCTATTTTATGTAAAATGAGGTGCTAAATCCACTGGTGAAAACCGCGATGTCCTATCTTGAACCGTTTAGGAGATCGAGTAAAATGGAGAATAGTAGATATTTGTAAATGTGATATATAAACATTTTATTCGTTTGTACCTTTATCAACTCTTAAGAGTAGACTTATAGGACCTATTTTATGTAAAATGAAGTGCTAAATCCACTGGTGAAAACCGCGATGTCCTATCTTGAACCGTTTAGGAGATCGAGTAAAATGGAGAATAATGAATATTTGAAAATGTGATATATAAACATTTTATTCGTTTGTACCTTTATCAACTCTTGAGAGTAGACTTATAGGACCTATTTTATGTAAATTGAGGTGCTAAATCCACAGGTGAAAACCGCGATGTCCTATCTTGAACTGTTTAGGAGATCGAGTAAAATGGAGAATAATAGATATTTGTAAATGTGATATATAAACATTTTATTCGTTTGTACCTTTATCAACTCTTGAGAGTAGACTTATAGGACCTATTTTATGTAAAATGAGGTGCTAAATCCACAGGTGAAAACCGCGATGTCCTATCTTGAACCGTTTAGGAGATCGAGTAAAATGCAGAAAAATAGATATTTGAAAATGTGATATATAAACATTTTATTCGTTTGTACCTATATCAACTCTTGAGAGTAGACTTATAGGACCTATTTTATGTAAATTGAGGTGCTAAATCCACAGGTGAAAACCGCGATGTCCTATCTTGAACCGTTTAGGAGATCGAGTAAAATGGAGAATAATAGATATTTGTAAATGTGATATATAAACATTTTATTCGTTTTTACATTTAACAACTCTTGAGAGTAGACTTATGGGACCTATTTTATGTAAAATGAGGTGCTAAATCCACTAATGAAGACCTCGATGTCCTATCTTTAACCGTTTAGGAGATCGGGTAAAATGGAGAATAATAGATATTTGTAAATGTGATATATAAACATTTTATTCGTTTTTACCTTTATCAACTCTTGAGAGTTGACTTATAAGATTTATTTTATGTAAAATGAAGTGCTAAATCCACTGGTGAAAACCGCGATGTCCTATCTTGAACCGTTTAGGAGATCGAGTAAAATGGAGAATAATGAATATTTGAAAATGTGATATATAAACATTTTATTCGTTTGTACCTTTATCAACTCTTGAGAGTAGACTTATAGGACTTATTTTATGTAAAATGGGGTGCTAAATCCACTGGTGAAAGCCGCGATGTCCTATCTTTAACCGTTTAGGAGATCGAGTTAAATGGAGAATAATAGAAATTTGAAAATGTGATATATAAACATTTTATTCGTTTGTACCTTTATCAACTCTTAAGAGTAGACTTACAGGACTTATTTTATGTAAAATGAGGTGCTAAATCCACTGGTGAAAACCGCGATGTCCTATCTTGAACCGTTTAGGAGATCGAGTAAAATGTAGAAAAATAGATATTTGAAAATGTGATATATAAACATTTTATTCGTTTGTACCTATATCAACTCTTAAGAGTAGACTTATAGGACCTATTTTATGTAAATTGAGGTGCTAAATCCACAGGTGAAAACCGCGATGTCCTATCTTGAACCGTTTAGGAGATCGAGTAAAATGGAGAATAGTAGATATTTGTAAATGTGATATATAAACATTTTATTCGTTTGTACCTTTATCAACTCTTAAGAGTAGACTTATAGGACCTATTTTATGTAAAATGAAGTGCTAAATCCACTGGTGAAAACCGCGATGTCCTATCTTGAACCGTTTAGGAGATCGAGTAAAATGGAGAATAATGAATATTTGAAAATGTGATATATAAACATTTCATTCGTTTGTACCTTTATCAACTCTTGAGAGTAGACTTATAGGACCTATTTTATGTAAATTGAGGTGCTAAATCCACAGGTGAAAACCGCGATGTCCTATCTTGAACCGTTTAGGAGATCGAGTAAAATGGAGAATAATAGATATTTGTAAATGTGATATATAAACATTTTATTCGTTTGTACCTTTATCAACTCTTGAGAGTAGACTTATAGGACCTATTTTATGTAAAATGAGGTGCTAAATCCACAGGTGAAAACCGCGATGTCCTATCTTGAACCGTTTAGGAGATCGAGTAAAATGGAGAATAATAGATATTTGAAAATGTGATATATAAACATTTTATTCGTTTTTACCTATATCAACTCTTGAGAGTAGACTTATAGGACCTATTTTATGTAAAATGGGGTGCTTAATCCACTGATAAAAATTGCGATGTCCTATCTTTTACCGATTAGGAGATCGAGTAAAATGGAGAATAATAGATATTTGAAAATGTGATATATTAACATTTTATTCGTTTGTACCTTGATTAACTCATGAGGGCAGACTTATAGGAATTATTTTATGTAAAATGAGGTGCTAAATTTACTGGTGAAAACCGCGATGTCCTATCTTTAACAGTTTAGGAGATCGAGTAAAATGGAGAATAATAGAAATTTGAAAATGTGATAAATAAACATTTTATTCGTTTTTACCTTTATCAACTCTTGAGAGTAGACTTATAGGACCTATTTTATGTAAAATGAGGTGCTCAATGAACTGGTGAAAACCGCGATGTCCTATCTTGAACCGTTTAGGTGATCGAGTAAAATGGAGAAAAATAGATATTTGAAAATGTGATATATAAACATTTTATTCGTTTTTACCTTTATCAACTCTTGAGAGTAGACTTATAGGTCTTATTTGATGTAAAATGAGGTGCTAAATCCACTGGTAAAAACCTCGATGTCCTATCTTTAACCGTTTAGGAGATCGCGTAAAATGGAGAAAAATAGATATTTGAAAATGTGATATATAAACATTTTATTTGTTTTTACCTTTATCAACTCTTGAGAGTAGACTTATGGGACCTATTTTCTGTAAAATGAGGTGCTAAATCCACTGGTGAAAACCTCGATGTCCTATCTTTAACCGTTTAGGAGTTCGAGTAAAATGGAGAATAATAGATATTTGTAAATGTGATATATAAACATTTTATTCGTTTGTTCCTTTACCAACTTTTGAGAGTAGACTTATAGGACCTATTTTATGTAAAATGAGGTGCTAAATTTACTGGTGAAAACCGCGATGTCCTATCTTTAACAGTTTAGGAGATCGAGTAAAATGGAGAATAATGGATATTTGAAAATGTGATATATAAACATTTTATTCGTTTTTACCTTTATCAACTCTTGAGAGTAGATTATAGGACCTATTTTATGTAAAATGAGGTGCTAAATCCACTGGTGAAAACCGCGATGTGATATCTTTGACCGTTTAGGAGATCGAGTAAAATGGAAAATAATAGATATTTGAAAATACGATATATAAACATTTTATTCGTTTTTACCTTTATCAACTCTTGAGAGTAGACTTATAGGACCTATTTTATGTAAAATGGGGTGCTTAATCCACTGATGAAAATTGCGATGTCCTATCTTTTACCGATTAGGAGATCGAGTAAAATGGAGAATAATTGATATTTGAAAATGTGATATAATAACATTTTATTCGTTTGTACCTTGATTAACTCATGAGGGCAGACTTATAGGAATTATTTTATGTAAAATGAGGTGCTAAATTTACTGGTGAAAACCGCGATGTCCTATCTTTAACAGTTTAGGAGATCGAGTAAAATGGAGAATAATAGAAATTTAAAAATGTGATAAATAAACATTTTATTCGTTTTTACCTTTATCAACTCTTGAGAGTAGACTTATAGGACCTATTTTATGTAAAATGAGGTGCTAAATCCACTGGTGAAAACCGTGATGTGATATCTTCAACCGTTTAGGAGAACGAGTAAAATGGAGAATAATACATATTTGAAAATGTGATATATAAACATTTTATTCGTTTGTACCTTTATCAACTCTTGAGAGTAGACTTATAAAACCTATTTTATGTAAAATGAGGTGCAAAATCCACTGGTAAAAACCGCGATGTCCTATCTTTAACCGTTTAGGAGATCGAGTAAAATGGAAAATAATACATATTTGAAAATGTGATATATAAACATTTTATTCGTTTTTACCTTTATCAACTCTTGAGAGTAGACTTATAGGACCTATTTTATGTAAAATGAGGTGCTAAATCCACTGGTGAAAACCGCGATGTGATATCTTTAACCATTTATTAGATCGAGTGAAATGGAGAATAATAGATATTTGAAAATGTGATATATAAACATTTTATTCGTTTGTACCTTTATCAACTCTTGAGAGTAGACTTATAGGACCTACTTTATGTAAAATGAGGTTCTAAATCCACTGGTGAAAATCGCGATGTGATATCTTTAACCGTTTATTAGATCGAGTGAAATGGAGAATAATAGATATTTGAAAATGTGATATATAAACATTTTATTCGTTTGTACCTTTATCAACTCTTGAGAGTAGACTTATAGCACTTATTTTATGTAAAATGAGGTGCTAAATCCACTGGTGAAATCCGCGATGTCCTATCTTGAACCGTTTAGGAGATCGAGTAAAATGGAGAATAATAGATATTTGAAAATGTGATATATAAACATTTTGTTGTTTGTACCTATATCAACTCTTAAGAGTAGACTTATAGGACCTATTTAATGTAAAATGAGGTGCTAAATCCACTGGTGAAAACCGCGATGTCCTATCTTGAACCGTTTAGGAGATCGCGTAAAATGGAAAAAAATAGATATTTGAAAATGTGATATATAAACATATTATTCGTTTTTACCTTTATTAACTCTTGAGAGTAGACTTATGGGACCTATTTTATGTAAAATGAGGTGCCAAATCCACTGGTGAAAACCTCGATGTCCTATCTTTAACCGTTTAGGAGATCGAGTAAAATGGAGAATAATAGATATTTGTAAATGTGATATATAAACATTTTATTCGTTTTTACCTTTATCAACTCTTGAGAGTAGACTTATAGGACCTATTTTATGTAAAATGAGGTGCTTAATCGACTGGTGAAAACCGCGATGTGATATCTTTAACCGTTTAGGAGATCGAGTAAAGTGGAGAATAATCGATATTTGAAAATGTGATATATATACATTTTATTCGTTTTTACCTTTATCAACTCTTGAGAGTAGACTTATAGGACCTATTTTATGTAAAATGAGGTGCTAAATCCACTGGTGAAAACCGCGATGTGGTATCTTTAACCGTTTAGGAGATCGAGAAAAATGGAGAATAATAGATATTTGAAAATGTGATATATAAACATTTTATTCGTTTGTACCTTTATCAACTCTTGAGAGTAGACTTATAGGACCTATTTTATGTAAAATGAGGTGCTAAATCCTCTGGTGAAAACCGCGATGTGACATCTTTAACCGTTTAGGAGATCGAGTAAAATGGAGAATAATAGATATTTGAAAGTGAGATATATAATCATTTTATTCGTTTGAACCTTTATAAACTCTTAAGAGTAGACTTATAGGACTTATTTTATGTAAAATGAGGTGCTAAATCCACTGGTGAAAACCGCGATGTCCTATCTTTAACCGTTTAGGAGATCGAGTAAAATGGAGAATAATAGATATTTGAAAATACATGATATTATGACAATACAAGATAGTCTCAAGTCGAGAACGAATTTTGAATCATTTTGCGCATGACGTCACTCTGTGACAATTTTTAAATTACATTATAGTTTTATTAAAAAAAAAATACAATTATAGTGCTAATTTAAGCAATGCAAATGCTACATACTTGATGATTAATATTTACTTTCCGGTTTTTCATTAAAATCCTATTTCAGAATAAACTAAAAAATGTTTAAAACGGTTTTCTCATTTTGAATAAACCACATTCTTACTAAAACACATCATTTTTTGCAAAAAAAAAGAATTTTCGGGCATGTAAATATAATTTTATTTTGATACTTTGCTGATTTTCCTTTTTTTAACTTTTGATTTTTCTTTTAATAGTCTATTCAATATCCTTATTTTAAAATACATTTTACACTTGAAAAATAACAATTTTACATCATAACTCAGATCTACTGATACAGCACAGTTAATTAAATACTTTAAATATCCAGACATTATTAACAACGAATCCTTATTAGTTTTCACAAAAATTTTTTCAAGTTCGGCACATTTTTCTACAAAATCGGAATTGGGCTTAATTAGCCGTCCTTCTGATAGATGGTTGACCCAAGTAAAAGAACTATTGTCTGAATTTGTTAAACAACCGAGTGATTCTTTTTTTTTAATTTGAAAGCAATAAACCCTGCTAAATTTTCCAAGCCATCCCCTTCTAGTTGTGAAAACTCTTTTTCAAAATCAATTTCTTCGGGTATATCACATAACTTTAAATCTGCTAATAAATCGTTTGTCAACATTTTTGTGTCTTCCTCGAGATTTTCATCCAAATTAGTATTAATCGACGAAGTGATTGTCTCATTTTCCATAATAATATTGGACATATTTTCAATGTTTTCAATATTTGCTGATTGAGATATTACTTCGTCATTTCGACCAATAATATAGTTTCCTAACCGGTACTTGAATTGAAGGGCAGATGGATGATCATGCAAACCTCCAATAGAGCGAATTATAGAGAAAAATCCCTCCAATGGGTCTTGATTTAAGTTATAGGTCAGTAAATATGTTATATTAAAGTCATTCTTTAAATCAACATATAATTGTTTTAAAGAAACAATGGAAATAATAATTCCTTGTTGAAAAGGTAACATACTTTTGCAGTTAATTTTTCTTAAATCATTTATCAATGCTAACATATTATCTAAAATGACATTTTGGTCTTCTAAGGCTAAACCAAATGCCTTAGTTCGATTTCGGGAATCAATTGTTGGTATTTTACAATTAAACACATCAAACTAATCGTTAATTTTTTTTTATCATTTCAGAACACTCCAACCAGTTGTTATTTTGATCGCATAATCCTAAAGACCCCATTCTCGATATTGCTTTAGAGACTGTGTTTGAAAATAATTTTGTGGCTAATTTTACCTTTTGATGTACTGGCCCTGCCACTGTTAAAAAACTTTCATTTATTTTATGTGCTATATTTAAATCGAACTTGTTAGTATTTTGTAAAAGATCTGCAATTGGTTTAGTCGTTATAATTTTTCCTTTATAAGTAAAGCCATGATCAATAAAATGGTTTCGAAAAAGCTTAATCATATGTGGAACGTCCGCAAACACATATGTCTTTCTATTGGTTATTGGATTTATGAACCAGGTTTTTTCGGTTGTTATTTCTAATTCATTCCACAGAGCTCTATTAGTTCCTCCTAAATCGCAATTAATTCCATATACAGAATAACCATTTTCTTCTATTGAACTTATTATTTGAAATAAAACATCTTTCGACATTTTACAATCATAGTCGTAAAATATAACTTGTTTCCAATTACTGAGTAATCCACGAGCAATAGCTACCTGAACATATTTTGTGGGGGCCAACGTAGTATCGTTTTTTTTATCGTAGTCATAAGCACTTTGTATTTTCATCTCATCAAATAGAATTATGCAACTTTTGTCCATGTTCGTTAAGGATGAGTGCTTCATTAATTTTAACACCGTTTTTAGTATTCCTATTTAAAAATTTTTACAGGCAAAAAAATTAGGTGTAACATTACAATTATAAACCTGGTTGAACATCAATTTTTCCAGACCATCTTTTCAATGTTGATATCCCGGGAAGGGGAAAACCTCGTTTCCTTAATAACCGGTACGATCTGGGTCCAGCAGCATATAAAGAAACAGCAGAAGCAATGTCGTCCACACTCCACTTTACAATGCCAGTACCTCCGCCAGAATTTTTCAGTAATTTACGAAGCTGCCCTTTGGTAAAAATTTTTTCAATGGCCTTACGTTCCTGTTCCTGTTTTTCAACAGTAGCAGTAAGCGTTTGGCATTTTATTCGCAGGTCTTGGACCTCTTGTAATAAAGCACCATATGAACTGATAGGTAATTTGAATATAATAAATCAAAAATTTTGCATTTAGAATTTAAACAACCTGTCCGTGTCCCAGTCAGTCTGAATGCCAACATTTATGTTGCTACTTGTATAATTATTCGAATTCCTCTGGTTGGATGACAATATCGTCGACAGTATCAAATTTCGGCTGTTTGATTCTCTCTGTTAAAATAATTTAAATAAAAATTGGGCAAACATAATAAAATGAATGTTAACCCATTTAATATTTCTAATACACGCCGTCTTTTTCCTGTATCTCTTTGCTTTGGAACTGGATTTTCATGGCTTAATTTTGGTAAAAATTTCGAAGGAACAGCTGTACATTTTAATTTCCACTTATTTTTTGGCAAGTTTAGAAGTTTTTCCTTTAAATCGAAATCATTATCGTCAAAATGGAGATCACATATTCTAGCAGTTTTTGTATTTATATGTTGTTGCCTGCATTTAATTTTCCACTCTTGACAACGTTTTTTTTCAACAGGAAAAGAAAAATAGCGCTGGTCGGAAGGACTTTTAAGTTTTTTGTTGTTATTGCTTTTACAATTAAAAACCGCACAATTAACCATTTCTAACAAAAAATATTGAAAAGAATAATATAGGTATTCAAAAATAACAAATTTATTAAGGAATTTACCGCAATTTAATTGCAATGGGCAATTTAATTGATTTGCAAATTCAAAATTTGTCACAGAATGACGTCGGCATTAAGAGAGAGACAGAGCATCTTATGCGCCTGGGCTTATCTTGTATTGTCATAGTATCATGTTGAAAATGTGATATATAAACATTTTATTCGTTTGTACCTTGATCAACTCATGAGGGTAGACTTATAGGACCTATTTTATGTAAAATGAGGTGCTAAATCCACTGGTGAAAACCGCGATGTCCTATCTTGAACCGTTTAGGAGATCGAGTAAAATGGAGAATAATAGAAATTTGAAAATGTGACATATAAACATTTTATTCGTTTTTACCTTTATCAACTCTTGAGAGTAGACTTATAGGACCTATTTTATGTAAAATGAGGTGCTAAATCCACTGGTGAAAACCGCGATGTGATATCTTTAACCGTTTAGGAGATCGAGTAAAATGGAGAATAATAGAAATTTGAAAATGTGACATATAAACATTTTATTCGTTTTTACCTTTATCAACTCTTGAGAGTAGACTTATAGGACCTATTTTATGTAAAATGAGGTGCTAAATCCACTGGTGAAAACCGCGATGTGATATCTTTAACCGTTTAGGAGATCGAGTAAAATGGAGAATAATAGATATTTGAAAATGTGATATATAAACATTTTATTCGTTTTTACCTTTATGAACTCTTGAGAGTAGACTTATAGGACCTATTTTATGTAAAATGAGGTGCTAAATCCACTGGTGAAAACCGCGATGTGATATCTTTAGCCGTTTAGGAGATCGAGTAAAATGGAGAATAATAGATATTTGAAAATGTGATATATAAACATTTTATTCGTTTGTACCTTTATCAACTCTTAAGAGTAGACTTATAGGACTTATTTTATGTAAAATGAGGTGCTAAATCCACAGGTGAAAACCGCGATGTCCTATTTTTAACCGTTTAGGAGATTGAGTAAAATGGAGAATAATAGATATTTGTAAATGTGATATATAAACATTTTATTCGTTTGTACCTTGATCAACTCTTGAGGGTAGACTTATAGGACCTGTTTTATGTAAAATGAGGTGCTAAATCCACTGGTGAAAACCGCGATGTCCTATCTTTAACCGTTTAGGAGATCGAGTAAAATGGAGAAAAATAGATATTTGAAAATGTGATATATAAACATTTTATTCGTTTTTACCTTTATCAACTCTTGAGAGTAAACTTATAGGACCTATTTTATGTAAAATGAGGTGCTAAATCCACTGGTGAGAACCTCGATGTCCTATCTTTAACCGTTTAGGAGATCGAGTAAAATGGAGAATAATAGATATTTGAAAATGTGATATATAAACATTTTATTCGTTTGTACCTTTATCAACATTTGAGAGTAGACTTATAGGACCTATTTTATGTAAAATGAGGTGCTAAATCCACTGGAGAAAACCGCGATGTCCTATCTTGAACCGTTTAAGAGATCGAGTAAAATGGAAAATAATAGATATTTGAAAATGTATATATAAACATTTTATTCGTTTGTACCTTGATCAACTCTTGAGGGTAGACTTATAGGACCTATTTTATGTAAAATGAGGTGCTAAATCGACTGGTGAAAACCGCGATGTGATATCTTTAACCGTTTAGGAGATCGAGTAAAATGGAGAATAATCGATATTTGAAAATGTGATATATAAACATTTTATTCGTTTTTATCTTTATCAACTCTTGAGAGTTGACTTATAGGACTTATTTTATGTAAAATGGGGTGCTTAATCCACTGATGAAAACCGCGATGTCCTATCTTTAACCGTTTAGGAGGTCGAGTAAAATGGAGAATAATAGATATTTGAAAATGTGATATATAAACATTTTATTCGATTGTACCTTTATCAACTCTTGAGAGTAGACATATAGGTCTTATTTTATGTAAAATGAGGTGCTAAATCCACTGGTGAAATCCGCGATGTCCTATCTTTAACCGTTTAGGAGATCGAGTAAAATGGAGAATAATAGAAATTTGAAAATGTGACATATAAACATTTTATTCGTTTTTACCTTTATCAACTCTTGAGAGTAGACTTATAGGACATATTTTATGTAAAATGAGGTGCTTAATCCACTGGTGAAAACCGCGATGTGATATCTTTAGCCGTTTAGGAGATCGAGTAAAATGGAGAATAATAGATATTTGAAAATGTGATATATAAACATTTTATTCGTTTGTACCTTTATCAACCCTTGAGAGTAGACTTATAGGACATATTTTATGTAAAATGAGGTGCTAAACCCACTGGTGAAAACCGCGATGTGATATCTTTAACCGTTTAGGAGATCGAGTAAAATGGAGAATAATAGATATTTGAAAATGTGATATATAAACATTTTATTCGTTTGTACCTTTATCAACTCTTAAGAGTAGACTTATAGGACTTATTTTATGTAAAATGAGGTGCTAAATCCACAGGTGAAAACCGCGATGTCCTATTTTTAACCGTTTAGGAGATTGAGTAAAATGGAGAATAATAGATATTTGAAAATGTGATATATAAACATTTTATTGTTTGTACCTTTATCAACTCTTAAGAGTAGACTTATAGGACTTATTTTATGTAAATTGAGGTGCTAAATCCACTGGTGAAATCCGCGATGTCCTATCTTGAACCGTTTAGGAGATCGAGTAAAATGGAGAAAAATAGATATTTGAAAATGTGATATATAAACATTTTTTTCGTTTTTACCTTTATCAACTCTTGAGAGTAGACTTATAGGACCAATTTTATGTAAAATGAGGTGCTAAATCCACTGGTGAAAACCTCGATGTCCTATCTTTAACCGTTTAGGAGATCGAGTAAAATGGAGAATAATAGATATTTGAAAATGTGATATATAAACATTTTATTCGTTTGTACCTTTATCAACATTTGAGAGTAGACTTATAGGACCTATTTTATGTAAAATGAGGTGCTAAATCCACTGGTGAAAACCGCGATGTCCTATTTTTAACCGTTTAGGAGATTGAGTAAAATGGAGAATAATAGATATTTGAAAATGTGATATATAAACATTTTATTCGTTTGTACCTTTATCAACTCTTAAGAGTAGACTTATAGGACTTATTTTATGTAAAATGAGGTGCTAAATCCACTGATGAAAACCGCGATGTCCAAACTTTAACCGTTTAGGAGGTCGAGTAAAATGGAGAATAATAGATATTTGAAAATGTGATATATAAACATTTTATTCGTTTTTACCCTTATCAACTCTTGAGAGCTGACTTATAAGACTTATTTTATGTAAAATGAGGTGCTTAATCCACTGATGAAAACCGCGATGTCCTATCTTTTACCGTTTAAGAGATCGAGTAAAATGGAGAATAATAAATATGTGAAAATGTGATATATTAACATTTTATTCGTTTGTACCTTGATCAACTCATGAGGGTAGACTTATAGGACCTGTTTTATGTAAAATGAGGTGCTAAATCCACTGGTAAAAACCGCGATGCCCTATCTTTAACCGTTTAGGAGATCGAGTAAAATGGAGAATAATAGAAATTTGAAGATGTGATATATAAACATTTTATTCGTTTGTACCTTTATCAACTCTTGAGAGTAGACTTTTAGGACCTATTTTATGTAAAATGAGGTGCTAAATCCACTGGTGAAAACCTCGATGTCCTATCTTTAACCGTTTAGGAGATCGAGTAAAATGGAGAATAATAGATATTTGTAAATGTGATATATAAACATTTTATTCGATTGTACCTTTATCAACTATTGAGGGTAGACTTATAGGTTTTATTTTATGTAAAATGAGGTGCTAAATCCACTGGTGAAATCCGCGATGTCCTATCTTTAACCGTTTAGGAGATCGAGTAAAATGGAGAATAATAGAAATTTGAAAATGTGACATATAAATATTTTATTCGTTTTTACCTTTATCAACTCTTGAGAGTAGACTTATAGGACCTATTTTATGTAAAATGAGGTGCTAAATCCACTGGTGAAAACCGCGATGTGCTATCTTTAACCGTTTAGGAGATCGAGTAAAATGGAGAATAATGGATATTTGAAAATGTGATATATAAACATTTTATTCGTTTGTACCTTTATCAACCCTTGAGAGTAGACTTATAGGACATATTTTATGTAAAATGAGGTGCTAAATCCACTGGTGAAAACCGCGATGTGATATCTTTAGCCGTTTAGGAGATCGAGTAAAATGGAGAATAATAGATATTTGAAAATGTGATATATAAACATTTTATTCGTTTGTACCTTTATCAACTCTTGAGAGTAGACTAATAGGACGTATTTTATGTAAAATGAGGTGCTAAATCCACAGGTGAAAACCGCGATGTCCTATTTTTAATTGTTTAGGAGATTGAGTAAAATGGAGAATAATAGATATTTGAAAATGTGATATATAAACATTTTATTCGTTTGTACATTTATCAACTCTTAAGAGTAGACTTATAGGACTTATTTTATGTAAAATGAGGTGCTAAATCCACTGGTGAAATCCGCGATGTCCTATCTTGAACCGTTTAGGAGATCGAGTAAAATGGAGAATAATAGATATTTGAAAATGTGACATATATACATTTTATTCGCTTTTACCTTTATCAACTCTTGAGAGTAGACTTATAGGACCTATTTTATGTAAAATGAGGTGCTAAATCCACTGGTGAAAACCGCGATGTGAGTTCTTTAAACGTTTAGGAGATCGAGTAAAATGGAGAATAATAGATATTTGAAAATGTGATATATAAACATTTTATTCGTTTTTACCTATATCAACTCTTGAGAGTAGACTTATACGACTAATTTTATGTAAAATGAGGTGCTAAATCCACTGGTAAAAACCGCGATGTAATATCTTTAACCGTTTAGGAGATCGAGTAAAATGGAGAATAATAGATATTTGAAAATGTGATATATAAACATTTTATTCGTTTGTACCTTTATCAACTCTTGAGAGTAGACTTATAGGACTTATTTTATGTTAAATGAGGTGCTAAATCCACTGGTAAAAACCGCGATGTCCTATCTTTAACCGTTTAGGAGATCGATTAAAATGGAGAATAATAGATATTTGAAAATGTGATATATAAACATTTTTTTCGTTTGTACCTTTATCAACCCTTGAGAGTAGACTTATAGGTCTTATTTTATGAAAAATGAGGTACTAAATCCTCTGGAGAAAACCGCGATGTCCTATCTTTAACCGTTTAGGAGATCGAATAAAATGGATATTAATAGAAATTTGAAAATGTGATATATAAACATTTTATTCGTTTGTACCTTTATCAACTTTTGAGAGTAGACTTATAGGACTTTTTATATGTAAAATAAGGTGCTAAATCCACTGGTGAAAACCGCGACGTCCTATCTTTAACCGTTTAGGAGATCGAGTGAAATGGAGAATAATAGATATTTTAAAATGTGATATATAAACATTTTATTCGTTTGTACCTTTATCAACTTTTGAGAGTAGACTTATAGGACCTATTTTAGGTAAAATGAGGTGCTTAATCCACTGGTGAAAACCGCGATGTCCTATCTTTAACCGTTTAGGAGATCGAGTAAAATGGAGAATAATGGATATTTGAAAATGTGATATATAAACATTTTATTCGTTTGTACCTTTATCAACCCTTGAGAGTAGACTTATAGGACATATTTTATGTAAAATGAGGTGCTAAATCCACTGGTGGAAACCGCGATGTCCTATCTTGAACCGTTTAGGAGATCGAGTAAAATGAAGAATAATAGATATTTGTAAATGTGATATATAAACATTTTATTCGTTTGTACCTTTATCAACTCTTAAGAGTAGACTTATAGGACCTATTTTATGTAAAATGAAGTGCTAAATCCACTAATGAAAACCTCGATATCCTATCTTTAACCGTTTAGGAGATCGGGTAAAATGGAGAATAATAGATATTTGTAAATGTGATATATAAACATTTTATTCGTTTTTAAATTTATCAACTCTTGAGAGTTGACTTATAAGATTTATTTTATGTAAAATGGGGTGCTTAATCCACTGATGAAAACCGCGAAGTCCTATCTTTAACCGTTTAGGAGATCGAGTAAAATGGAGAATAATAGATATTTGAAAATGTGATATATAAACATTTTATTCGTTTTTACCTTTATCAACTCTTGAGAGTTGACTTATAGGACTTATTATATGTAAAATGGGGTGCTAAATCCACTGGTGAAAGCCGCGATGTCCTATCTTTAACCGTTTAGGAGATCGAGTTAAATGGAGAATAATAGAAATTTGAAAATGTGATATATAAACATTTTATTCGTTTGTTCCTTTATCAACTCTTGAGAGTAGACTTATAGGACCTATTTTATGTAAAATGATGTGCTAAATCCACTGGAGAAAACCGCGATGTCCTATTTTTAACCGTTTAGGAGATCGAGGAAAATGGAGAATAATAGATATTTTAAAATGTGGTATATAAACATTTTATTCGTTTGTAAGTTTATCAACTCTTAAGAGTAGACTTATAGGACTTATTTTATGTAAAATAAGGTGCTAAATCCACTGGTGAAAGCCGCGATGTCCTATCTTTAACCGTTTAGGAGATCGAGTTAAATGGAGAATAATAGATATTTGAAAATGTGATATATAAACATTTTATTCGTTTGTACCTTTATCAACTCTTGAGAGTAGACTTATAGGACCCATTTTATGTAAAATGAGGTGCTCAATCCACTGGTGAAAACCGCGATGTCCTATCTTGAACCGTTTAGGAGATCGAGGAAATTGGAGATTAATAGATATTTGAAATTGTGATATATAAACATTTCATTCGTTTTTACCTTTATCAACTCTTGAGAGTAGACTTATAGGACCTATTTTATGTAAAATGTGATGCTAAATCCACTGGTGAAAACCGCGATGTCCTATTTTTAACCGTTTAGGAGATTGAGTAAAATGGAGAATAATAGATATTTGAAAATGTGATATATAAACATTTAATTGTTTGTACCTTTATCAACTCTTAAGAGTAGACTTATAGGACTTATTTTATGTAAAATGATGTGCTAAATCCACTGGAGAAAACCGCGATGTCCTATTTTTAACCGTTTAGAAGATCGAGGAAAATGGAGAATAATAGATATTTTAAAATGTGGTATATAAACATTTTATTCGTTTGTAAGTTTATCAACTCTTAAGAGTAGACTTATAGGACTTATTTTATGTAAAATGAGGTGCTAAATTTACTGGTGAAAACCTCGATGTCCTATCTTTAACCGTTTAGGAGATCGAGTAAAATGGATAATAATAGATATTTGAAAATGTGATATATAAACATTTTATTCGTTTGTACCTTTATCAACTCTTGAGAGTAGACTTATAGGACCTATTTTATGTAAAATGAGGTGCTAAATTCACTGGTGAAAACCGCGATGTCCTATCTTGAACCGTTTAGGAGATGGAGTAAAATGGAGAAAAATAAATATTTGAAATTGTGATATATAAACATTTTATTCGTTTGTACCTTTATCAACTCTTGAGAGTAGACTTATAGGACCTATTTTATGTAAAATGAGGTGCTAAATTCACTGGTGAAAACCGCGATGTCCTATCTTTAACCGTTTAGGAGATCGAGTAAAATGGATAATAATAGATATTTGAAAATGTGATATATAAACATTTTATTCGTTTGTACCTTTATCAACTCTTGAGAGTAGACTTATAGGACCTATTTTAGGTAAAATGAGGTGCTTAATCCACTGGTGAAAACCGCGATGTCCTATCTTTAACCGTTTAGGAGATCGAGTAAAATGGAGAATAATGGATATTTGAAAATGTGATATATAAACATTTTATTCGTCTGTACCTATATCAACTCTTGAGAGTAGACTTATAGGACCTATTTTATGTAAAATGAGGTGCTAAATCCTCTGGTGAAAACCGCGATGTGATATCTTTAAACGTTTAGGAGATCGAGTAAAATGGAGAATAATAGATATTTGAAAATGTGATATATAAACATTTTATTCGTTTTTACCTATATCAACTCTTGAGAGTAGACTTATACGACTAATTTTATGTAAAATGAGGTGCTAAATCCACTGGTAAAAACCGCGATGTCCTACCTTTAACCGTTTAGGAGATCGAGTAAAATGAAGAATAATAGATATTTGTAAATGTGATATATAAACATTTTATTCGTTTGTACCTTTATCAACTCTTAAGAGTAGACTTATAGGACCTATTTTATGTAAAATAAAGTGCTAAATCCACTAATGAAAACCTCGATGTCCTATCTTTAACCGTTTAGGAGATCGGGTAAAATGGAGAATAATAGATATTTGTAAATGTGATATATAAACATTTTATTCGTTTTTACCTTTATCAACTCTTGAGAGTTGACTTATAAGATTTATTTTATGTAAAATGGGGTGCTAAATCCACTGGTGAAAACCGCGATGTCCTATCTTGAACCGTTTAGGAGATCGAGTAAAATGTAGAAAAATAGATATTTGAAAATGTGATATATAAACATTTTATTCGTTTGTACCTTTATCAACTCTTAAGAGTAGACTTATAGGACCTATTTTATGTAAAATGAAGTGCTAAATCCACTGGTGAAAACCGCGATGTCCTATCTTGAACCGTTTAGGAGATCGAGTAAAATGGAGAATAATGAATATTTGAAAATGTGATATATAAACATTTTATTCGTTTGTACCTTTATCAACTCTTGAGAGTAGACTTATAGGACCTATTTTATGTAAATTGAGGTGCTAAATCCACAGGTGAAAACCGCGATGTCCTATCTTGAACTGTTTAGGAGATCGAGTAAAATGGAGAATAATAGATATTTGTAAATGTGATATATAAACATTTTATTCGTTTGTACCTTTATCAACTCTTGAGAGTAGACTTATAGGACCTATTTTATGTAAAATGAGGTGCTAAATCCACAGGTGAAAACCGCGATGTCCTATCTTGAACCGTTTAGGAGATCGAGTAAAATGCAGAAAAATAGATATTTGAAAATGTGATATATAAACATTTTATTCGTTTGTACCTATATCAACTCTTGAGAGTAGACTTATAGGACCTATTTTATGTAAATTGAGGTGCTAAATCCACAGGTGAAAACCGCGATGTCCTATCTTGAACCGTTTAGGAGATCGAGTAAAATGGAGAATAATAGATATTTGTAAATGTGATATATAAACATTTTATTCGTTTTTACATTTAACAACTCTTGAGAGTAGACTTATGGGACCTATTTTATGTAAAATGAGGTGCTAAATCCACTAATGAAAACCTCGATGTCCTATCTTTAACCGTTTAGGAGATCGGGTAAAATGGAAAATAATAGATATTTGTAAATGTGATATATAAACATTTTATTCGTTTTTACCTTTATCAACTCTTGAGAGTTGACTTATAAGATTTATTTTATGTAAAATGGGGTGCTTAATCCACTGATGAAAACCGCGAAGTCCTATCTTTAACCGTTTAGGAGATCGAGTAAAATGGAGAATAATAGATATTTGAAAATGTGATATATAAACATTTTATTCGTTTTTACCTTTATCAACTCTTGAGAGTAGACTTATAGGACCTATTTTATGTAAAATGAGGTGCTAAATTTACTGGTGAAAGCCGCGATGTCCTATCTTTAACAGTTTAGGAGATCGAGTAAAATGGAGAATAATGGATATTTGAAAATGTGATATATAAACATTTTATTCGTTTTTACCTTTATCAACTCTTGAGAGTAGATTATAGGACCTATTTTATGTAAAATGAGGTGCTAAATCCACTGGCGAAAACCGCGATGTGATATCTTTGACCGTTTAGGAGATCGAGTAAAATGGAAAATAATAGATATTTGAAAATACGATATATAAACATTTTATTCGTTTTTACCTTTATCAACTCTTGAGAGTAGACTTATAGGACCTATTTTATGTAAAATGGGGTGCTTAATCCACTGATGAAAATTGCGATGTCCTATCTTTTACCGATTAGGAGATCGAGTAAAATGGAGAATAATTGATATTTGAAAATGTGATATATTAACATTTTATTCGTTTGTACCTTGATTAACTCATGAGGGCAGACTTATAGGAATTATTTTATGTAAAATGAGGTGCTAAATTTACTGGTGAAAACCGCGATGTCCTATCTTTAACAGTTTAGGAGATCGAGTAAAATGGAGAATAATAGAAATTTGAAAATGTGATAAATAAACATTTTATTCGTTTTTACCTTTATCAACTCTTGAGAGTAGACTTATAGGACCTATTTTATGTAAAATGAGGTGCTAAATCCACTGGTGAAAACCGTGATGTGATATCTTCAACCGTTTAGGAGAACGAGTAAAATGGAGAATAATAGATATTTGAAAACGTGATATATAAACATTTTATTCGTTTGTACCTTTATCAACTCTTGAGAGTAGACTTATAAAACCTATTTTATGTAAAATGAGGTGCAAAATCCACTGGTAAAAACCGCGATGTCCTATCTTTAACCGTTTAGGAGATCGAGTAAAATGGAAAATAATACATATTTGAAAATGTGATATATAAACATTTTATTCGTTTTTACCTTTATCAACTCTTGAGAGTAGACTTATAGGACCTATTTTATGTAAAATGAGGTGCTAAATCCACTGGTGAAAACCGCGATGTGATATCTTTAACCGTTTATTAGATCGAGTGAAATGGAGAATAATAGATATTTGAAAATGTGATATATAAACATTTTATTCGTTTGTACCTTTATCAACTCTTGAGAGTAGACTTATAGGACCTACTTTATGTAAAATGAGGTTCTAAATCCACTGGTGAAAACCGCGATGTGATATCTTTAACCGTTTATTAGATCGAGTGAAATGGAGAATAATAGATATTTGAAAATGTGATATATAAACATTTTATTCGTTTGTACCTTTATCAACTCTTGAGAGTAGACTTATAGCACTTATTTTATGTAAAATGAGGTGCTAAATCCACTGGTGAAATCCGCGATGTCCTATCTTGAACCGTTTAGGAGATCGAGTAAAATGGAGAATAATAGATATTTGAAAATGTGATATATAAACATTTTGTTGTTTGTACCTATATCAACTCTTAAGAGTAGACTTATAGGACCTATTTAATGTAAAATGAGGTGCTAAATCCACTGGTTAAAACCGCGATGTCCTATCTTGAACCGTTTAGGAGATCGCGTAAAATGGAAAAAAATAGATATTTGAAAATGTGATATATAAACATATTATTCGTTTTTACCTTTATTAACTCTTGAGAGTAGACTTATGGGACCTATTTTATGTAAAATGAGGTGCCAAATCCACTGGTGAAAACCTCGATGTCCTATCTTTAACCGTTTAGGAGATCGAGTAAAATGGAGAATAATAGATATTTGTAAATGTGATATATAAACATTTTATTCGTTTTTACCTTTATCAACTCTTGAGAGTAGACTTATAGGACCTATTTTATGTAAAATGAGGTGCTTAATCGACTGGTGAAAACCGCGATGTGATATCTTTAACCGTTTAGGAGATCGAGTAAAGTGGAGAATAATCGATATTTGAAAATGTGATATATATACATTCTTGAACCGTTTAGGAGATCGAGTAAAATGGAGAAAAATAGATATTTGAAAATGTGATATATAAACATTTTATTCGTTTGTACCTTTATCAACTCTTAAGAGTAGACTTATAGGACTTATTTTACGTAAAATGAGGTGCTAAATCAACTGGTGAAAACCGCGATGTCCTATCTTTAACCGTTTAGGAGATCGAGTAAAATGAAGAATAATAGATATTTGAAAATGTGATATATAAACATTTTATTCGTTTGTACCTTTATCAACTCTTGAGAGTAGACTTATACGACTTGTTATATGTAAAATGAGGTGCTAAATCCATTGGTTAAAACCGCGATGTCCTATCTATAACCGTTTAGGAGATCGAGTAAAATGAAGAATAATAGATATTTGAAAATGTGATATATAAAAATTTTATTCGTTTGTACCTTTATCAACTCTTGAGAGTAGATTTATAGGACTTATTTTATGTAAAATATAGTGCTAAATTCAGTGGTGAAAACCGCGATGTCCTATTTTTATCCGTTTATGAGATCGAGTAAAATGGAGAATAATACATATTTGAAAATGTGATATATAAACATTTTATTCGTTTGTACCTTTATCAACTCTTGAGAGTAGACTTATAGGACTTATTTTATGTTAAGTGAGGTGCTAAATCCACTGGTGAAAACCGCGTAAAAACCGCGATGTCCTATCATTACCCGTTTAGGAGATCGAGTAAAATGGAGAAGAGATATTTGAAAATGTGATATAAACATTTTATTCGTTTGTACCTTTATCAACTCTTGAGAGTAGACTTATAGGACTTATTTTATGTTAAGTGAGGTGCTAAATCCACTGGTGAAAACCGCGTAAAAACCGCGATGTCCTATCATTAACCGTTTAGGAGATCGAGTAAAATGGAGAAGAGATATTTGAAAATGTGATATATAAACATTTTATAAGTTTGTACCTTTATCAACTCTTGAGAGTAGACTTATAGGACTTATTATATGTAAAATGAGGTGCTAAATCCACTGGTAAAAACCGCGATGTCCTATCTTGAACCGTTTAGGAGATCGAGTAAAATGGATAAAAATAGATATTTGAAAATGAGATATATAAACATTTTATTCGTTTGTACCTTTATCAACTCTTGAGAGTAGACTTATATGACTTATTATATGTAAAATGAGGTGCTAAATCCACTGGTAAAATCCGCGATGTCCTATCTTGAACCGTTTAGGAGATCGAGTAAAATGGAGAAAAATAGATATTTGAAAATGTGATATATAAACATTTTATTCGTTTGTACCTTTATCAACTCTTAAGAGTAGACTTATAGGACTTATTGTACGTAAAATGAGGTGCTAAATCAACTGGTGAAAACCGCGATGTCCTATTTTTAACCGTTTAGGAGATCGAGTAAAATGGAGGATATAAGATATTTGAAAATGTGATATATAAACATTTTATTCGTTTGTACCTTTATCAACTCTTGAGAGTAGACTTATAGGACTTGTTATATGTAAAATGAGGTGCTAAATCCATTGGTTAAAACCGCGATGTCCTATTTTTAACCGTTTAGGAGATCGAGTAAAATGGAGGATATAAGATATTTGAAAATGTGATATATAAACATTTTATTCGTTTGTACCTTTATCAACTCTTGAGAGTAGACTTATAGGACTTGTTATATGTAAAATATAGTGCTAAATTCACTGGTGAAAACCGCGATGTCCTATCTTTAACCGTTTAGGAGATCGAGTAAAATGGAGAATAATAGATATTTGAAAATGTGATATATAAACATTTTATTCGTTTGTACCTTTATCAACTCTTGAGAGTAGACTTATAGGACTTATTTTATGTAAAATGAGGTGCTAAATTCACTGGTGAAAACCGCGATGTCCTATCTTTAACCGTTTAGGAGATCGAGTAAAATGGAGAATAATAGATATTTGAAAATGTGATATATAAACATTTTATTCGTTTGTACCTTTATCAACTTTTGAGAGTAGACTTATAGGACTTATTATATGTAAAATGAGGTGCTAAATCCACTGGTGAAAACCGCGATGTCCTATCTTTAACCGTTTAGGAGATGGAGTAAAGTGGAGAATAATAGATATTTGAAAATGTGATATATAAACATTTTATTCGTTTTTACCTTTATCAACTCTTGAGAGTAGACTTATATGACTTATTACATGTAAAATGAGGTGCTAAATCCACTGGTGAAAACCGCGATGTCCTATCTTTAACCGTTTAGGAGATGGAGTAAAATGGAGAATAATAGATATTTGAAAATGTGATATATAAACATTTTATTCGTTTGTACTTTTATCAACTCTTGAGAGTAGACTTATATGACTTATTATATGTAAAATGAGGTGCTAAATCAACTGGTGAAAACCGCGATGTCCTATTTTTAACCGTTTAGGAGATCGAGTAAAATGGAGAATAATAGATATTTGATAATGTGATATATAAACATTTTATTCGTTTGTACCTTTATCAACATTTGAGAGTAGACTTATAGAACCTATTTTATGTAAAATGAGGTGCTAAATCCACTGGTGAAAACCGCGATGTCCTATCTTGAACCGTTTAGGAGATCGAGTAAAATGGATTAAAATAGATATTTGAAAATGTGATATATAAACATTTTATCCGTTTGTACCTTTATCAACTCTTGAGAGTAGACTTATAGGACTTATTATATGTAAAATGAGGTGCTAAATCCACTGGTAAAAACCGCGATGTCCTATCTTGAACCGTTTAGGAGATCGAGTAAAATGGATAAAAATAGATATTTGAAAATGAGATATATAAACATTTTATTCGTTTGTACCTTTATCAACTCTTGAGAGTAGATTTATAGGACTTATTTTATGTAAAATATAGTGCTAAATTCAGTGGTGAAAACCGCGATGTCCTATTTTTATCCGTTTATGAGATCGAGTAAAATGGAGAATAATACATATTTGAAAATGTGATATATAAACATTTTATTCGTTTGTACCTTTATCAACTCTTGAGAGTAGACTTATAGGACTTATTTTATGTTAAGTGAGGTGCTAAATCCACTGGTGAAAACCGCGTAAAAACCGCGATGTCCTATCATTAACCGTTTAGGAGATCGAGTAAAATGGAGAAGAGATATTTGAAAATGTGATATAAACATTTTATTCGTTTGTACCTTTATCAACTCTTGAGAGTAGACTTATAGGACTTATTTTATGTTAAGTGAGGTGCTAAATCCACTGGTGAAAACCGCGTAAAAACCGCGATGTCCTATCATTAACCGTTTAGGAGATCGAGTAAAATGGAGAAGAGATATTTGAAAATGTGATATATAAACATTTTATCCGTTTGTACCTTTATCAACTCTTGAGAGTAGACTTATAGGACTTATTATATGTAAAATGAGGTGCTAAATCCACTGGTAAAAACCGCGATGTCCTATCTTGAACCGTTTAGGAGATCGAGTAAAATGGATAAAAATAGATATTTGAAAATGAGATATATAAACATTTTATTCGTTTGTACCTTTATCAACTCTTGAGAGTAGACTTATATGACTTATTATATGTAAAATGAGGTGCTAAATCCACTGGTAAAATCCGCGATGTCCTATCTTGAACCGTTTAGGAGATCGAGTAAAATGGAGAAAAATAGATATTTGAAAATGTGATATATAAACATTTTATTCGTTTGTACCTTTATCAACTCTTAAGAGTAGACTTATAGGACTTATTGTACGTAAAATGAGGTGCTAAATCAACTGGTGAAAACCGCGATGTCCTATTTTTAACCGTTTAGGAGATCGAGTAAAATGGAGGATATAAGATATTTGAAAATGTGATATATAAACATTTTATTCGTTTGTACCTTTATCAACTCTTGAGAGTAGACTTATAGGACTTGTTATATGTAAAATGAGGTGCTAAATCCATTGGTTAAAACCGCGATGTCCTATTTTTAACCGTTTAGGAGATCGAGTAAAATGGAGGATATAAGATATTTGAAAATGTGATATATAAACATTTTATTCGTTTGTACCTTTATCAACTCTTGAGAGTAGACTTATAGGACTTGTTATATGTAAAATATAGTGCTAAATTCACTGGTGAAAACCGCGATGTCCTATCTTTAACCGTTTAGGAGATCGAGTAAAATGGAGAATAATAGATATTTGAAAATGTGATATATAAACATTTTATTCGTTTGTACCTTTATCAACTCTTGAGAGTAGACTTATAGGACTTATTTTATGTAAAATGAGGTGCTAAATTCACTGGTGAAAACCGCGATGTCCTATCTTTAACCGTTTAGGAGATCGAGTAAAATGGAGAATAATAGATATTTGAAAATGTGATATATAAACATTTTATTCGTTTGTACCTTTATCAACTTTTGAGAGTAGACTTATAGGACTTATTATATGTAAAATGAGGTGCTAAATCCACTGGTGAAAACCGCGATGTCCTATCTTTAACCGTTTAGGAGATGGAGTAAAGTGGAGAATAATAGATATTTGAAAATGTGATATATAAACATTTTATTCGTTTTTACCTTTATCAACTCTTGAGAGTAGACTTATATGACTTATTACATGTAAAATGAGGTGCTAAATCCACTGGTGAAAACCGCGATGTCCTATCTTTAACCGTTTAGGAGATGGAGTAAAATGGAGAATAATAGATATTTGAAAATGTGATATATAAACATTTTATTCGTTTGTACTTTTATCAACTCTTGAGAGTAGACTTATATGACTTATTATATGTAAAATGAGGTGCTAAATCAACTGGTGAAAACCGCGATGTCCTATTTTTAACCGTTTAGGAGATCGAGTAAAATGGAGAATAATAGATATTTGATAATGTGATATATAAACATTTTATTCGTTTGTACCTTTATCAACATTTGAGAGTAGACTTATAGAACCTATTTTATGTAAAATGAGGTGCTAAATCCACTGGTGAAAACCGCGATGTCCTATCTTGAACCGTTTAGGAGATCGAGTAAAATGGATTAAAATAGATATTTGAAAATGTGATATATAAACATTTTATCCGTTTGTACCTTTATCAACTCTTGAGAGTAGACTTATAGGACTTATTATATGTAAAATGAGGTGCTAAATCCACTGGTAAAAACCGCGATGTCCTATCTTGAACCGTTTAGGAGATCGAGTAAAATGGATAAAAATAGATATTTGAAAATGAGATATATAAACATTTTATTCGTTTGTACCTTTATCAACTCTTGAGAGTAGACTTATATGACTTATTATATGTAAAATGAGGTGCTAAATCCACTGGTAAAATCCGCGATGTCCTATCTTGAACCGTTTAGGAGATCGAGTAAAATGGAGAAAAATAGATATTTGAAAATGTGATATATAAACATTTTATTCGTTTGTACCTTTATCAACTCTTAAGAGTAGACTTATAGGACTTATTGTACGTAAAATGAGGTGCTAAATCAACTGGTGAAAACCGCGATGTCCTATTTTTAACCGTTTAGGAGATCGAGTAAAATGGAGGATATAAGATATTTGAAAATGTGATATATAAACATTTTATTCGTTTGTACCTTTATCAACTCTTGAGAGTAGACTTATAGGACTTGTTATATGTAAAATGAGGTGCTAAATCCATTGGTTAAAACCGCGATGTCCTATCTTTAACCGTTTAGGTGATCGAGTAAAATGAAGAATAATAGATATTTGAAAATGTGATATATAAAAATTTTATTCGTTTGTACCTTTATCAACTCTTGAGAGTAGACTTATAGGACTTATTTTATGTAAAATATAGTGCTAAATTCACTGGTGAAATCCGCGATGTCCTATCTTTAACCGTTTAGGAGATCGAGTAAAATGGAGAATAATAGATATTTGAAAATGTGATATATAAACATTTTATTCGTTTGTACCTTTATCAACTCTTGAGAGTAGACTTATAGGACTTATTTTATGTAAAATGAGGTGCTAAATTCACTGGTGAAAACCGCGATGTCCTATCTTTAACCGTTTAGGAGATCGAGTAAAATGGATAAAAATAGATATTTGAAAATGTGATATATAAACATTTTATTCGTTTGTACCTTTATCAACTTTTGAGAGTAGACTTATAGGACTTATTATATGTAAAATGAGGTGCTAAATCCACTGGTGAAAACCGCGATGTCCTATCTTTAACCGTTTAGGAGATGGAGTAAAATGGAGAATAATAGATATTTGAAAATGTGATATATAAACATTTTATTCGTTTTTACCTTTATCAACTCTTGAGAGTAGACTTATATGACTTATTACATGTAAAATGAGGTGCTAAATCCACTGGTGAAAACCGCGATGTCCTATCTATAACCGTTTAGGAGATGGAGTAAAATGGAGAATAATAGATATTTGAAAATGTGATATATAAACATTTTATTCGTTTGTACTTTTATCAACTCTTGAGAGTAGACTTATATGACTTATTATATGTAAAATGAGGTGCTAAATCCATTGGTTAAAACCGCGATGTCCTATCTTTAACCGTTTAGGAGATCGAGTAAAATGAAGAATAATAGATATTTGAAAATGTGGTATATAAACATTTTATTCGTTTGTACCTTTATCAACTCTTAAGAGTAGACTTATAGGACTTATTTTACGTAAAATGAGTTGCTAAATCAACTGGTGAAAACCGCGATGTCCTATTTTTAACCGTTTAGGGGATCGAGTAAAATGGAGAATAATAGATATTTGAAAATGTGGTATCTAAACATTTTATTCGTTTGTACCTTTATCAACTCTTAAGAGTAGACTTATAGGACTTATTTTATGTAAAATGAGGTGCTAAATCCACTGGTGAAAACCGCGATGTCCTATTTTTAACCGTTTAGGAGATCGAGTTAAATGGAGGATATAAGATATTTGAAAATGTGATATATAAAAATTTTATTCGTTTGTACCTTTATCAACTCATGAGAGTAGACTTATAGGACTTATTTTATGTAAAATATAGTGCTAAATTAACTGGTGAAAACCGCGATGTCCTATCTTTAACCGTTTATAAGATCGAGTAAAATGGAGAATAATAGATATTTGAAAATGTGATATATAAAAATTTTATTCGTTTGTACCTTTATCAACTCTTGAGAGTTGACTTATAAGAGTTATTTTATGTAAAATATAGTGCTAAATCCACTGGTGAAAACCGCGATGTCCTATCTTAAACCGTTTAGGGGATCAAGTAAAATAGAGAATAATAGATATTTGAAAATGTGATATATAAACATTTTATTCTTTTGTACCTTTATCAACTCTTAAGAGTAGACTTATAGGACTTATTTTATGTAAAATGAGGTGCTTAATCCACTGGTGAAAACCGCGATGTCCTATCTTGAACCGTTTAGGAGATCGAGTAAAATGGATAAAAATAGATATTTGAAAATGTGATATATAAACATTTTATTCGTTTGTACCTTTATCAACTCTTGAGAGTAGACTTATATGACTTATTATATGTAAAATGAGGTGCTAAATCCACTGGTAAAATCCGCGATGTCCTATCTTGAACCGTTTAGGAGATCGAGTAAAATGGAGAAAAATAGATATTTGAAAATGTGATATATAAACATTTTATTCGTTTGTACCTTTATCAACTCTTAAGAGTAGACTTATAGGACTTATTTTACGTAAAATGAGGTGCTAAATCAACTGGTGAAAACCGCGATGTCCTATTTTTAACCGTTTAGGAGATCGAGTAAAATGGAGAATAATAGATAATTGAAAATGTGATATATAAACATTTTATTCGTTTGTACCTTTATCAACTCTTGAGAGTAGACTTATAGGACTTATTTTATGTAAAATGAGGTGCTAAATTCACTGGTGAAAACCGCGATGTCCTATCTTTAACCGTTTAGGAGATCGAGTAAAATGGATAAAAATAGATATTTGAAAATGTGATATATAAACATTTTATTCGTTTGTACCTTTATCAACTTTTGAGAGTAGACTTATAGGACTTATTATATGTAAAATGAGGTGCTAAATCCACTGGTGAAAACCGCGATGTCCTATTTTTAACCGTTTAGGAGATCGAGTTAAATGGAGGATATAAGATATTTGAAAATGTGATATATAAAAATTTTATTCGTTTGTACCTTTATCAACTCATGAGAGTAGACTTATAGGACTTATTTTATGTAAAATATAGTGCTAAATTAACTAGTGAAAACCGCGATGTCCTATCTTTAACCGTTTATAAGATCGAGTAAAATGGAGAATAATAGATATTTGAAAATGTGATATATAAAAATTTTATTCGTTTGTACCTTTATCAACTCTTGAGAGTTGACTTATAGGAGTTATTTTATGTAAAATATAGTGCTAAATCCACTGGTGAAAACCGCGATGTCCTATCTTAAACCGTTTAGGGGATCAAGTAAAATAGAGAATAATAGATATTTGAAAATGTGATATATAAACATTTTATTCGTTTGTACCTTTATCAACTCTTGAGAGTAGACTTATATGACTTATTATATGTAAAATGAGGTGCTAAATCCACTGGTAAAATCCGCGATGTCCTATCTTGAACCGTTTAGGAGATCGAGTAAAATGGAGAAAAATAGATATTTGAAAATGTGATATATAAACATTTTATTCGTTTGTACCTTTATCAACTCTTAAGAGTAGACTTATAGGACTTATTTTACGTAAAATGAGGTGCTAAATCAACTGGTGAAAACCGCGATGTCCTATTTTTAACCGTTTAGGAGATCGAGTAAAATGGAGGATATAAGATATTTGAAAATGTGATATATAAACATTTTATTCGTTTGTACCTTTATCAACTCTTGAGAGTAGACTTATAGGACTTGTTATATGTAAAATGAGGTGCTAAATCCATTGGTTGAAACCGCGATGTCCTATCTTTAACCGTTTAGGTGATCGAGTAAAATGAAGAATAATAGATATTTGAAAATGTGATATATAAAAATTTTATTCGTTTGTACCTTTATCAACTCTTGAGAGTAGACTTATAGGACTTATTTTATGTAAAATATAGTGCTAAATTTACTGGTGAAAACCGCGATGTCCTATCTTTAACCGTTTATGAGATCGAGTAAAATGGAGAATAATAGATATTTGAAAATGAGATATATAAACATTTTATTCGTTTGTACCTTTATAAACTCTTGAGAGTTGACTTTTAAGGCTTATTTCATGTAAAATGAGGTGCTAAATCTACTGGTGAAAACCGCGATGTCCTATCTTTAACCGTTTAGGAGATCGAGTAAAATGGAGAATAATAGATATTTGAAAATGTGATATATAAACATTTTATTCGTTTGTACCTTTATCAACTCTTAAGAGTAGACTTATAGGACTTATTTTATGTAAAATGAGATGCTAAATCCACTGGTAAAAACCGCGATGTCCTATCTTTAACCGTTTAGGAGATGGAGTAAAATGGAGAATAATAGATATTTGAAAATGTGATATATAAACATTTTATTCGTTTGTACCTTTATAAACTCTTGAGAGTAGACTTATAAGGCCTATTTCATGTAAAATGAGGTGCTAAATCTACTGGTGAAAACTGCGATGTCCTATCTTTAACCGTTTAGGAGATCGAGTTAAATGGAGGATATAAGATATTTGAAAATGTGATATATAAACATTTTATTCGTTTGTACCTTTATCAACTCATGAGAGTAGACTTATAATACTTATTTTATGTAAAATGAGGTGCTAAATTCACTGGTGAAAACCGCGATGTCCTATCTTTAACCGTTTATGAGATCGAGTAAAATGGATAAAAATAGATATTTGAAAATGTGATATATAAACATTTTATTCGTTTGTACCTTTATCAACTTTTGAGAGTAGACTTATAGGACTTATTATATGTAAAATGAGGTGCTAAATCCACTGGTGAAAACCGCGATGTCCTATCTTTAACCGTTTAGGAGATGGAGTAAAATGGAGAATAATAGATATTTGAAAATGTGATATATAAACATTTTATTCGTTTGTACCTTTATCAACTCTTGAGAGTAGACTTATAGGACTTATTTTATGTAAAATATAGTGCTAAATTTACTGGTGAAAACCGCGATGTCCTATCTTTAACCGTTAATGAGATCGAGTAAAATGGAGAATAATAGATATTTGAAAATGAGATATATAAACATTTTATTCGTTTGTACCTTTATAAACTCTTGAGAGTTGACTTTTAAGGCTTATTTCATGTAAAATGAGGTGCTAAATCTACTGGTGAAAACCGCGATGTCCTATCTTTAACCGTTTAGGAGATCGAGTAAAATGGAGAATAATAGATATTTGAAAATGAGATATATAAACATTTTATTCGTTTGTACCTTTATCAACTCTTAAGAGTAGACTTATAGGACTTATTTTATGTAAAATGAGATGCTAAATCCACTGGTAAAAACCGCGATGTCCTATCTTTAACCGTTTAGGAGATGGAGTAAAATGGAGAATAATAGATAATTGAAAATGTGACATATAAACATTTTATTGGTTTGTACCTTAATCAACTCTTAAGAGTAGACTTATAGGACTTATTTTATGTAAAATGAGGTGCTAAATCCACTGGTGAAAACCGCGATGTCCTATTTTTAACCGTTTAGGAGATCGAGTTAAATGGAGGATATAAGATATTTGAAAATGTGATATATAAACATTTTATTCGTTTGTACCTTTATCAACTCTTGAGAGTAGACTTATAGGACTTGTTATATGTAAAATGAGGTGCTAAATCCATTGGTTAAAACCGCGATGTCCTATCTTTAACCGTTTAGGTGATCGAGTAAAATGAAGAATAATAGATATTTGAAAATGTGATATATAAAAATTTTATTCGTTTGTACCTTTATCAACTCTTGAGAGTAGACTTATAGGACTTATTTTATGTAAAATATAGTGCTAAATTTACTGGTGAAAACCGCGATGTCCTATCTTTAACCGTTTATGAGATCGAGTAAAATGGAGAATAATAGATATTTGAAAATGAGATATATAAACATTTTATTCGTTTGTACCTTTATAAACTCTTAAGAGTAGACTTATAAGGCCTATTTCATCTAAAATGAGTTGCTAAATCAACTGGTGAAAACCGCGATGTCCTATTTTTAACCGTTTAGGAGATCGAGTTAAATGGAGGATATAAGATATTTGAAAATGTGATATATAAAAATTTTATTCGTTTGTACCTTTATCAACTCTTGAGAGTAGACTTATAGGACTTATTTTATGTAAAATATAGTGCTAAATTCACTAATGAAAACCGCGATGTCTTATCTTTAACCGTTTATGAGATCGAGTAAAATGGAGAATAATAGATATTTGAAAATGTGATATATAAACATTTTATTCGTTTGTATCTTTATCAACTCTTAAGTGTAGACTTATAGGACTTATTTTACGTAAAATGAGTTGCTAAATCAACTGGTGAAAACCGCGATGTCCTATTTTTAACCGTTTAGGAGATCGAGTTAAATGGAGGATATAAGATATTTGAAAATGTGATATATAAAAATTTTATTCGTTTGTACCTTTATCAACTCTTGAGAGTAGACTTATAGGACTTATTTTATGTAAAATATAGTGCTAAATTCACTAATGAAAACCGCGATGTCTTATCTTTAACCGTTTATGAGATCGAGTAAAATGGAGAATAATAGATATTTGAAAATGTGATATATAAACATTTTATTCGTTTGTACCTTTATCAACTTTTGAGAGTAGACTTATAATACTTATTTTATGTAAAATGAGGTGCTAAATTCACTGGTGAAAACCGCGATGTCCTATCTTTAACCGTTTATGTGATCGAGTAAAATGGATAAAAATAGATATTTGAAAATGTGATATATAAACATTTTATTCGTTTGTACCTTTATCAACTTTTGAGAGAAGACTTATAGGACTTATTATATGTAAAATGAGGTGCTAAATCCACTGGTGAAAACCGCGATGTCCTATTTTTAACCGTTTAGGAGATGGAGTTAAATGGAGAATAATAGATATTTGAAAATGTGATATATAAACATTTTATTCGTTTTTACCTTTATCAACTCTTGAGAGTAGACTTATAGGACTTATTTTATGTAAAATGAGGTGCTAAATCCACTGGTGAAAACCGCGATGTCCTATCTTGAACCGTTTAGGAGATCGAGTAAAATGGATAAAAATAGATATTTGAAAATGTGATATATAAACATTTTATTCGTTTGTACCTTTATCAACTCTTGAGAGTAGACTTATATGACTTATTATATGTAAAATGAGGTGCTAAATTCACTGGTAGAAACCGCGATGTCCTATCTTGAACCGTTTAGGAGATCGAGTAAAATGGAGAAAAATAGATATTTGAAAATGTGATATATAAACATTTTATTCGTTTGTACCTTTATCAACTCTTAAGAGTAGACTTACAGGACTTATTTTACGTAAAATGAGGTGCTAAATCAACTGGTGAAAACCGCGATGTCCTATTTTTAACCGTTTAGGAGATCGAGTAAAATGAAGAATAATAGATATTTGAAAATGTGATATATAAAAATTTTATTCGTTTGTACCTTTATCAACTCTTGAGAGTAGACTTATAGGACTTATTTTATGTAAAATATAGTGCTAAATTCACTGGTGAAAACCGCGATGTCCTATCTTTAACCGTTTAGAAGATCGAGTAAAATGGAGAATAATAGATATTTGAAAATGTGATATATAAACATTTTATTCGTTTTTACCTTTATCAACTCTTGAAAGTAGACTTATAGGACTTATTATATGTAAAATGAGGTGCTAAATCCACTGGTAAAAACCGCGATGTCCTATCTTGAACCGTTTAGGAGATCGAGTAAAATGGAGAAAAATAGATATTTGAAAATGTGATATATAAACATTTTATTCGTTTGTATCTTTATCAACTCTTAAGAGTAGACTTATAGGACTTATTTTACGTAAAATGAGTTGCTAAATCAACTGGTGAAAACCGCGATGTCCTATTTTTAACCGTTTAGGGGATCGAGTAAAATGGAGAATAATAGATATTTGAAAATGTGGTATATAAACATTTTATTCGTTTGTACCTTTATCAACTCTTAAGAGTAGACTTATAGGACTTATTTTATGTAAAATAAGGTGCTAAATCCACTGGTGAAAACCGCGATGTCCTATTTTTAATCGTTTAGGAGATCGAGTTAAATGGAGGATATAAGATATTTGAAAATGTGATATATAAAAATTTTATTCGTTTGTACCTTTATCAACTCATGAGAGTAGACTTATAGGACTTATTTTATGTAAAATATAGTGCTAAATTCACTGGTGAAAATTGCGATGTCCTATCTTTAACCGTTTATAAGATCGAGTAAAATGGAGAATAGTAGATATTTGAAAATGTGATATATAAAAATTTTATTCGTTTGTACCTTTATCAACTCTTGAGAGTTGACTTATAGGAGTTATTTTATGTAAAATATAGTGCTAAATCCACTGGTGAAAACCGCGATGTCCTATCTTAAACCGTTTAGGGGATCAAGTAAAATAGAGAATAATAGATATTTGAAAATGTGATATATAAACATTTTATTCTTTTGTACCTTTATCAACTCTTAAGAGTAGACTTATAGGACTTATTTTATGTAAAATGAGGTGCTTAATCCACTGGTGAAAACCGCGATGTCCTATCTTGAACCGTTTAGGAGATCGAGTAAAATGGATAAAAATAGATATTTGAAAATGTGATATATAAACATTTTATTCGTTTGTACCTTTATCAACTCTTGAGAGTAGACTTATATGACTTATTATATGTAAAATGAGGTGCTAAATCAACTGGTGAAAACCGCGATGTCCTATTTTTAACCGTTTAGGAGATCGAGTAAAATGGAGGATATAAGATATTTGAAAATGTGATATATAAACATTTTATTCGTTTGTACCTTTATCAACTCTTGAGAGTAGACTTATAGGACTTGTTATATGTAAAATGAGGTGCTAAATCCATTGGTTAAAACCGCGATGTCCTATCTTTAACCGTTTAGGTGATCGAGTAAAATGAAGAATAATAGATATTTGAAAATGTGATATATAAAAATTTTATTCGTTTGTACCTTTATCAACTCTTGAGAGTAGACTTATAGGACTTATTTTATGTAAAATATAGTGCTAAATTTACTGGTAAAAACCGCGATGTCCTATCTTTAACCGTTTATGAGATCGAGTAAAATGGAGAATAATAGATATTTGAAAATGAGATATATAAACATTTTATTCGTTTGTACCTTTATAAACTCTTGAGAGTAGACTTATAAGGCTTATTTCTTGTAAAATGAGGTGCTAAATCTACTGGTGAAAACCGCGATGTCCTATCTTTAACCGTTTAGGAGATCGAGTAAAATGGAGAATAATAGATATTTGAAAATGTGATATATAAACATTTTATTCGTTTGTACCTTTATCAACTCTTAAGAGTAGACTTATAGGACTTATTTTATGTAAAATGAGATGCTAAATCCACTGGTAAAAACCGCGATGTCCTATCTTTAACCGTTTAGGAGATGGAGTAAAATGGAGAATAATAGATAATTGAAAATGTGACATATAAACATTTTATTCGTTTGTTCCTTAATCAACTCTTAAGAGTAGACTTATAGGACTTATTTTATGTAAAATGAGGTGCTAAATCCACTGGTGAAAACCGCGATGTCCTATTTTTAACCGTTTAGGAGATCGAGTTAAATGGAGGATATAAGATATTTGAAAATGTGATATATAAACATTTTATTCGTTTGTACCTTTATCAACTCTTGAGAGTAGACTTATAGGACTTATTTTATGTAAAATATAGTGCTAAATTCACTGGTGAAAACCGCGATGTCCTATCTTTAACCGTTTATGAGATCGAGTAAAATGGAGAATAATAGATATTTGAAAATGTGATATATAAACATTTTATTCGTTTGTACCTTTATCAACTCTTGAGAGTAGACTTGTAAAACTTATTTCATGTAAAATGAGGTGCTAAATCTACTGGTGAAAACCGCGATGTCCTATCTTTAACCGTTTAGGAGATCGAGTAAAATAGAGAATAATAGATATTTGAAAATGTGATATATAAACATTTTATTCGTTTTTACCTTTATCAACTCTTGAGAGTAGACTTATAGGACTTATTTTATGTAAAATAAGGTGCTAAATTCACTGGTGAAAACCGCGATGTCCTATCTTTAACCGTTTAGGAGATCGAGTAAAATGGATAAAAATAGATATTTGAAAATGTGATATATAAACATTTTATTCGTTTGTACCTTTATCAACTCTTGAGAGTAGACTTATAGGACCTATTTTATGTAAAATGAGGTGCTAAATCCACAGGTGAAAACCGCGATGTCCTATCTTGAACCGTTTAGGAGATCGAGTAAAATGCAGAAAAATAGATATTTGAAAATGTGATATATAAACATTTTATTCGTTTGTACCTATATCAACTCTTGAGAGTAGACTTATAGGACCTATTTTATGTAAATTGAGGTGCTAAATCCACAGGTGAAAACCGCGATGTCCTATCTTGAACCGTTTAGGAGATCGAGTAAAATGGAGAATAATAGATATTTGTAAATGTGATATATAAACATTTTATTCGTTTTTACATTTAACAACTCTTGAGAGTAGACTTATGGGACCTATTTTATGTAAAATGAGGTGCTAAATCCACTAATGAAGACCTCGATGTCCTATCTTTAACCGTTTAGGAGATCGGGTAAAATGGAGAATAATAGATATTTGTAAATGTGATATATAAACATTTTATTCGTTTTTACCTTTATCAACTCTTGAGAGTTGACTTATAAGATTTATTTTATGTAAAATGAAGTGCTAAATCCACTGGTGAAAACCGCGATGTCCTATCTTGAACCGTTTAGGAGATCGAGTAAAATGGAGAATAATGAATATTTGAAAATGTGATATATAAACATTTTATTCGTTTGTACCTTTATCAACTCTTGAGAGTAGACTTATAGGACCTATTTTATGTAAATTGAGGTGCTAAATCCACTGGTGAAAACCGCGATGTGAGTTCTTTAAACGTTTAGGAGATCGAGTAAAATGGAGAAAAATAGATATTTGAAAATGTGATAAATAAACATTTTATTCGTTTTTACCTTTATCAACTCTTGAGAGTAGACTTATAGGACCTATTTTATGTAAAATGAGGTGCTCAATGCACTGGTGAAAACCGCGATGTCCTATCTTGAACCGTTTAGGTGATCGAGTAAAATGGAGAAAAATAGATATTTGAAAATGTGATATATAAACATTTTATTCGTTTTTACCTTTATCAACTCTTGAGAGTAGACTTATAGGACCTATTTGATGTAAAATGAGGTGCTAAATCCACTGGTAAAAACCTCGATGTCCTATCTTTAACCGTTTAGGAGATCGCGTAAAATGGAGAAAAATATATATTTGAAAATATGATATATAAACATTTTATTTGTTTTTACCTTTATCAACTCTTGAGAGTAGACTTATGGGACCTATTTTCTGTAAAATGAGGTGCTAAATCCACTGGTGAAAACCTCGATGTCCTATCTTTAACCGTTTAGGAGTTCGAGTAAAATGGAGAATAATAGATATTTGTAAATGTGATATATAAACATTTTATTCGTTTGTTCCTTTACCAACTTTTGAGAGTAGACTTATAGGACCTATTTTATGTAAAATGAGGTGCTAAATTTACTGGTGAAAACCGCGATGTCCTATCTTTAACAGTTTAGGAGATCGAGTAAAATGGAGAATAATGGATATTTGAAAATGTGATATATAAACATTTTATTCGTTTTTACCTTTATCAACTCTTGAGAGTAGATTATAGGACCTATTTTATGTAAAATGAGGTGCTAAATCCACTGGCGAAAACCGCGATGTGATATCTTTGACCGTTTAGGAGATCGAGTAAAATGGAAAATAATAGATATTTGAAAATACGATATATAAACATTTTATTCGTTTTTACCTTTATCAACTCTTGAGAGTAGACTTATAGGACCTATTTTATGTAAAATGGGGTGCTTAATCCACTGATGAAAATTGCGATGTCCTATCTTTTACCGATTAGGAGATCGAGTAAAATGGAGAATAATTGATATTTGAAAATGTGATATATTAACATTTTATTCGTTTGTACCTTGATTAACTCATGAGGGCAGACTTATAGGAATTATTTTATGTAAAATGAGGTGCTAAATTTACTGGTGAAAACCGCGATGTCCTATCTTTAACAGTTTAGGAGATCGAGTAAAATGGAGAATAATAGAAATTTGAAAATGTGATAAATAAACATTTTATTCGTTTTTACCTTTATCAACTCTTGAGAGTAGACTTATAGGACCTATTTTATGTAAAATGAGGTGCTAAATCCACTGGTGAAAACCGTGATGTGATATCTTCAACCGTTTAGGAGAACGAGTAAAATGGAGAATAATAGATATTTGAAAACGTGATATATAAACATTTTATTCGTTTGTACCATTATCAACTCTTGAGAGTAGACTTATAAAACCTATTTTATGTAAAATGAGGTGCAAAATCCACTGGTAAAAACCGCGATGTCCTATCTTTAACCGTTTAGGAGATCGAGTAAAATGGAAAATAATACATATTTGAAAATGTGATATATAAACATTTTATTCGTTTTTACCTTTATCAACTCTTGAGAGTAGACTTATAGGACCTATTTTATGTAAAATGAGGTGCTAAATCCACTGGTGAAAACCGCGATGTGATATCTTTAACCGTTTATTAGATCGAGTGAAATGGAGAATAATAGATATTTGAAAATGTGATATATAAACATTTTATTCGTTTGTACCTTTATCAACTCTTGAGAGTAGACTTATAGGACCTACTTTATGTAAAATGAGGTTCTAAATCCACTGGTGAAAACCGCGATGTGATATCTTTAACCGTTTATTAGATCGAGTGAAATGGAGAATAATAGATATTTGAAAATGTGATATATAAACATTTTATTCGTTTGTACCTTTATCAACTCTTGAGAGTAGACTTATAGCACTTATTTTATGTAAAATGAGGTGCTAAATCCACTGGTGAAATCCGCGATGTCCTATCTTGAACCGTTTAGGAGATCGAGTAAAATGGAGAATAATAGATATTTGAAAATGTGATATATAAACATTTTGTTGTTTGTACCTATATCAACTCTTAAGAGTAGACTTATAGGACCTATTTAATGTAAAATGAGGTGCTAAATCCACTGGTTAAAACCGCGATGTCCTATCTTGAACCGTTTAGGAGATCGCGTAAAATGGAAAAAAATAGATATTTGAAAATGTGATATATAAACATATTATTCGTTTTTACCTTTATTAACTCTTGAGAGTAGACTTATGGGACCTATTTTATGTAAAATGAGGTGCCAAATCCACTGGTGAAAACCTCGATGTCCTATCTTTAACCGTTTAGGAGATCGAGTAAAATGGAGAATAATAGATATTTGTAAATGTGATATATAAACATTTTATTCGTTTTTACCTTTATCAACTCTTGAGAGTAGACTTATAGGACCTATTTTATGTAAAATGAGGTGCTTAATCGACTGGTGAAAACCGCGATGTGATATCTTTAACCGTTTAGGAGATCGAGTAAAGTGGAGAATAATCGATATTTGAAAATGTGATATATATACATTCTTGAACCGTTTAGGAGATCAAGTAAAATGGAGAAAAATAGATATTTGAAAATGTGATATATAAACATTTTATTCGTTTGTACCTTTATCAACTCTTAAGAGTAGACTTATAGGACTTATTTTACGTAAAATGAGGTGCTAAATCAACTGGTGAAAACCGCGATGTCCTATCTTTAACCGTTTAGGAGATCGAGTAAAATGAAGAATAATAGATATTTGAAAATGTGATATATAAACATTTTATTCGTTTGTACCTTTATCAACTCTTGAGAGTAGACTTATAGGACTTGTTATATGTAAAATGAGGTGCTAAATCCATTGGTTAAAACCGCGATGTCCTATCTATAACCGTTTAGGAGATCGAGTAAAATGAAGAATAATAGATATTTGAAAATGTGATATATAAAAATTTTATTCGTTTGTACCTTTATCAACTCTTGAGAGTAGATTTATAGGACTTATTTTATGTAAAATATAGTGCTAAATTCAGTGGTGAAAACCGCGATGTCCTATTTTTATCCGTTTATGAGATCGAGTAAAATGGAGAATAATACATATTTGAAAATGTGATATATAAACATTTTATTCGTTTGTACCTTTATCAACTCTTGAGAGTAGACTTATAGGACTTATTTTATGTTAAGTGAGGTGCTAAATCCACTGGTGAAAACCGCGTAAAAACCGCGATGTCCTATCATTAACCGTTTAGGAGATCGAGTAAAATGGAGAAGAGATATTTGAAAATGTGATATAAACATTTTATTCGTTTGTACCTTTATCAACTCTTGAGAGTAGACTTATAGGACTTATTTTATGTTAAGTGAGGTGCTAAATCCACTGGTGAAAACCGCGTAAAAACCGCGATGTCCTATCATTAACCGTTTAGGAGATCGAGTAAAATGGAGAAGAGATATTTGAAAATGTGATATATAAACATTTTATCCGTTTGTACCTTTATCAACTCTTGAGAGTAGACTTATAGGACTTATTATATGTAAAATGAGGTGCTAAATCCACTGGTAAAAACCGCGATGTCCTATCTTGAACCGTTTAGGAGATCGAGTAAAATGGATAAAAATAGATATTTGAAAATGAGATATATAAACATTTTATTCGTTTGTACCTTTATCAACTCTTGAGAGTAGACTTATATGACTTATTATATGTAAAATGAGGTGCTAAATCCACTGGTAAAATCCGCGATGTCCTATCTTGAACCGTTTAGGAGATCGAGTAAAATGGAGAAAAATAGATATTTGAAAATGTGATATATAAACATTTTATTCGTTTGTACCTTTATCAACTCTTAAGAGTAGACTTATAGGACTTATTGTACGTAAAATGAGGTGCTAAATCAACTGGTGAAAACCGCGATGTCCTATTTTTAACCGTTTAGGAGATCGAGTAAAATGGAGGATATAAGATATTTGAAAATGTGATATATAAACATTTTATTCGTTTGTACCTTTATCAACTCTTGAGAGTAGACTTATAGGACTTGTTATATGTAAAATGAGGTGCTAAATCCATTGGTTAAAACCGCGATGTCCTATTTTTAACCGTTTAGGAGATCGAGTAAAATGGAGGATATAAGATATTTGAAAATGTGATATATAAACATTTTATTCGTTTGTACCTTTATCAACTCTTGAGAGTAGACTTATAGGACTTGTTATATGTAAAATATAGTGCTAAATTCACTGGTGAAAACCGCGATGTCCTATCTTTAACCGTTTAGGAGATCGAGTAAAATGGAGAATAATAGATATTTGAAAATGTGATATATAAACATTTTATTCGTTTGTACCTTTATCAACTCTTGAGAGTAGACTTATAGGACTTATTTTATGTAAAATGAGGTGCTAAATTCACTGGTGAAAACCGCGATGTCCTATCTTTAACCGTTTAGGAGATCGAGTAAAATGGAGAATAATAGATATTTGAAAATGTGATATATAAACATTTTATTCGTTTGTACCTTTATCAACTTTTGAGAGTAGACTTATAGGACTTATTATATGTAAAATGAGGTGCTAAATCCACTGGTGAAAACCGCGATGTCCTATCTTTAACCGTTTAGGAGATGGAGTAAAGTGGAGAATAATAGATATTTGAAAATGTGATATATAAACATTTTATTCGTTTTTACCTTTATCAACTCTTGAGAGTAGACTTATATGACTTATTACATGTAAAATGAGGTGCTAAATCCACTGGTGAAAACCGCGATGTCCTATCTTTAACCGTTTAGGAGATGGAGTAAAATGGAGAATAATAGATATTTGAAAATGTGATATATAAACATTTTATTCGTTTGTACTTTTATCAACTCTTGAGAGTAGACTTATATGACTTATTATATGTAAAATGAGGTGCTAAATCAACTGGTGAAAACCGCGATGTCCTATTTTTAACCGTTTAGGAGATCGAGTAAAATGGAGAATAATAGATATTTGATAATGTGATATATAAACATTTTATTCGTTTGTACCTTTATCAACATTTGAGAGTAGACTTATAGAACCTATTTTATGTAAAATGAGGTGCTAAATCCACTGGTGAAAACCGCGATGTCCTATCTTGAACCGTTTAGGAGATCGAGTAAAATGGATTAAAATAGATATTTGAAAATGTGATATATAAACATTTTATCCGTTTGTACCTTTATCAACTCTTGAGAGTAGACTTATAGGACTTATTATATGTAAAATGAGGTGCTAAATCCACTGGTAAAAACCGCGATGTCCTATCTTGAACCGTTTAGGAGATCGAGTAAAATGGATAAAAATAGATATTTGAAAATGAGATATATAAACATTTTATTCGTTTGTACCTTTATCAACTCTTGAGAGTAGACTTATATGACTTATTATATGTAAAATGAGGTGCTAAATCCACTGGTAAAATCCGCGATGTCCTATCTTGAACCGTTTAGGAGATCGAGTAAAATGGAGAAAAATAGATATTTGAAAATGTGATATATAAACATTTTATTCGTTTGTACCTTTATCAACTCTTAAGAGTAGACTTATAGGACTTATTGTACGTAAAATGAGGTGCTAAATCAACTGGTGAAAACCGCGATGTCCTATTTTTAACCGTTTAGGAGATCGAGTAAAATGGAGGATATAAGATATTTGAAAATGTGATATATAAACATTTTATTCGTTTGTACCTTTATCAACTCTTGAGAGTAGACTTATAGGACTTGTTATATGTAAAATGAGGTGCTAAATCCATTGGTTAAAACCGCGATGTCCTATCTTTAACCGTTTAGGTGATCGAGTAAAATGAAGAATAATAGATATTTGAAAATGTGATATATAAAAATTTTATTCGTTTGTACCTTTATCAACTCTTGAGAGTAGACTTATAGGACTTATTTTATGTAAAATATAGTGCTAAATTCACTGGTGAAATCCGCGATGTCCTATCTTTAACCGTTTAGGAGATCGAGTAAAATGGAGAATAATAGATATTTGAAAATGTGATATATAAACATTTTATTCGTTTGTACCTTTATCAACTCTTGAGAGTAGACTTATAGGACTTATTTTATGTAAAATGAGGTGCTAAATTCACTGGTGAAAACCGCGATGTCCTATCTTTAACCGTTTAGGAGATCGAGTAAAATGGATAAAAATAGATATTTGAAAATGTGATATATAAACATTTTATTCGTTTGTACCTTTATCAACTTTTGAGAGTAGACTTATAGGACTTATTATATGTAAAATGAGGTGCTAAATCCACTGGTGAAAACCGCGATGTCCTATCTTTAACCGTTTAGGAGATGGAGTAAAATGGAGAATAATAGATATTTGAAAATGTGATATATAAACATTTTATTCGTTTTTACCTTTATCAACTCTTGAGAGTAGACTTATATGACTTATTACATGTAAAATGAGGTGCTAAATCCACTGGTGAAAACCGCGATGTCCTATCTATAACCGTTTAGGAGATGGAGTAAAATGGAGAATAATAGATATTTGAAAATGTGATATATAAACATTTTATTCGTTTGTACTTTTATCAACTCTTGAGAGTAGACTTATATGACTTATTATATGTAAAATGAGGTGCTAAATCCATTGGTTAAAACCGCGATGTCCTATCTTTAACCGTTTAGGAGATCGAGTAAAATGAAGAATAATAGATATTTGAAAATGTGGTATATAAACATTTTATTCGTTTGTACCTTTATCAACTCTTAAGAGTAGACTTATAGGACTTATTTTACGTAAAATGAGTTGCTAAATCAACTGGTGAAAACCGCGATGTCCTATTTTTAACCGTTTAGGGGATCGAGTAAAATGGAGAATAATAGATATTTGAAAATGTGGTATCTAAACATTTTATTCGTTTGTACCTTTATCAACTCTTAAGAGTAGACTTATAGGACTTATTTTATGTAAAATGAGGTGCTAAATCCACTGGTGAAAACCGCGATGTCCTATTTTTAACCGTTTAGGAGATCGAGTTAAATGGAGGATATAAGATATTTGAAAATGTGATATATAAAAATTTTATTCGTTTGTACCTTTATCAACTCATGAGAGTAGACTTATAGGACTTATTTTATGTAAAATATAGTGCTAAATTAACTGGTGAAAACCGCGATGTCCTATCTTTAACCGTTTATAAGATCGAGTAAAATGGAGAATAATAGATATTTGAAAATGTGATATATAAAAATTTTATTCGTTTGTACCTTTATCAACTCTTGAGAGTTGACTTATAGGAGTTATTTTATGTAAAATATAGTGCTAAATCCACTGGTGAAAACCGCGATGTCCTATCTTAAACCGTTTAGGGGATCAAGTAAAATAGAGAATAATAGATATTTGAAAATGTGATATATAAACATTTTATTCGTTTGTACCTTTATCAACTCTTGAGAGTAGACTTATATGACTTATTATATGTAAAATGAGGTGCTAAATCCACTGGTAAAATCCGCGATGTCCTATCTTGAACCGTTTAGAAGATCGAGTAAAATGGAGAAAAATAGATATTTGAAAATGTGATATATAAACATTTTATTCGTTTGTACCTTTATCAACTCTTAAGAGTAGACTTATAGGACTTATTTTACGTAAAATGAGGTGCTAAATCAACTGGTGAAAACCGCGATGTCCTATTTTTAACCGTTTAGGAGATCGAGTAAAATGGAGGATATAAGATATTTGAAAATGTGATATATAAACATTTTATTCGTTTGTACCTTTATCAACTCTTGAGAGTAGACTTATAGGACTTGTTATATGTAAAATGAGGTGCTAAATCCATTGGTTAAAACCGCGATGTCCTATCTTTAACCGTTTAGGTGATCGAGTAAAATGAAGAATAATAGATATTTGAAAATGTGATATATAAAAATTTTATTCGTTTGTACCTTTATCAACTCTTGAGAGTAGACTTATAGGACTTATTTTATGTAAAATATAGTGCTAAATTCACTGGTGAAATCCGCGATGTCCTATCTTTAACCGTTTAGGAGATCGAGTAAAATGGAGAATAATAGATATTTGAAAATGTGATATATAAACATTTTATTCGTTTGTACCTTTATCAACTCTTGAGAGTAGACTTATAGGACTTATTTTATGTAAAATGAGGTGCTAAATTCACTGGTGAAAACCGCGATGTCCTATCTTTAACCGTTTAGGAGATCGAGTAAAATGGATAAAAATAGATATTTGAAAATGTGATATATAAACATTTTATTCGTTTGTACCTTTATCAACTTTTGAGAGTAGACTTATAGGACTTATTATATGTAAAATGAGGTGCTAAATCCACTGGTGAAAACCGCGATGTCCTATCTTTAACCGTTTAGGAGATGGAGTAAAATGGAGAATAATAGATATTTGAAAATGTGATATATAAACATTTTATTCGTTTTTACCTTTATCAACTCTTGAGAGTAGACTTATATGACTTATTACATGTAAAATGAGGTGCTAAATCCACTGGTGAAAACCGCGATGTCCTATCTATAACCGTTTAGGAGATGGAGTAAAATGGAGAATAATAGATATTTGAAAATGTGATATATAAACATTTTATTCGTTTGTACTTTTATCAACTCTTGAGAGTAGACTTATATGACTTATTATATGTAAAATGAGGTGCTAAATCCATTGGTTAAAACCGCGATGTCCTATCTTTAACCGTTTAGGAGATCGAGTAAAATGAAGAATAATAGATATTTGAAAATGTGGTATATAAACATTTTATTCGTTTGTACCTTTATCAACTCTTAAGAGTAGACTTATAGGACTTATTTTACGTAAAATGAGTTGCTAAATCAACTGGTGAAAACCGCGATGTCCTATTTTTAACCGTTTAGGGGATCGAGTAAAATGGAGAATAATAGATATTTGAAAATGTGGTATCTAAACATTTTATTCGTTTGTACCTTTATCAACTCTTAAGAGTAGACTTATAGGACTTATTTTATGTAAAATGAGGTGCTAAATCCACTGGTGAAAACCGCGATGTCCTATTTTTAACCGTTTAGGAGATCGAGTTAAATGGAGGATATAAGATATTTGAAAATGTGATATATAAAAATTTTATTCGTTTGTACCTTTATCAACTCATGAGAGTAGACTTATAGGACTTATTTTATGTAAAATATAGTGCTAAATTAACTGGTGAAAACCGCGATGTCCTATCTTTAACCGTTTATAAGATCGAGTAAAATGGAGAATAATAGATATTTGAAAATGTGATATATAAAAATTTTATTCGTTTGTACCTTTATCAACTCTTGAGAGTTGACTTATAGGAGTTATTTTATGTAAAATATAGTGCTAAATCCACTGGTGAAAACCGCGATGTCCTATCTTAAACCGTTTAGGGGATCAAGTAAAATAGAGAATAATAGATATTTGAAAATGTGATATATAAACATTTTATTCGTTTGTACCTTTATCAACTCTTGAGAGTAGACTTATATGACTTATTATATGTAAAATGAGGTGCTAAATCCACTGGTAAAATCCGCGATGTCCTATCTTGAACCGTTTAGAAGATCGAGTAAAATGGAGAAAAATAGATATTTGAAAATGTGATATATAAACATTTTATTCGTTTGTACCTTTATCAACTCTTAAGAGTAGACTTATAGGACTTATTTTACGTAAAATGAGGTGCTAAATCAACTGGTGAAAACCGCGATGTCCTATTTTTAACCGTTTAGGAGATCGAGTAAAATGGAGGATATAAGATATTTGAAAATGTGATATATAAACATTTTATTCGTTTGTACCTTTATCAACTCTTGAGAGTAGACTTATAGGACTTGTTATATGTAAAATGAGGTGCTAAATCCATTGGTTAAAACCGCGATGTCCTATCTTTAACCGTTTAGGTGATCGAGTAAAATGAAGAATAATAGATATTTGAAAATGTGATATATAAAAATTTTATTCGTTTGTACCTTTATCAACTCTTGAGAGTAG